>OY744475.1:42329686-42733024 GCA_963556175.1 Tipula confusa
AATAATATAATAATATAATAATATAATAATATAATAATATAATAATATAATAATATAATAATATAATAATATAATAATATAATAATATAATAATATAATAATATAATAATATAATAATATAATAATATAATAATATAATAATATAATAATATAATAATATAATAATATAATAATATAATAATATAATAATATAATAATATAATAATATAATAATATAATAATATAATAATATAATAATATAATAATATAATAATAATATATAATAATAAATAATATAATAATATAATAATATAATAATATAATAATATAATAATATAATAATATAATATATAATAATATAATAATATAATAATATAATAATATAATAATATAATAATATAATAATATAATAATATAATAATATAATAATATAATAATATAATAATATAATAATATAATAATATAATAATATAATAATATAATAATATAATAATATAATAATATAATAATATAATAATATAATAATATAATAATATAATAAATAATAATATAATAATATAATAATATAATAATATAATATATAATAATATAATAATATAATAATATAATAATATAATAATATAATAATATAATAATATAATAATATAATAATATAATAATATAATAATATAATAATATAATAATATAATAATATAATAATATAATAATATAATAATATAATAATATAATAATATAATAATATAATAATATATAATATAATAATATAATAATATAATAATATAATAATATAATAATATAATAATATAATAATATAATAATATAATAATATAATAATATAATAATATAATAATAATAATATAATAATATAATAATATAATAATATAATAATATAATAATATAATAATATAATAATATAATAATATAATAATATAATAATATAATAATATAATAATATAATAATATAATAATATAATAATATAATAATATAATAATATAATAATATAATAATATAATAATATAATAATATAATAATATAATAATATAATAATATAATAATATAATAATATAATAATATAATAATATAATAATATAATAATATAATAATATAATAATATAATAATATAATAATATAATAATATAATAATATAATAATATAATAATATAATAATATAATAATATAATAATATAATAATATAATAATATAATAATATAATAATATAATAATATAATAATATAATAATATAATAATATAATAATATAATAATATAATAATATAATAATATAATAATATAATAATATAATAATATAATAATATAAAATATAATAATATAATAATATAATAATATAATAATATAATAATATAATAATATAATAATATAATAATATAATAATATAATAATATAATAATATAATAATATAATAATATAATAATATAATAATATAATAATATAATAATATAATAATATAATAATATAATAATATAATAATATAATAATATAATAATATAATAATATAATAATATAATAATATAATAATATAATAATATAATAATATAATAATATAATAATATAATAATATAATAATATAATAATATAATAATATAATAATATAATAATATAATAATATAATAATATAATAATATAATAATATAATAATATAATAATATAATAATATAATAATATAATAATATAATAATATAATAATATAATAATATAATAATATAATAATATAATAATATAATAATATAATAATATAATAATATAATAATATAATAATATAATAATATATAATAATATAATAATATAATAATATAATAATATAATAATATAATAATATAATAATATAATAATATAATAATATAATAATATAATAATATAATATATAATAATAATAATATAATAATATAATAATATAATAATATAATAATATAATAATATAATAATATAATAATATAATAATATATAATATAATAATATAATAATATAATAATATAATAATATAATAATATAATAATATAATAATATAATAATATAATAATATAATAATATAATAATATAATAATAAATAATATAATAATATAATAATATAATAATATAATAATATAATAATATAATAATATAATAATATAATAATATAATAATATAATAATATAATAATATAATAATATAATAATATAATAATATAATAATATAATATATAATAATATAATAATATAATAATATAATATATAATAATATAATAATATAATAATATAATAATATAATAATATAATAATATAATAATATAATAATATAATAATATAATAATATAATAATATAATAATATAATAATATAATAATATAATAAATATAATAATATAATAATATAATAATATAATAATATAATAATATAATAATATAATAATATAATAATATAATAATATAATAATATAATAATATAATAAATATAATAATATAATAATATAATAATATAATATATAATAATATAATAATATAATAATATAATAATATAATAATATAATAATATAATAATATAATAATATAATAATATAATAATATAATAATATAATAATATAATAATATAATAATATAATAATATAATAATATAATAATATAATAATATAATAATATAATAATATAATAATATAATAATATAATAATATAATAATATAATAATATAATAATATAATAATATAATAATATAATAATATAATAATATAATAATATAATAATATAATAATATAATAATATAATAATATAATAATATAATAATATAATAATATAATAATATAATAATATAATAATATATAATAATAATAATATAATAATATAATAATATAATAATATAATAATATAATAATATAATAATATAATAATATAATAATATAATAATATAATAATATAATAATAATAATATAATAATATAATAATATAATAATATAATAATATAATAATATAATAATATAATAATATAATAATATAATAATATAATAATATAATAATAAATAATATAATAATATAATAATATAATAATATAATAATATAATAATATAATAATATAATAATATAATAATATAATAATATAATAATATAATAATATAATAATATAATAATATAATAATATAATAATATAATAATATAATAATATAATAATATAATAATATAATAATATAATAATATAATAATATAATAATATAATAATATAATAATATAATAATATAATAATATAATAATATAATAATATAATAATATAATAATATAATAATATAATAATATAATAATATAATAATATAATAATATAATAAATAATAATATAATAATATAATAATATAATAATATAATAATATAATAATATAATAATATAATAATATAATAATATAATAATATAATAATATAATAATATAATAATATAATAATATAATAATATAATAATATAATAATATAATAATATAATAATATAATAATATAATAATATAATAATATAATAATATAATAATATAATAATATAATAATATAATAATATAATAATATAATAATATAATAATATAATAATATAATAATATAATAATATAATAATATAATAATATAATAATATAATAATATAATAATATAATAATATAATATAATAATATAATAATATAATAATTAATAATATAATAATATAATAATATAATAATATAATAATATAATAATATAATAATATAATAATATAATAATATAATAATATAATAATATAATAATATAATAATATAATAATATAATAATATAATAATATAATAATATAATAATATAATAATATAATAATATAATAATATAATAATATAATAATATAATAATATAATAATATAATAATATAATAATATAATAATATAATAATATAATAATATAATAATATAATAATATAATAATATAATAATATAATAATATAATAATATAATAATATAATAATATAATAATATAATAATATAATAATATAATAATATAATAATATAATAATATAATAATATAATAATATAATAATATAATAATATAATAATATAATAATATAATAATATAATAATATAATAATATAATAATATAATAATATAATAATATAATAATATAATAATATAATAATATAATAATATAATAATATAATAATATAATAATATAATAATATAATAATATAATAATATAATAATATAATAATATAATAATATAATAATATAATAATATAATAATATAATAATATAATAATATAATAATATAATAATATAATAATATAATAATATAATAATATAATAATATAATAATATAATAATATAATAATATAATAATATAATAATATAATAATATAATAATATAATAATATAATAATATAATAATATAATAATATAATAATATAATAATATAATAATATAATAATATAATAATATAATAATATAATAATATAATAATATAATAATATAATAATATAATAATATAATAATATAATAATATAATAATATAATAATATAATAATATAATAATATAATAATATAATAATATAATAATATAATAATATAATAATATAATAATATAATAATATAATAATATAATAATATAATAATATAATAATATAATAATATAATAATATAATAATATAATAATATAATAATATAATAATATAATAATATAATAATATAATAATATAATAATATAATAATATAATAATATAATAATATAATAATATAATAATATAATAATATAATAATATAATAATATAATAATATAATAATATAATAATATAATAATATAATAATATAATAATATAATAATATAATAATATAATAATATAATAATATAATAATATAATAATATAATAATATAATAATATAATAATATAATAATATAATAATATAATAATATAATAATATAATAATATAATAATATAATAATATAATAATATAATAATATAATAATATAATAATATAATAATATAATAATATAATAATATAATAATATAATAATATAATAATATAATAATATAATAATATAATAATATAATAATATAATAATATAATAATATAATAATATAATAATATAATAATATAATAATATAATAATATAATAATATAATAATATAATAATATAATAATATAATAATATAATAATATAATAATATAATAATATAATAATATAATAATATAATAATATAATAATATAATAATATAATAATATAATAATATAATAATATAATAATATAATAATATAATAATATAATAATATAATAATATAATAATATAATAATATAATAATAATAATATAATAATATAATAATATAATAATATAATAATATAATAATATAATAATATAATAATATAATAATATAATAATATAATAATATAATAATATAATAATATAATAATATAATAATATAATAATATAATATATAATATAATAATATAATAATATAATAATATAATAATATAATAATATAATAATATAATAATATAATAATATAATAATATAATAATATAATAATATAATAATATAATAATATAATAATATAATAATATAATAATATAATAATATAATAATATAATAATATAATAATAATAATAATATAATAATATAATAATATAATAATATAATAATATAATAATATAATAATATAATAATATAATAATATAATAATATAATAAATATAATAATATAATAATATAATAATATAATAATTATATAATAATATAATAATATAATAATTATATATAATATAATAATATAATAATATAATAATATAATAATATAATAATATAATAATATAATAATATAATAATATAATAATATAATAATATAATAATATAATAATATAATAATATAATAATATAATAATATAATAATATAATAATATAATAATATAATAATATAATAATATAATAATATAATAATATAATAATATAATAATATAATAATATAATAATATAATAATATAATAATATAATAATATAATAATATAATAATATAATAATATAATAATATAATAATATAATAATATAATAATATAATAATATAATAATATAATAATATAATAATATAATAATATAATAATATAATAATATAATAATATAATAATATAATAATATAATAATATAATAATATAATAATATAATAATATAATAATATAATAATATAATAATATAATAATATAATAATATAATAATATAATAATATAATAATATAATAATATAATAATATAATAATATAATAATATAATAATATAATAATATAATAATATAATAATATAATAATATAATAATATAATAATATAATAATATAATAATATAATAATATAATAATATAATAATATAATAATATAATAATATAATAATATAATAATATAATAATATAATAATATAATAATATAATAATATAATAATATAATAATATAATAATATAATAATATAATAATATAATAATATAATAATATAATAATATAATAATATAATAATATAATAATATAATAATATAATAATATAATAATATAATAATATAATAATATAATAATATAATAATATAATAATATAATAATATAATAATATAATAATATAATAATATAATAATATAATAATATAATAATATAATAATATAATAATATAATAATATAATAATATAATAATATAATAATATAATAATATAATAATATAATAATATAATAATATAATAATATAATAATATAATAATATAATAATATAATAATATAATAATATAATAATATAATAATATAATAATATAATAATATAATAATATAATAATATAATAATATAATAATATAATAATATAATAATATAATAATATAATAATATAATAATATAATAATATAATAATATAATAATATAATAATATAATAATATAATAATATAATAATATAATAATATAATAATATAATAATATAATAATATAATAATATAATAATATAATAATATAATAATATAATAATATAATAATATAATAATATAATAATATAATAATATAATAATATAATAATATAATAATATAATAATATAATAATATAATAATATAATAATATAATAATATAATAATATAATAATATAATAATATAATAATATAATAATATAATAATATAATAATATAATAATATAATAATATAATAATATAATAATATAATAATATAATAATATAATAATATAATAATATAATAATATAATAATATAATAATATAATAATATAATAATATAATAATATAATAATATAATAATATAATAATATAATAATATAATAATATAATAATATAATAATATAATAATATAATAATATAATAATATAATAATATAATAATATAATAATATAATAATATAATAATATAATAATATAATAATATAATAATATAATAATATAATAATATAATAATATAATAATATAATAATATAATAATATAATAATATAATAATATAATAATATAATAATATAATAATATAATAATATAATAATATAATAATATAATAATATAATAATATAATAATATAATAATATAATAATATAATAATATAATAATATAATAATATAATAATATAATAATATAATAATATAATAATATAATAATATAATAATATAATAATATAATAATATAATAATATAATAATATAATAATATAATAATATAATAATATAATAATATAATAATATAATAATATAATAATATAATAATATAATAATATAATAATATAATAATATAATAATATAATAATATAATAATATAATAATATAATAATATAATAATATAATAATATAATAATATAATAATATAATAATATAATAATATAATAATATAATAATATAATAATATAATAATATAATAATATAATAATATAATAATATAATAATATAATAATATAATAATATAATAATATAATAATATAATAATATAATAATATAATAATATAATAATATAATAATATAATAATATAATAATATAATAATATAATAATATAATAATATAATAATATAATAATATAATAATATAATAATATAATAATATAATAATATAATAATATAATAATATAATAATATAATAATATAATAATATAATAATATAATAATATAATAATATAATAATATAATAATATAATAATATAATAATATAATAATATAATAATATAATAATATAATAATATAATAATATAATAATATAATAATATAATAATATAATAATATAATAATATAATAATATAATAATATAATAATATAATAATATAATAATATAATAATATAATAATATAATAATATAATAATATAATAATATAATAATATAATAATATAATAATATAATAATATAATAATATAATAATATAATAATATAATAATATAATAATATAATAATATAATAATATAATAATATAATAATATAATAATATAATAATATAATAATATAATAATATAATAATATAATAATATAATAATATAATAATATAATAATATAATAATATAATAATATAATAATATAATAATATAATAATATAATAATATAATAATATAATAATATAATAATATAATAATATAATAATATAATAATATAATAATATAATAATATAATAATATAATAATATAATAATATAATAATATAATAATATAATAATATAATAATATAATAATATAATAATATAATAATATAATAATATAATAATATAATAATATAATAATATAATAATATAATAATATAATAATATAATAATATAATAATATAATAATATAATAATATAATAATATAATAATATAATAATATAATAATATAATAATATAATAATATAATAATATAATAATATAATAATATAATAATATAATAATATAATAATATAATAATATAATAATATAATAATATAATAATATAATAATATAATAATATAATAATATAATAATATAATAATATAATAATATAATAATATAATAATATAATAATATAATAATATAATAATATAATAATATAATAATATAATAATATAATAATATAATAATATAATAATATAATAATATAATAATATAATAATATAATAATATAATAATATAATAATATAATAATATAATAATATAATAATATAATAATATAATAATATAATAATATAATAATATAATAATATAATAATATAATAATATAATAATATAATAATATAATAATATAATAATATAATAATATAATAATATAATAATATAATAATATAATAATATAATAATATAATAATATAATAATATAATAATATAATAATATAATAATATAATAATATAATAATATAATAATATAATAATATAATAATATAATAATATAATAATATAATAATATAATAATATAATAATATAATAATATAATAATATAATAATATAATAATATAATAATATAATAATATAATAATATAATAATATAATAATATAATAATATAATAATATAATAATATAATAATATAATAATATAATAATATAATAATATAATAATATAATAATATAATAATATAATAATATAATAATATAATAATATAATAATATAATAATATAATAATATAATAATATAATAATATAATAATATAATAATATAATAATATAATAATATAATAATATAATAATATAATAATATAATAATATAATAATATAATAATATAATAATATAATAATATAATAATATAATAATATAATAATATAATAATATAATAATATAATAATATAATAATATAATAATATAATAATATAATAATATAATAATATAATAATATAATAATATAATAATATAATAATATAATAATATAATAATATAATAATATAATAATATAATAATATAATAATATAATAATATAATAATATAATAATATAATAATATAATAATATAATAATATAATAATTAATAAATATATATATAATATTAGAAACAAAATTCTACAATTTTTAAATTTATTTAATAAATCCATCCAACTTATATACATTTTAATCGACACAAAACTTTGAAATTTACGTAAATTAGATCTCGTCGAAAAAGGTTAATTTTCTGCTAGCTTAGTGAGAAGAGCTGGCACAAGGATATAATTATTAAGACTGTGTTACAGTCAGGACCAGCAATGGTCTGAAACTGATTATATATAGATATATATGTATGCAATTATATATGCATCTAAGGAAATAATTTTAATTGAAAATTTCAATAATAACTATTCAGAGTACCAAAAGTAAATTAATTACCATCTACATTATTAAATGAGCTTTTTATGTATATCCACATATATAATTACAACAACAACAATGACACAACATATAACTAAATATCTATATACAACGTACATTCATAATATATTATATTGAAAAGTTTTCTAATTAAAATAATTAAAATTCTTAAGGGGCTGGGGGTATACAGGCAATAATATCGTATGCATATTTTATTTCATTTTCCCAACCATTTTACCGTATCGTTATTCGTTCGTTACGTATATACACGTTACAAAGTAAAAAAAAAACTTTTTTCACTTTACAAATGTAAAAGTTTAACTTTATGAATCTTTCGTTTTGTATGTAAAGACGAGCTCGTATCCTTTTAAAATATAAAATGAATCCATAAGATGGGAGTTGGTCAATAATTTGAAATAATAATTCAAATGGGACGACAATATATTGGTTGCACGATGATGAGAAAATTAAATTAAATTTTTATGTTAAATGCATATTTCATGTGTAAGTAGAGGTATTTTGTTATTTTAACGGTTGTTTCTTTTGATTTTAGTGTTGGGTAGTTTTTTTGATTCTGCAATTTATATACATTTAACAATTTTAGAACTTTATATGTATTATGACTTTTGATACCCACATTAATATAGAGTATTAATATAGAGTATAAAAAATTCAGTAAAGTCAATCAAATACATTTACAAATACGTCAACAAGGGCAGTGACATGGCCAATAAATCAAGGTGATAAAGTTACTCAATTTCCAATGGGGTGCTATACATCCTGCTTTTTACTTACAAAATGGCCAACGTGTAAACTTCACCGATCTAAATGTACAAAATAGGGCTGATCAGGCCATAAAATATAGAACTGTATATAAATAATGTTCTTTGTGCAAAAAATTCAATACATTAGAGTTTTATTCATGGAAATAGCAGCACTGCACTAAAAACATATGAACATATTTTCAAAAATTTTAGAGGTACTGAAGGAACTAATGTGATTCAATCATAATTTCATGCACCAGATCACCGCCCAGAAGACGAAAAAAATGCCTATTCTAATGAAGCTGAAAGTCAAAAAAATAGAATGATAAATTACTGCAGTCGATATCGATAAATTACTGCAGTCACCAAAGAAAAAAATATTAAAATCAGAAGCGTCTCGAAATGCTATGTCTTCTAACGCAATTACGTAAATTTTAGAAGCAACAAATAAAAGTGTTAAGACTTTTGTAAGAACTCAACTCTTTTATACAAAAATGGAACTCAGATGAAAAGGAATTATTTTTAAAATTCCATTTTAAGTCTCCATTGTTTTACAAATATATGCAAAGAGAAGAATTTGATTTGTCATCTTTACGAACGATTATTCGTTGGTATGATCTAATTTGGTATTGGAATTTCATTAAATATTCTACATATGTTAAAACAGAAACAGAGTGAAATGGATGAGGTTAATAAAAAATGTGTACTGATCTTTGACAAGATGAGTATAAAAAATGAGCTAGAATACAATTCAGTACTAAACCATAAGAAATGATAAGTGATGCCAACAAAATCGATTGTGGACACAGAAAATAATGAATTGCTTCGAAAAGTATTTTGAAAAAGTTTGTTTCGAGCACAATGTGTTAAAAAAATTATCCGACTTAGGTGAACGACAAATTAAATTAGCTTGATTAATTGTAGAACACAAGAACCAATTAATTAGGCATACAATGTCTTATTCATACTAAAGCTATATATAATATCGAGCTTAAAAAAAATGCGTAGAGAAACATTTTGGCATGTATTATACACTAATTTGACGTGTCTTTTGGTTTTAGTGGTTTTATTTTCAAATTTTTTAGATGTTGGTGTCATTATCTTCTTCACTTGTATGTGGTAAACCAAAATCATGTACATTATCGAAATCAATTTTGACGAACCTACTCCATTTTAACTCAAATATATTATCGTATTTAAAAAAAATATAGAAATCCATGAACACGTAAAATAAAAACCTAATGTAACGTCAAAATTTCGCATTCATGTAATGTACCTTGCATATAAATTGACTCGAAAATATTGGAGACTTTATAGTAGTGCCATCTATTATACAATCCGACAAACTATATTTTCTATTAATTTTTCACGCTGCTTTTTTTATCGCGCTCTTAGCTAGCTATATTTTCTTTCAAATTAGTATGGAAAATTTATCTTAGCTGGAGCTGCGTATCGATCTTTTGTTGTGATATTTTTATTCTTTTGGTATTTTTGGTTTATTTTAATCACTGTATTTCGGCAAGTTGGGTGAATATTAGAGGTACTTAACTAAATTAAGTACGCGATCGTCGGCAAGCGAAAACCCGACGTGATCTTTATTAACGATAATACATTTTTAATAAATAACGGCCTAAGAGTGAACCAAATCTGAAGAAGCAGCAAAAGAAGCAGTAAAAGATATTGGAGTAGACCAGGCATCTGAAGAATTTAAACAAATTAACAAATTGAATTTTTTGGAAACAGTAAGTACTTCTTTTGAGAAAATTAAAAAAACAATTATTAATTTAAAATTTTAAAAAATTATGTCACTAAATACTTCCTCCTTGGTTGATGATGGACAAGCATCGCATGCCATCGTGGGGGCTGGTCTGGGCACTTTGACTCAGGAAAATCATTCTCAAAATTCACTTTGGCCAACCGATTTAGAACCAATTCTAGAAAATTTGCGTTCAAAATTATTAATGGAAATGTCGACATTAGTTGCTAATCACCCAAATTTCCAACATAAATCTAAAAGTTCTTCCCACTCCAATTTAGCAAATTTGCGTAAAAATGTAAAAAGTGCTGCTCGTTAGAGTTTGGGTAATAATGGATCTAAGAAATGCTATTTCCACCAACAATTTGGCAACCAGACTTTGAAATGTCAAACTGACTGTCCCCTTATTCAAAATTTTCTAACCGCGAAATGATTAAATAAATCAAAATTAAAAGACATCATCAGGAGACGGCAGTCATTGATGGTCACACTTCTAGCCGTCTATTAATGGTCCTAAAAATACCTAAGAAATCCAAAACAAAAGGCAGATCTGTTTGCAAATCATCTTGAGTAGACATTTCAACCATAGTCAAGACAGAGAAAGATATTAACCCAATTGATAAAATTGATGAGCACGGAATAAGACCTATAACAATGCATGAATTAAATTGGGAAATAAAAAATGATCTTAACGTTAAAAAGGCTCCGGGTATAACTTATTAACGGGTCAAGTAATTAAAACCCTGCCAAAAAAAGGAAAAAAATCAAACAAAACACCGAATGAAAAATCTTCATATGAATTCCCTAATCGTGCTTAGGTACCTACCCGAGACCATTATCGCTACGTCATCTGCATACGCTATCACCCCTATTCCCTCTCTCTCCAGTTCCGAAAGTTATTAATTGCTTATTATGTTTCAGAGAAAAGGTGATAGGACACCACCTTGCGGAGTTCCTCTAACTACACGTCTCCTAATGCGGTAGATTCCCCTATTTCCGAGTTCACAATCCTGCATTCTAGCATCTGATGAAAGATACATCTGAAAGACGGTCGTTCCTGAACTGCCTCCGTCCTGACATTGTTAAAGGCGTCCTCTATATCGAGGAAGGCTACCATACAGTACTCTTTCGAGTGGATTGATTTCTCAATTATTCACACCAGAGAATGCAGAGCCGTGTCCACAGATCTCCCTTTTCAGTACGCACGTTCAGAAGTCGCCCAATTACAGGGTTTTATTTTTGCACGTATGTACACGTCAATCAGTCTTTCCAATGTTTTCAACAGAAAGGATGATAGAGTTATAGGTCTTAGGTCCTTTGGGTAGGTCGGTGAATTCTTCCCCATTTTCGGGATAAAAATCACCCTAACCTCCGTCCATTTCCTAGGAATATAATTCAGCTTTAAACATCCCCTGAAGAGCACCTCCAGCCATGGGAGAATTCTCGACGAGTGTTTTTGCAATTCCACTGGAATAATACCGTCCGGGCCTGCCGATTTAAAGGGTCTTAAGCCGTTTAGTGCCCATAGGATCCGGTTTTTGCGCACGATTTCCTCCGAGTACTCCGACGATAATTTTTCCCTATCCCTACCAAGCTCCGTCGATACATCTACACTACCTTGAAGATGGGTTTCCAACGGGAGCGCCAATGATTCCCCACTAGACGTAGTCTACAGCCCATCTGGTTTAATTAAGTAACTAGGGCTCGTAGATAAGATTTTCCTGAGGCACGAGGTCTCCGAAACACCTTCCATTTTATCACATAATAGTCTCCAAGACCTCTCCTCTGTGCCTTCCTTAATTCTTTTTTATACTTTTTAAGGTGCTTCTTATAGGAGTCCCAATCCTGAGCTTCCCTAGAGCTTTTTGCTCTATTGCATGCTTTAATACACCCGATACGATGGCTTCTCAAATACCTGGACCACCATACCGGGGCAAGCAGTGTCCAATAATAGGTCCGGTCGATAAGAGTCGTACTAAACTTTTCCCGTATTTGATCCAGTTATTCCTTCTAGGATTCCTGAAGGCTTTCCGGGTAACAGGATGAATTTCAATATTAAACGCCACGTACCGATGGTCCGAAAAGGAGAGTTCCTTCACCACCCTCCATTCTTTGATCATATGTACAATGGAGTCTGATGCAAAGGTAACATCCAGTACCTCCTGCCTGCTACTGATAATAAAAGGTCCTGCCCCACATTACACACTACAAGGTTAGTTCCCAATAAGTAATCAAAAAAGTACTCACCCCTATCATTGATTTCGGTGCTTTCTTAGGTTGTATGATGCGCATTTGCATCACAACCCAGTATTACTCCGATCTTTTCCCGTTCCGCTTCGAGTATCAGTTCCCTCAGGTTATCCGGCGGAATCTCCTTCTTTCGGTCCATGTAGTCTGAAACCAGTCATAATACGCAGCCTTCCGTCTCTAGGCCGACTGCCGTTACGTCACCACTACTATATTGTGGAAAAAGAAAAATATTCTTTGGCGAGTTATTTTTAGCGAGTATGCAAGATCTGATCTTATCGGACCTAGAACAGTATACAATTTTATACCCTTTTAAACTAAGGCCACAGATCTTGGTTTTACTAATCCAGGGTTCTTGCGGACTAGAATTATGTCTTCACCTGATTTGGTCAGTCTAAGGATCACGGCCGCCGAAGCAGCCTTAGAATGGTGAAGATTAATCTGAACCGTGCTACGCATAAACAGAATAACTTACTTTCCTTCGTATACCCTCCGCTGTCGCGGCATGATTTCTCTTTCGGTCCTTGGTGGGACATCAACAGTCTTGACGCTCCCTTCAGGCCCACCTTGTTGTCTCTTTTTGTCACCCTCCTCCCCCATCGACTCGACACGATCTTCCTCGTCCGAGTCCAGGGATAGGTGACTACTCATAGCCGTTAATCGCTCCATCGCTAAGCTCCCAACGTCCCATATGTTAGAACCTTTGTCTCTTTGTTCCTTTTCCATTGGTAGGTCTTCCACAATCGCTTCGACCTCATCCTTTTTAAACACCTTTAGGGTAATCGACCCGAAGCCGAAGCGGACTACCCCCTTTGTCTTAGCTAGAGGAGCTAGGGTCTCTTTGTTCACCACTAAAATAGACAACCTAGATCCTCTCTTCGCCTCCTTTTGTTTAATGATCTTCCAATTGTTCGTCGGAAGATCAACATTACTTGCCTGAATTATCCGAATTATTTCATCCGGACAGGATGGCTCGATTGGCAGCCAGACGCGTGCCCTAGACCACAGTCTAAGATGATTATATAATAATAGCGAACTTTGTATCATACGAGAAAACAAGAATACACAATAAAAAAAAAACTAACGTAAACACGCGCATATCTTGGAGAATCAAATGAGCTAATTCTCAAACCATTTCTCCAATTATCGAAGACACAAAAATGCTTGCAGCGACATAACAACTTCGTAGTGGCGAAATGGCTTGGTGCCTTTGCTCATTATAGTTTTTGTATGCCTTTAATTTTAAAAGTGAATTCATAATTAAATTTCACGTGCATGGTCTATACAAGTTGCAACTATATATAAAGATTGTTATATTGTTATATGCATAGTAAAAAATATTCTTTCAAAGGCAAATATGCATTTTATTTACACAATAACACTATTACTTTTTGTTCAGTGTTCACTTCAAAAAATAATAAAAAATGAAAATAGAATAAAAATTAATGTTGAAAAAGCACCGTATGAAGTTGGTTTACGGATAAAATGGACCAACTCTACAGTTTTATGTGGTGGCTCGTTAATTAAACGTTCATTTGTGTTAACAGCGGCTAGTTGTTTCCCAGAGTAAGTAAAACTTTTACGATATTTAATTATTTATTCTTGTTCTAATTGAAGCCAAATTTCAGAGATGTAGATGATATTATATCGTTAAGTATTTTTATTGGTACAAAGTCATTATATCACAAGGACTGTAATAAACCTACTGCGAAAGCCAAAAGAATTATAACATTTAACGATTTGGATAGTAATTTGAAATCCAAAGACATTGCTCTCGTAGAGCTACGTAAACCGGTTAAATTAAGTAATAAAATAGCAGTTGTACAATTATCAACGATATCTGATGTAAATTTGTTAAAGGGTAAAATTGGGTCAGTGTCTGGTTTGGACCTTTTAGCTGAAACAAGTGACTCAAATAAACGATACAGAAAGGTAAAAGTTCGTATTGGTAGTATGTCTCGCGCGAAAAATAGAAAAATACCAGATTCAAGTCGAATACTAGGAGTCAGTGCAGTAAAATCTGGAAAACAATGTTATTGTGGACTTTTGGGTAGTCCACTAATGCTCGGAAATACGAACACACAAATTGGTGTTTCTACAGTTCAAGTTCCACAAATTCATCAAGGCAGCACTGTCGATACTAATACAAATCGACCTAACCCGAACACACAAATTGGTGTTTCTTCAGTTCAAGGTTCAGTAATTTATCAAAGCAACTCTGGCAATACTATAGCAAATGTTGGACCAAATGGGAACGTACAAATTAGTAGTAATTCAGTTAAAGGACAATCCATTTATCAAGGCAACACTGGCAATATTTATATAAGGGGTAGATCATACCCGAACAAAGGAAATGGTGTTTCTTCATTTCGACAAATTTATCAAAGCAACTCTGGCAATATTGTAACAAGTATTGGACCATATGGGAACATACAATATGGTGGTTATCCATTTTACCAACAAGGACCAACAATTTATCAAGGCCACACTGGCAGTATTTTTACAAATGTTGGAGCAATTCCGAGCACACAACAAGGCAACACTGGCAATATTTATACAAATGGTGGACAATCTGAAAACAAACAAAATGGTAGTTCTTCAGTTCAATGTCCCCAAATTTATCAAGACAACACTGGCAATATTTATACAAATGTTGCACCAAATCCGAACACACTAAATGGTGATCTTTCATTTCAATGTCCACAAAGTTATGAAGGCGACACTGGCTATATTTTTACAAATATTGAACCATATTTGAACTGGGTAAATACTGTAAGTCCTATAAGCAATAGAAGTAATAAGTTAGTTATTGAAGTTGCAACACGACCATAGTTAAACGTTATGTATGGTTTAGTATAATTTTATATAATTTTGACGTTGAACTAAACGATTTTCGAAATAAATTTTTAATTGCACAGAAACATACTGGGTTTTCCGGTTGCGGATCATTATACAAAAATAGTTACAAATGGTACAAATATGTTGCAGCACTAAGCGTGACAGACACACGTTTTACAAACATGTCGAAAAATTAGACACACCAATAAATCGTAAAAAAAAACTTGAAATTGGTAATTTTTAATAAAAGTTTTTAACATGTGTGTAAAGGCAATTTAATTGCACTATTAAATACGGCAAACTAAAAATTATTTATAGTAAATATTGTTACGTTTTAATTTTCAATTACTAAATATGGTTATGGTGTTACTAAAAATTTACTTCTTCATAACGTCTAACTAACAAATCTAGTCTAGTCTAACAAATTTCCTCTTATTTTTGTATAAAACCAACAAAAAGTTAGATTTAAATTAAACGGAATGAAATGCCGATTATTTATTCTCGATTTAACGAACGATAATTTCGTATTTACACGTACACGCAGTATAATATATAATTTTATTATTGTGTAGATGGTTTTCTTTGATTGTATTTGTGTTTTATTCTCGTCTTTTTTTCGATACGGTAAACACTAATTTTTATGTAAATTTGTAGTTTACATACATTTAGGCGCTTAGTGGTTATAATTGGTTCAAATTTGTCATGCTTATATCACAGATTTAATATACCCAGATATCTTATTGCGAAGGAATTCGTGGTTGAAAACAGTGGTGCCACTTTCGATATTAGTTTATTTTTTGGAACTTCAATCGAGAGGCTCACCTGAATCTTGGGTAAAGGTTTAAAAATTGGATTAAATAGTATAATGCCACCGGGTACCGGTTGAAACCGGATATTTTACAAGTGGATTTGACGAAACAGGATAATTCAAAACTGGATATTTTAAAACGAGATAAGGTACAAAACGAGATATGGTACAAAACTGGATATTTCAAAACGAGATAAGGTACAAAACGAGATATGGTACAAAACTGGATATTTCAAAACTGGATATTTTAAAACGAGATAAGGTACAAAACGAGATATGGTACAAAACTGGATAATCCAAAACAGGATATTTCGACATGTGATTTAAACTTAAAATGATTTTTTAGGAAAGTTCTGGAATAAGGCCAATTAGGGAGGAACTCGGTGAGTTCTTAACCGATTATGAAAAAATTCTATATGTAGGATGGGAATGGGATTTTAAAATGTTTTTTTGGGAAAGTTCTGGAATATGGCCAGTTAGGAAAGAACTCGGCGATTTATTACCGATTTTGATGAAATTCAATACGTAGGAAGAAAATGGGATTTTAAAATGATTTTTTGGAAAATTTCTGGAATATGGCCAGTTACGAAGGAACTCAGCGAGTTCTTAACCGATTTTGAAGAAATTCGGTATGTAGGAATAAAATGGGACTTTAAAATGATTTTTTGGGAAAGTTCTGAAATATGGCCATTTATGAAGGAACTTGGCGATTTATTACCCGATTTTGATGAAATTCGATACGTAGGATGAAAATGGGATTTTAAAATGATTTCAAAATGATTTTTTGGGAAAGTTCTGGAATAAAGCCAGTATGGTTCCACACTTGAATATTTCTAAGGAGAGAAATAGAATTTTCCTTCACTTAATGTTGTTTTTCTTTAATTGTATAATCAAATCTGATTTTAAAACCTTTTTTGGGAAAACCTCTGGAATATGGCCAATAAGGTTTCATACTTGAATAATTTTAAGCAGAGAGATAGAATTTTCCTTCACTTAATGGTTTTTCTTAATTGCTGCTTTTCTCATCTTATTAAAATAATCATTGACGAGATTGAGTTTACTGTCAGTAAAATTTATCTTCATCTATCTTTTATTCTTCTACTTAATATAACTTTTCTTCTCTTTATAGAATCTATGTGAGAAAAATTGATTAAAAAATTAAAGAAAAAGAAAATAAATTATAAAATCATTTTCAGTTAAAGCGAGATTATTTGATTATTTAATATAAACAAGATCGAGCTCTATAATGAACATTACATTAAAAATCATGTACATAATATAATTCATACATATTCCAATCTTGAACAGTTAAAAAAGTAATTATTTACGATTTGGAAATTCCTTATTTTTCCACTGTTCGATAGCACAGTTCAATAGCACATATCGAATTTCATCAAAATTGGTTAAGAACTCGCCAAGTTCCTTCCTAATTGGCCATATTCCAGAACTTTCCTAAAAAATCATTTTAAAGTCCCATTTTCTTCCTACATATCGAATTTCATCAAAATCGATTAAGAACTTGCCGAGTTCCTTCCTAATTGGCCATATTCCAGAACTTTTCCGAAAAATCATTTTAAAATCATATTTTCGTCTTACATATCGAATTTCATCAAAATCGGTTAAGAACTCACCGAGTTCCTCCCTAATTGGCCATATTCCAGAACTTTTCCAAAAAATCATTTCAAAATTTTATTTTCATCCTACATATCGAATTTCATCATAATCGGTTAAGAACTCACCGAGTTCCTTCGTAATTGGCCATATTCCAGAACTTTTTCAAAAAATCATTTTAAAATCTCATTCTCATCCTACATATAGAATTTCATCATAATCGGTTAAGAACTCGCCGAGTTCCTCCCTAACTGGCCATATTCCAGAACTTTCCCAAAAAAATCGTTTTAAGTTTAAACCACATGTCGAAATACCCTGTTTTGAAATATCCAGTTTTGTTCCATATCTCTTTTTGTACCTTATCTCGTTTTAAAATATCCAGTTTTGAAATATCCAGTTTTGTACCGTATCTCGTTTTGTACCTTATCTCATTTTAAAATATCCAGTTTTGATATATCCAGTTTTGTACCATATCTCGTTTTGTACCTTATCTCGTTTTAAAATATCCAGTTTTGAATTATCCTGTTTCGTCAAATCCATTTGTAAAATATCCAGTTTCAACCGGTACCCATATATGATAGTATTAAAAAAATGTTTGTCATAGTATACGACAACTCGCACTTTTGTTTTTCAGAGGTAAACACCTAATAATTGATGAAGCGGTTCAAAAATGATTGATTCGGTTCATTTATATTTGTACACACTTGCAATTCGTCATATTTTATTTTTCTCACTTGCTATTTTGATGATGAGTTTGTCGCCATATTGTTATATTTAAGTTAAACGTTTGTGATTTTATAGTAATTTATATAATAAACTAAAGTGTTATGTGATTAATAAAACTTTATTAATAAAAATTTAAAAGTGTTACCAAAAATATTTAAGTTTCAAACATTTTTAAAATTAATTTACTTAGAATAAAAATAAACTTAATTATTTAGTGATTTAAATTTAGTTTAAGTGTTATTTTTAAAAATAATAATAGAGTAAAAGTGTGATATAGAGTAAATAGTTTATTTAGTGATTTAATTTATTTTTGAAAAAAGTAACGTTTTTATTTTGATTTAAAATGGTTTGTTTAAAAAATAAATTTTAGATTACATTTTCTGGTTATTTACCGTGACATTTTGGTTTGCATGTTTGTACTAAATAGATATAAAAATTTATCTAGTTATAGCGTACAAATGATATAACATCAAATAATAAAAGTTTTAATACAGATTTTTGATTTTTTATACAAGTAGTTATGTTCTGAAGAAAATTAAACGTGCGTTTCATATTAAATGTTGTGTTTGTTTCATTTCGAAATAATATTAAACGCATATTTAATTTTCTTCAGAACATAACTACTCATATAAGAACTCAAAATTCTGTATTAAAACTTCAATTTTTTGATGTTATATCATTTTTACGCTATAATTAGATAAATTGAATGTCTAATCATTTTGTGGCGATGGTTGGTACTATGTACATACTTTGATCGGAAAACATGATCTATAGGCATTGAACTAACAGAAAAACTTTTGAAAATTTTTAAATTTAAAATCTTTATATTTTTAAATAAACCGTATAAAATGTATTTAAGCACGTAAATGGTTATTAAATAACAAAAATGTTTATTTATATTTAAAATCACAAAACTTTTAAAAACACAAAATTAAAAATTTAAGAACACAAAAATCGAAAAAGGTAAACAAACAACAAGAATGGGTAAAATGGCACATACATTATAAAAAAAAATTATCTAAATAAAAATGCGCAAGCGCACCTATACATTAACATTAACCAATACTATATTTTCCGGTTATTTTACTCGCACTCACGTTTTTTTGGGACAGAATCGATGTCCAGGCAACAAATTGGGATCGTAATTAAGTCTTTGACCTAAAGAAAATTTAAGACAATTCTTGTAATTACTCGAATTGGGAACTACGATCGATTAAATTTTATTGGATATATTCTCGATACATTCTAGCAAGCAAATTAGCCAAATTAGCAAATTTGCGAGCTGATAATAAAAATGGTGCATTCTAGATGGTTTTTTCGCCATCTTAGCAAGTAAAATAATTAAAAATATTTGCTACCAACTTTTTGAACTCGAAAGTAAGAAAAGACAAAAAGTATGAAAAACATTTAGAAAAGTCTTTTGGTAAATGTATGTTCAGATTTATGGTTTTGTGTACGGTATGCGATTAATACTTATTTGCATCGATTAAAGTTTCGTCATTTCGTCAATAGGATAGAATATTGAAAATCGCTTCTAAACATCGTTCCATGAGAGTAACTTTAGGATATCCCTGGATTTAAATTTGTTTTCGTCTAATTTCTTGTCTTCAACAAACTCGGCCAACTGTAATCAATAACTTTTCTCAATGTATTTGAAATTTGGGAGCTATTAAATTGTAAACAGACTTAGTTTTTAATTATATTCCCAATTTAAAGCCAAACCACAATCCTGGCCCTGATTAAGTTCCAGCAATTATTTTACGTTAATGTGCTCAGTCATTATCATTTCCATTGAAGCCTTTATTCAATAGATCTGTTGCACTAGATTATATTCGTGATTGTTGGAAAATTTCATTTGTCATTTCTGTAAACAAAAGTGGTAACCGACCTTTATTTGAAAACTATAGACCTATTTCCATACTGTTTGCATAATATAAATACACATAGTACGACCATGGTATGTTAGCCCATTGACGTGCTAGATATCGCTACTGGTATCGTTTAAAATAATCAAAATATTTTTATATGTATAATCGCCTAAATGTCATTTATTTATACTAAATGTTGACGATATTCTATCAACCCGACAACTCGAACATCAACGTGTAAACTGTTTTTTCTTATGATGGTAGTACTATGTGTATTTATATTATGCTGTATGCTACTCCGAAAATATTTAAATGTATGTTTCGCGATATTATGATCATAGAGTTTTGTTGGATTATAACCCACATAAGCGTGGGTTTCTCCGTCCGTTCTGCTTCCTCCAATCTCGTTAAATTTGTACATTTTGTAATAAACTTAATTGAAGCTGTGCGTTGCAGGTTGATGTATTGTTCCCAAACTTCAAGAAAGTTTCACTCAAACTTGTTGTTGTGGATGAAAGCTATATCTTTGCAACCGTAAAGAAGAAGTTAAATTCGGTAAATATCATTTAGGTCCATTATAGGGATCTAAGGGACTAATAGAAGATCTAAATTCTAAATGAAAGTGAAAACCTACAGAAAGATTTAGATATATCGTCGCTGTAGAATTATTTTTGTCTAAGTGCCATTTTTTGTCAAATTGAGTTATATATGCCAAACCACTAATTTGACAGTGAGGAATTCGAATTTGTTGGTTAAAATCGTCTATCTCCACTAGTTTTGGAGATAATGACTAATGATTTTGTCTATGTCCGCAATTTCCTGATCGTTTTAACTTGACTTCGTCTAAGTCCAGAAAAAAAAATAAAAATGTCTACGTCCATTAGAAATACGTGCATTCAATTTTTTTCAATTGTTGTTAGGCAGATTTGTCTATATCCATAATATTACACCATTATGTCTATCTCCTTTTTATTTGAATCGAAACAATATTTATCTTCCGGAATTAAGATAAATGATCATTATCATGTTAATCATACAATGTAGAAAAGGACGAATAGATAATCTATATATTTGTTCTATATTAAAAAAATGTAATACAAATATTATGCACATTCCATGTTACGCCGGGTGAGCACAAAAATTACAACATGTGCATACAAACGTACACGAAATCAGGTGCTTTCATATACACTTTGTGAATATTGTTGCTGTAAAAACAGCTTTTTCCATAGAATGGCACATATTTAATATTTTCAAATTAATTTTAAATTAATAAAAAATATTGATATGATTGTATTTTAAAATTTTTATATCACAAGAAATTTCCTTTTGACTCACACTATGTTATTATATATAAAAATCAGAAAACTGTAACAGTAACGGTTTTTGATCGTATATTTGGAAAAATTTAGTTTATTAGAAGTTTTGTTACTAGATAGTTGAGGTCAATTTATCGTAATTGGATTTTAAATTATACAGTATAGAATTATAATCACGGATCGGAGTAGAAAGTGTTGCGCGTGCAAAATACTGTGTAACTGACTATTTGCAAAATTAAAAATATTCCCAATATGAGTGATTTTTTAGAATCAAGGGAGAAAATACGAATAAATTTAGTAAATAAATTTAATGAACCAAGGTATTTATGTATTACATCTTAAAATACAAGTTTCGCAATATAAGCTTAATAACATTTACATTTTTTTTTTATTCAGTGAAATCCCCAGCAATGTGGAAATTGAAATCATTGATTGTCAACCACAATCTAATATTTCAATACAAGATGCAATAGTCGATTCACTACTTACTGAAGAATCTGCTCTGGCGATGAAACCAATAAAAACAGGAAAGAACCCTAATAACTGGAAGCAAAACGAAAGAAAAGCCAAAAGACAAAGTGGTCAAGAATATATTAATAGTAAAGGCCACAAACAAGAAAGCAGGCAATTAGTGAGATCGGTTGGATGTCGGAATAGTACCACATGTAATTTTAAATGTTCTCTTTTAATAAACGAAAGTGAGCGCCAAACAATAAACCAAAATTTCTGGCGTCTGGATGATGCCAAAAAAAATCATTTTTATGCTAAATTTATACGTGTATCAAAAACATGCAGAAAACGAACCAAGAATGAAAAAAGTCGACGATCGAACAGCTTTAAATATTTTTTTGAACTTTACAATGATATGATACAGGTGTGTCAGGAGTTTTTTACTAAAACACTCAACATTAATAAAGGCAGGGTCTACTACTTTTTCAAAAATAACCAAAATATTTCTGTTCCAAAGACTCCGTTTAAAGGAAAGTTTACCAAAAAAAAAGTATTAGAATCAGAAGTAGATGAAGTCATACAACACATCAAACAATTTCCCATTATTGATTCACATTATTGTAGAGCAACATCTACTAAAAGCTACCTGGACCCATCATTAAACATCAGCCGCATGTATCATCTTTTTAAAGAACAACATCCAGAATCAACGATTAAATTTTGGAAATATAAAGATATTTTTAAACAAAAATTTAATTTGGGATTTCATTTACCTAAAAAAGATTTATGTGATAAGTGTGAACTTTCAAAACTAGTACCGAATCCGAATGAAACTCAAATGATAGAGTTTGAAACTCACAAAAATAATAAAATTCAGTCAAAATTGGAGAGGGATGGAGACTTAATCGTATGCCAAAATAATCAAAAAATCAAAGTATTCAGTTTTGATTTGCAAAATGTCTTTCAATTACCCAAGGCCAATACTTCAAATTTTTTCTATAAAAGGAAGTTCTGCGCTTACAATTTGACAGGAAAATGTTTTGGTAACTTAGAAGTATATAACTCAATCTGGTAAATAACAAATAATATGATTAATGGATTTGTTTTTTTAAAAACTAATTTACAATATATTTATTTACAGGTATGAATCAATATGTGGACGTGAAGGCACTCACATTGCGAATGCATTGATAAAAATGCTTAATCGCTTTGTAACTTGTAACCCAGAAATGAAACGTATAATTATCTGGTCAGACAGTTGTGTACCTCAAAATAAGAACTGTATAATGACGTTTGCCCTACAAAACTTTTTAAAAAACTCACAAAGCTCACTGCAAGCCATAGAACAAAAATTTTCGGAAGCTGGACACGGTAACGTACATGATATAGATGCAGCACATAGTGTTATTGAACGTTACTTTAAGCATAAATATATATATTCACCAATTGGCCTTGTAAAGGAATTTAAAGAGCTGCCAGTAAATAAACAGAAATTCGTAGTTTTGCAAATGCAAAAATCCGATTACTACGATTACCATACTGCAGCATATCTTCTAAATTATAAGAAAATTCCATTTACCAAGGTCAAACATCTAATTTATGAAAAGGATTCTCCAAACATAAAGTATCGGAATAGCTTTGTTGGGGAATTTCAAACAATTAAAATATTACCAAACAAGAGAAATACCTGTACTTGGCCGTTAGTAGCCCCGCTTGTAATAACAACTAATAGCTTATCAACTGATAAAATCAAAGACATAAAATACATGCTGGATTATATGCCTTCAGTCGACCAACATTTCTATCGGAATGTAATCAGTGTAGCACAAAACTCTAGGACAGAAGCTCCTGAAACTACTTGTAAGGCCCAAGGTCGAAAGAAGAAATGATTGATCTACTATTTATATGAGTTTAAACGCAAATGAAATGCAGTTTTTTTTTTATTTTACTTTTTAATGAAGATTAATTTTAATAAATATATAGTTAATGAAAAAATTCGTTTTAATTAGTTTTGTACTTATTTTAGGGTTTATTTTTTATTTAAATTTATCACGATTAAAAAAAATAACTAAACACTTACAATGGCAAGAGATTAAAACAAATTTTGTATGACATAGACAAAACTTCGACAAAAAATCATCGAAAAACAGGACATAGACAAATCAATTTTTGTTTTAAATATAAATATTTAGAAAGTTTATTAAGTTAGAGTTGTAATTTTTTGCCAGCTGGTTTTCCCTAACTAATTCTACACGTAGACCAAAAATGGTGCATGTAGTAACATGCTAAGTATCTTTACTACTGTTTCAAACTTCATTTACGATTTCCCAACAACAAGGTCAAGTGGATATAGACATAAATAATTCTACAGCGACGATATTTTTTATATGGTGTGAATTAAACAAACTGGAACTCAATGTAAGTAAATATCGAATGATGAGTTTTAGAAAGAACACACCTGTTCATTTTAAATTTAAGTTAAAAAAAGTAACCATTAACAACATAGTGTAGATGCCCAGTAAATTTAAAATACAGTTTACGCCAAAGCCGTCTTCATCCCCTTATAGGAAGCCTGAACGTACTTATACATAAGTTGTAAAAAAAGAGGAAAATGCAAAACCCTCTTTATTACAAGTCATATTGTAATTTTCGTTGACACAGTGGAAAAACATTTTTGTATGTGGCATTGAAACAGAAGATCTCTGAGAGTAGTAAAAAAGGAATGTGAGCTGCTTTGACTAGGATTTCTGCAAATCTGTTCACCGATGGACTGACGTGCTATTCAGTCTTCTGACGTGCTATCACAGTACGCTATATTGTTCCAAAAAATGATGAAGCCCGGGAGCTCAATGAAGAGGTTCTTGAAAAATTGGTTTCCGAAAAAGCATCCTACTCATCCATTGACATAGTCAAAACTGATGACGGGACATGCTACTCTTTCTATAAAAAATGGGCTATGCAAAAATTGAATTAAATCGGAAATTATTATTGCGGCACATTCCGGCACTGTTCACTTTATCCCAAAAATTTTACTAAACAGAACTAATGATTTATCGCTACCCTTCAATTTTGACCGTCATCAGTTTCCCGTTCTGCTTTCTTACGCTATGACTATAAATAAATCAGGCTTGTATCTTCCTCAGCCATGTTTTACTCATAGACAACTATATACACCATTTTCCGGTGACTAATTCTGATGCACTCTGAGTTAAAGTTTCGGAAACCCCCTAAGGCAAGGAAAAACATCGACGGAGGTAGTTGTGACAGATAATGTTGTATATAGTGAAGTGTTCCAGTAGAATTTGTGTTAGTTGATAATTTTAAAACACTCAAAAAAAAAAAAAAAAAAAAAAAAAACAAATACAAAAACAAAAATGAAATTGTGATTGAATTTTTTTTCCATATAAATGATACAAACTACCGACCAAATGGCACAATGATTAAAGCTGTGGGTAAGTGATGGCGAGGAACACATCTATATGACTCTTTGTTGGAGTGCAGAATTCATAGGCCAACGCACAAATCATGTCTGGCATGGAGCTATATAATGTGCAGACTGAGATATTCAGGATATTCAGAGCGCACAGAGAAAGACTCAATCCAAAAATACAAGCATTATATAAATTAAAATTATGCATGCGATGTAATATTTAGCCAGAGAAATAACCAAAAATTATATTGCATCCCATAGAAGAAAAAAAAAATTAAAGGGAAGCAGAGCTTTCGTTGCTTCCAAAGATGCTACGCGACTGTTTTTTATTTAAATCTCGACCTTTCATGACGATGAACCATCATTAACTGAATAATTATCATCGCGTCATATACCGCACCGTTTTCTTCAACATCATCGTCGTAGGCCTCGACATTTCGTATCTTTTGTATTGGTAGACATGGAGAAGGTGGATTCTCATGTACCACACAGCCTTTCCTGACTTCATCATTCCGTCCGAATGAAAAACACCGTGACTTCATATAATCAGCTGATGAAGAGGTTCTCGTTGGACCGTCGCTATTACCTGTTTTTTGTACTTGATTTCGGTGGTTCCTAAATTTTTTAATTATTTGGTAACGACCTAGAAGTTGTGGATGTATTTTCAAACTTGGATCGAATTGCGTTCGTTTTACTGCAACAAGATCACCTTCTTCATACTCGTTCGCCATCTTCCGTCGTTTATTGTAAGAATATTTGTTTTCAGTTCTCACTTTGTATTTGTTTTCGATATTCGTCGCGTACATTAATTCTTTCAGCCGTGAACAATTCCAAAAGCTATTTTTCGATAACTTTTTGTATTCTCAAATTGCAAGGTACACAATTTCGAATACATTCTTCTACTTTATCACTCACTTTTTCGATATAAAAACTCTTGTTTAACAACGTCTTGAACTTTTTAGATGCGAAATAACCATTATCGAGTGTTATTTTAATAATTTCACGTTGCATCTCCTCTAGTCCAACAATCAATTGGAAACCATCTTTCATATTGAACAAGATATTATTTTGAACGAAGTAATCTTCGAAGACATCTTAGAATGTCTGAATCATGCTCTCATTTTGATATGTTGGTACACTGATTCGATTTATGTCGAAACTCCAGACATTTAAAGCATTTTGTTCCGAGCTCTTTATAATAATTTTTTGGTCCAGTCCTGTTTCATCACAGTTATAACATTTAAAATCAACTGATTTTTTCTTAATATGTGTGTTGTTCACTATTTACAGTTATATCTCGTTTTGTATAGACATCCATTTATTTTTGTCTGTATTACCAAAACTAATTTTCGTGTTTTTCCTAAATTCCTAAATCGTCTTTAAACTAAGGAATTCCTCTTTCAAATCGAAATATTAATTTGTACGGCTATAACATTCATCTTCATCGAACAGCTTCTTCGTAGCATATTTAATATACCAGAGTAATAAATTTAGACACAGAATACTATGAAATATATTGCCCTTTTTTCACTCATTTACATTTCGAATAAACGAAATTTGAAAATTATCCGCAAACTGCGATTTAAAAATGTGTCTTTTGTCTTTTCTTTAATTAAATCGTCTTTTATTTTTTTAAATTTTTTATGCGTTTGTGTAAACAAACAAATATTATTACGATTAATATTATTCGTTCATTTTCTAATGATTTTTCTTTTAAATGTTTGACACTCTCGTATGTCCACCATTTTATCATAACATTTAATCTTTTTGGCTCAATATCTCGGTCGGGTTTCCATATAGGAAATATCTTTTATTATTATGGAAATCAAATGAAACTAGACTTATTATATTTGATATATATATATATATATATATATATATATATATATATATATATATATATATATATATAAATATATTTAAAGATTAATTAATTTTTTATTTAAATCTCGACCGTTCATGACGACGGACTATCATTTTTTTTTTTTTTTTTTTTTTACCTAGTTTTATTTTATTTAACATTATTAAAATTACAAATATAAATACATAATTTTAAAAACTAGTTAGTAAACTCCATATTTATAAAAAATGTAGTGGAGCTACGATTCAAATACAAAATTGTAGATACATATGAAATAATAAGACAATTAACTAAAAAATAAATAAAATTTTATAAATAACAATAAATTAATTAATAAAAGATATTCAACAATTTCAACAAACAGATATATATATATTTATATATTAAAGTGATAAAAAAAACGTATAAATTTCAAATTACAAAACAATATGAGTCATTAAATTATTTAACAAAACTATACCTTATAAACAAACAATACTTTTTACTTTTTGTCAATGTTTAATAAAATAAAATAAAATTTAAATATAATATTAAATAGTATTTTTAAATAAAACTTCAACATCGCGAAATGTAAATAACCACTCTTTTAATAATTTGCAAAACTTTATCAAATGTTTAGTTATAATAATGTTGGGTGGTAGTTGCCTGTACAACTTTGGAGCGGTAAATGAGAAAAAATTTTTAAAATGTTCCTTATTAGGAAAACGAATTTTAACACTATGAGTTTTTCGAAGCAAGTAAGGCTCACTTTTTAAATTATTTAAATTATTTATCAAACGATTACCGCTAATAATATAAAAAGTTTTGAGAACTTTAAAAATATACAAATAACGAAGTGGTAGTAATCTTAAGTTGACAAAAAGCGGAAAGGACGGTGTTCTTTTTGGCAAGAAATGAATAATCTTTAAAACTGCTTTTTGAAGTGAGATTAAGGATTTTAAATTTGATAAGTAAATGCCACCCCAACATGTTATACCGTATTGTAAGTGCGAGTCAACTAAGGCATAATACAGACATTTCAAAAATTTTGGACTACAAATATTTCTCAAATAGAAAAAAATTCTTAAAGTTTGTCGTAGTTTCTTCTTTAAATTACTAATGTGATCTTTAAAGTTAAGTTGAGAGTCTAAGTGTAATCCAAGATATTTAAAAGAATCTACTCTATCAATTGAGACGCAGAGGGAATCACAATTATTATTGTTGCAGGATAATGAGTGATAAATGAATCTATACGAAGAACCACTTACCACAGAGCTCACATTAAAATTCATTATTTTCGATTTATCACTTAAGATCATATCATGCACGGAAAACCATTTTTTCAATAACAATATATCCTGTTCTAGGGCAGTATTTAAAGAGTACACATCAGAACTTGAATATAATAGTGCCATATCATCGGCAAACGCGACAATATTGCCACGCAATTCAAGGCTAAAAATTGAATTGCAGTATATTAAAAATAGCAAAGGCCCCAAAACTGATCCTTGTGGAACTCCAACATTGACAATTTTCACATCGCTAAAAGCATTATTAATACATACGCTTTGTTTTCTATTATACAGATATGATTTAATCAAATTCAGAGCAACGCCTCTAACACCAATATTAAATAGTTTAGATAATAGAATATTGTGATTAACAGTATCGAAAGCTTTCGAGATATCAATGAAAAAGGCTGAAGTTTTTAAATTGTCATTTAAATATTGATGTACAGGAGTTAAAAATGCGATAAGGGCTTTTTCCGTTGATGAATTTTTTATAAACCCATACTGTCGATCATCAACAAATTTAATTTTATCTAGATAACCACAAAGTCTGATTTTAATTAATTTTTCAAATATTTTTGAAAATGAGCTTAACAGCGTTATTGGTCGATAGTTATTTGTATTTAGACGAGAACCTTTTTTAAAAAGTGGTTTAACAACACCCAATTTTAGTTGATCTGGGAAAATACCTTTTGATAAGCAATTATTAAAAATAAAAACCAACACGTGAACAATACTGAATATAATATTTTTAATGGTAATATGTGAGACTTCATCATTACCGTATGCACTACTAGTTTTCAATTCACTTACGACAGTTAATATTTCGTTATTACTGACAGGAAAAAAGAAACAATTCTGAATGTTATAGTCGGATAAAGTCATCTTAGATCTTACATCAACGTCTATGAAAGTATTTTCTTGATTAGCTTGTATAATAGTGTAAGGAATATTAATAAAATAATCATTAAAAATATTTGCAATTGCTGTCGGATCTGTCACAATATTGTCATCACTAGTTTCAATTGAGTAAATACTGTTAGAGTGAGATGAATTACTTAGAATATTATTTACCACTTTCCATTTAGATTTTAAGTCCACGGCTGCGAAAAACCTTTTTTTATAATATCGTTCTTTGGTCCTAGGAATCAATCTTTTTAGTTTGGCGTTAATTATCAAACATTTTTTATTCAATGATAAATTGTTTTTATTTTTTGCTACTTTCTTAGCTAAATCATTTTTATATTTAATTAAATTACATAATGAATCAGTCATCCAAGGCTTAATTCTGAAATTTCGCCGTTTAATTTGAGATGTAGACATACTTTTATTTAAATAAAAAACCAATTTATTAATAAAAATTGAATAAGCCAAATTAGGATCATCCGTAGAGAATACTGCACTCCAATCGCAAGCAATTAAACTTTCAGATAAATCATTGTAATTTATCTTAGTTTGAACTCGCAGTTTGTAGTGGGGAATGTCTTTCATAGTCTTAAATATTTTCAAGGCTAACAAGACAGAATTATGATCAGTTACATGCAGATCTAGGTTATTGACCTCAAGCGAGAAACGAAAATCGTATGATTCCGAAAACACATGATCAATACAAGTATTTGAAAAAGTTCTAGTAACAGTATTCAATAAAGACTTCAGACCAAACGAAGCACACAACAACAAATATTTGTCTCTCAAAAGCGAATCTTTCAATAAATCAATATTTATATCTCCAAGCAAAATTCTATGCTTTGATTTGTCTTCCTGAAGAAGATCGTTTAATTCTTTTAAAAATATATCTGTAGAAATAAAATTGAGTCTGTAAACTAAAATAAACGATAAAAATATGAACTATTATAATTATTATGTGCTTAGTAAGCATAATTATATCAATATTTACACAGTAAAGGCGCAAACCTTTCTGCAAAAATCTACTACAAAAACTAATATTAGCAATTAAAAAATTGCACAACCCTAGCTGTGAGAATGACAATAACAATTGTTACTGTCAAATTAGTTTGTCTATAAAACAATAATAAAAACAAATAAACTAAGGTCGGTTTACTTATTGAGTTGAAATTTAGCTCGGATGTTATCTAGCACATTGAAATTATGTAAGTAAAATATTCGCGACGAAGCATCGTGCCGCAACATAATGGTGCCATTTTTGATCCAGATTCCAGAGGAACTGAAATTTATATTCCTGCTTGATGAGTTTAGCTTCTTTATAAAGTTTGGCTGGCAGTGGTGACAGATTATGCCTGATGAAAATCTTACTCGGCAAACTTGTAAATTTAAAGTCTAAATTGTCCGTAGAAAAATGTTGGTTGCTTCTAGTTTTAATGATAATTGTATTTTTAGTTTCCAGCGATGCTAATTTTACTATATACAATACTATATAACTATATAACTGAATAATTATCATCGCGTCACATACTGCCCGCTTTTTCTTCATCATCATCGTCGTAGGCTTCGACATTTCGTATCGTTTGTGTTGGTAGACATGGAGAAGGTGGATTCTCATATACCACATATATGAATAAATAAATAAATATATATGTATGTATGTATATATATATATATATATATATATATATATATATATATATATATATATATATATATATATATATATATATATAATATATATATATATATATATATATATATATATATATATATATATACACATTTCACTTAACATTTTGTTGAAATTTCCCACTACTGTATCCCTAGTTTGTTAACTAAACCGCACATATAAAATGCCATTTCATTTATGTCTAAATTTAATAATCGCCTTATATATGTTGCAACATAATTATTCGTTTAGACTTACGAAAGATCATACGAGATTAAAATTCTCGTTTATCTCATTTTCATTTTTTCACTTATCTAAAAAAAAATATTTATTCTTTTAACCCAACCAAACCATTAATGGCAAAAGGAAATGATATCTTTATTTTTTATGCTATATATATATATGCTACTATATATCCTTGTCTTCGTTTCGAGAAAAGTGTAAGGGAAATTAAAGTGAAATTATACGGGTTCTAATAAGTACGAGATAAAAGTAATAAAACTACGAATTTTTGTATATGTAACAGAGGTGCGTCATCTATGTACTGTGGAACGTTCATGTTCCGTAAAATACGAGGTTCGAGTTCTCCATATAAATTTTGTCATTTTTATCATGCATGGAAATTTTATTTCTATAAATAAATTTCCATGCATGATAAAAATGACCCGGTTTCAGACACCTCATGATCATTACGGCACAACTCTATTCAATTTTTGTGGTGTAGGGAAAGGGAAGGTAAGTGAGTAATGACAGAATTGGTCCGGTTTCCCAGTAGCCAATATTCAAAACTACTGTTAGCATAAGACAATCGCAATTTTATTGAACTGCTCCACATTCCAAAATTCCACCATTCAACTGTAATCTGCAACAAAAATTTCCCTAAAACCAAATCTATTAATCGGCTAATTTTTCGAAGCCGTAGACTAATAAATTGGATTAGTTTTTGTCTGAAATTTACAATTAATTAATTTTTTACGTCATTAAAAATATAAAATTATAAAAATTATAATATAAATTAGATTTTAAAAAAATGGTTTAACATTACAAATTTTATCCACTGATCTAATCCATTGGATTAGATTTATCCACTGGATAATGTGGTTGTTGTTTATAATTGAGAATAGAAAATAAAAAGAAAAAAAAACGAGCTACAAACGAAGTCAAACTTAATTTTGAAGAAATAACTACGCTAATAGTTCAGTTTGAAGGCTTACTAAATGCAAGATTACTGTGCATGATAAGTAAGGACATCGATAGTATTAACATCCTTACATCTGTCGCAGAAAAAAGGAAATTTGGTATTATAAATAAAAAAAAAAAGTTTGGATATAAAACTAAGCTACTACCAACCCCACAGCACCATTTCATACCAGATAAAACCAATTGTAAAACGTTAATGGTACAAGCTTATTAAAGGGTGATTTTCACTTATCATAAAAAGTCTATCATGTCAATCTGTTGGATATACGAGCTTTCGAAAATAATTTACAAAAAAAAAAAAAAACTAAAAACCAGAAACTATAAATTTTCCCGAATAAACAAAAACTCCATTATATGTTACAACATACATTCAGGCTATATATAAATAGTTGGAAAATCAGGAAGGAAAATCAGATGAAATATTATAAATCATCAGTTTATTCATACATAAAATAAATTTTTTTTTTAAACTATTATTTTTATTATGATTTAACAAACAACAAAAACTATTTTATATTTTGTATATTATTTATTCCGTTTGTCAAAAAAAAAAAAAAAAATTCTGAAAATTGTTATTATGAAAAATTAAATTTTTATCAGTTCACATGTCGTACACACACACACACCCAACAAAAATTTAGTTAAAAACTATTTGATACAAAAATTTAGTTTTGTACTCCGGATATTTAGAAATCTAAATTTTTGTTGCGAGTAGTTTTCCAAATTTAATTTATTATCAAAATTTTTTTCAAAAATGCGGCTATCAAAATATGTATTTAGAGGATCCGTTTTGGAATCAAAATTTAACGATAAATCATCGATATAATGATGTAAAGATCTACGAGATGCTATATTGGTAGTAAAAACAATGATCGATATTATAATTTGGGCTGGAAACACTTTGTGACATCAGACTTTGGAAATAAGGAAGTAGCGCTGGCTGTGTATCTTTTATTCAGGAATGTCCACACTCCGCAGGTTGTGTATCTTTTATTCGGGAATGTCCACACTCTTCTTATTTTTATTAAAGAGGAGTTTGAATTAGACGGATAAACTGAGTGTATACGAGTTAAGAGCCAAAGTAGAAAAAGAAGTAGCGTTTCTGAAGTTGGTTGAGATATTCAATGTGCCAAAGCTTCCATTACTTGTTAAGTCTAGAGTAAGAGGCTCTGCAATAGATAACAATAGACCACCAATCTTTAAAGGGGCCCAGAGTGAAGATACGATTTAATTTGACAAACTAAAGTGTAATAATCTTGAATCATAATTGAGTGCAAATCGGTTACTCTTTTCATGTGCCATTTTAAATTTTCTATAGTGGGCTCTGGCAATCCACCAAAATAAGGAGATCGTGGATGAGTCGCAAGCCATTGGATGTGAATAGTCCTGCAAAATAGTTTGGTTGCCGTAGACTGTAATAAACTGGATTAATTTTCCCTGAAAATACAAATATATTAATTTGTCTCATAATAATAATATATTAATGTAATATAAATATTTAAATACCTAAATACATAAATATATAAAGATATGAATACATAAATATATAATAACATAATAGCAATTACACAAAGTACTTGCATCAAAATCCTCTTTATATTTACTTTAAAACCCATCCTTTAAGCGCCACGAATTGAATATTAATTTTGAGATATAACTCAAAGTTATATAAGTATCCGAAAGCGATTTAACCACAAGTAACTATACAAAACAGAGTGTCTATTTGTCTGTTTCATTCCGATCAATAAACGATGAGACGAAGTAATCCAATATTTACCCACAGTAGGCTATGATAGTTTCCCTTAGAAACAATTGTGTATTATGAAAAATTTACATTCAACGAAATCGACATCTGCAAAAAAACATGAGATACGACATTGTAAAATTGTACAAGTAAAAAGAAGTCCAATAAAATCAAGTACAAAACCATCGATATCTGTAAGCCGAGAAACAAACCAAAAAATGAGGATGGCGATATTAATAGCTGATTTACAGCTGATTTACATTCAACAATTGAAGAAGAAGTTAATCTTGAAAATCTCTTTTACAATACAAATAATACCATCATATACTAATACAATTTATACAGTAAAACAAAAACGGGATATACGTATATAGATATTTTTAATTTTTATTTATTTTTTCTCTTTCTTTCTCTATCGTTTTCCGTTTTTTCTTTTTCAGAGAAACTACGATTATGTCCATATATTTAAGATAAAACAAAAATTCACTAACGGTACCTACATTAATTTACTTATAAAATAAAAACAAAAAATGCACATTAAAAATGATGCATTGATACCTGATCTCTGGGAAAAGTACAGAGTACATGATCCACTTTCGCACTTCACAATCACACACGAACACGCACAAAGTTACTTAAACCAAAACAAAAAAAACACAACAAAAACAAAAGAAATATAAATAAAAAATTAATTTTAAAATTGAGGAGATCAGAATAAACATGTCCAATCTCTTCAACGATCATCGATCGACCGCGAAATGCTATTTTACGCTCTATATATTTATGTACAGTGTGCATGTAGCATTAGCGAATTATATGAATGAGATATGAATGAGATTCTCATATCGAATGAAATAAATAATACATACCAACTTGAGAGTAAAATAGAAAGATAGAATGAAATATGCTAAAAAAGTAAGCGTAAAAGATCATAAAGAGCTTTGATGGTGGAATAAGGAGATCCAGTATTGGTATGATCTGAAGTGGATAGCTTTGAGAGAATTTAATAGATGTAAAAGTAGAGAATGTAGAAGTAAATATAAGAGAGCGAATGGACCAAAAAAAACTATCCGTAGAGTAAAAAGGAAAAGTTGGAGAGACTATGTGTCTCAAATGATGCATATAGAACTACAACGGGCTCCAGAATGTGTGAATCAGGTAATAAATGCTTTTAGAGCAAATAAACGAATTGATATGCAAATTTATAATGATAGCATTGAATGTGTGAAATTGACTAGACATCTGGGAATCTGGATCAACCAAAAATTTAATTTCAGAGGTCATATGGAAAAATTTGCTGATAATTGTAAAAGTAAATTAAATGTGATCAAAAGGGTAAGCAAACCAAAATGGGGAGCTCATCCTAGTGTTATTGATATTATACGAAAGGTGCTAGTGTCATCAAAAATTATGAATGGAATGAGTGTGTATGGAGATGGATCAAAGGTAGGTTTTGAAAGGTTACTAGCAAAGTGGAGATTGCTTGTGATAGAGTGAGATTGGGTGCGATCAATTCAACCCCAGTACATACTCTATGGTCTGAAATGGGTGATTCATCTCGCAATTACAAGAAAGACTGGATCACCGTGAAACCGTAAGAATGATAACAAAAGGTAATGTTTTGGTGAATGAAATGATGCAGAGATTGTAGGCTGGTAAGGAATATAAAAAACACATAGGTCTGTAAATATTAACTTATTTTCCAAAATCATAAAGGCCGGTCGCAGCCACCTTCCTGACAATCTAATAGTAAAAATGAAATTTGGTGATACAACAAAAGCGACTATGAATGAAGTATCGGTTAAGAGAGAATTTAACAGAATGTTTGTAGAATATTTTGCCCATGTAGAAGTGTAAACAGATGGTAGTATATGTTTGAGAAAGTAAACAAAAAAAATTATTAAATTGTAAATTAATTACCATCTAAACAAATAATGTAAACATGTCAAATGTCAATTCAATTACTGTTCAGTGTACATTAGATTAATTAGTAGAGTCCAATGTAAATTTATGTACCATCTACATTAACATCTACAATCTTCATTAAACTGCGTCAAAAGAATAAATAGTAAAAACTCCAATCTGGCAGCCCAATACATCTAAGGGGTATGTGTAAGCAAAATTATGTAAAAAACAAAATCCTAAAATTATACTCTCTTACATTTTGGCCATCAATCAATCAACATAGAAAATTATAATATACAACCATTATACAACTAAGTTAAACGTGGAAATTAATAAAAATAAATACAGTGGTGTGATAAACTGTACACCAATCATAACTCATCCCAGTCGTACTTTTTGGAATTTTGGATACACAAGTTGACGATACTTATCCCAGTCGTACCTTTGATATACATTTTGGTGCCGAAACCCGGGATTTATCCCACTACATTAGATAAGTATACATTTTATCTAATTTATTTAATTTATTGGTTCAATCGTACGAAACATATAAGTATACGCTACTATCGAGTGAATTAAAACCACGAATTATAATTGAAATCTACATTTCCGTGCATCAGTTCAATTAAAAAAGTTACGAAGAGTTCATATTGTAAGTGTGTAAAGTGATAGTGTTAATATGGCTGAAAGACTAAAACGAGTTCGTGATCGAGCATACAAACAGATGACGGTCATTTTGCGATATGCTGAAGGAATCAAGGAGGACACCGGGCTCGCAGAGATTCAAACACGATCTGAAATATTGGAAAATAAATACCACGCGTTCAATGAAGCCGAAATTCAGTTATTAGAAAATGCAGATTACGTAGCAATCAATGATGAAGTTGATGAGGTGTACTACACAGCACGTGCCTTACTCATGCAAGCAAGTCGGCCTCAGACTAACCATGAACCTACTAATACTCATGATCTGAACACCACCCTTGGACAATTCATTGATCAACAGAAGACATTTTACGAAGGTGTCAATATAGCACACCACGTGCGTTTGCCAAAATTAAATATAGAACCGTTTTCAGGAGACTATAGATATTGGGCATCCTTCAACGACTTGTTCCAGACGACGGTGCATAACAATCCTAATATTAGTGGCGTACATAAATTGCAAATGTTGAAGGACGTGCTTTCTGGGGAAGCTGCGGCTCTTATAAGACACATCTCCATCACGGAAAACAACTATGCAGAGGCATGGAGCAAACTATGCAATAGATATAATAAAATGACGCCCATAGTAACAACTTTAATCCAAACATTTATGGATCAAAAGTCTTGCGGACAAACTAATGGCAAGGAATTGCGACGTATGACAGAAACAGCTGACGAAATAATCCGTGGCCTTCGCGTACTGGGTCCAACCGCAGAAACGCGCGATCCATGGCTTATATACATATTGCTTAACAAAATCGATAGTGAAACAAGGCAGTTGTGGGCATCAGAATCAGTAAACAAGGATTTTTCAACGTTTGAAAATCTACTTGAGTTTTTAAACAAAAGATGTGATGCTCTAGAAATATGTGATGTACCAGCCAAACGATTATATTCTAAACCTACAGTGAAGTCATTTGTAACCGAAGGTTCTAATACAAGATATGACTGCGTAGCTTGTGGACAGCAACACCCTTTATTTCGATGCGCAGTGTTTAAAAATAATAATATTGAAGCTAGATCAAAATTAGTAACTGACAAGAATCTGTGTAGAAACTGTTTGAAAAAAGGTCATGTCAGCTCAAAGTGCTTTACTAAATCTTCGTGCATCATTTGTCAGAAACGTCATCAGACATTGCATCACTCCGACCAATCTGAGATGCAGTCAACTTCCAATCCAGTATCAACAAGCCATCATATTGCGTTAACCAAATCGTCACACAATAATTTGGAGAATACTTCTAATCCAGTATTGTCAACTGATATCACATCCACGATTGAATCAAACCAAATTGTAGATTTCCAAAATAACAATCCAGTTGTATATACATTATATTCCACGCCAACCACGGTATTACCAACAGCTGTTATACACATAAGGTCTCGTACCGGACAACTCCAGCCTTTTAGAGCGCTTTTGGACTCAGGCTCTCAATCATCGTTTGTAACTGAATCCTGTGCGCAACGCCTGGGCCTACAGCGAAGACAATCTTCCATATCTATTTACGGTTTAGCATCATCTTCGGCTGGAAAAACGAAGGGAATAATCGATATGACCATCTATTCACGTATAGATCACCACTATAACTTAAATGTCACGGCTCATATCATACATAACATTACCAATTTCTTACCAAAGAAACCAATCAGCATCCATGAGCAAATTGTGAATTTGGAGCTAGCAGATCCACAATTTTTTAAACCTAATAAAATTGATGTACTTCTCGGAGCAGACGTATTGTTCGAAATACTAGGTTCAGAAAAACGTGTCATTGACGGATTTCCAATTATTCAATCATCAAAACTTGGTTGGTTAATCGCCGGCACTTCCAACAATCAAACTTCAGATACTATCAATTTACATATTAATACTGATTCTATCATTCAAACTAACTTTGACGAACTACATAAACTGCTTAAGAAATTTTGGGAGGTAGAAGATGTAGCAGTTCAAAGTAATCCAGCGAGTTCTATTAATATATGTGAAGCACACTATGAAGAAACCACAACAAGAGATGCTAGTGGTCGCTTCGTTGTAAAACTTCCATTCAAGAAACCGAGACAGGTGTTAGGCAACTCATTTCCAGCAGCATATCAGCGACTTCTCGCAATGGAACGCAAATTATCAACAACACCAGAACTGTCCGAGAATTATACGTCATTCATGCGAGAATACATATCACTGACACATATGACTTATATACCATGGAATCAGATTCCAGACAAAGATGACGCAAAAAATTATTTACCTCATCACGCAGTATTCAAGAGCAGTAGCAGTACCACACAATTGAGAGTTGTGTTTGATGCGTCATACAAAACTAGCACACAAGTATCACTAAATGATATCCTCGAGGTGGGTCCTAATATTCAGACTGACCTTGCTACAATCATAGTAAGATTTCGAAAGTTCGCCATCGCTCCAGTGGCAGACGTAGAGAAAATGTACCGACAAATTCGGGTCGATACTAACGATGCGAACTATCAACTAGTACTATGGCGTGAAAATTCAAGAGAACCTCTAAAGGCGTACAGACTTGACACGGTGACGTATGGTACTGCTTGCGCACCGTTTCTGGCTGTTAAAACATTGAAGAAAACTACGGAAGCATATCATCACGTTTATCCAAGGGCTACCAACATAATAAACAATGCTTTTTACATTGACGATTTGCTGACAGGATGTGACACTGCCGCTGAAGCCATACAATTAAAAACGGAATTAACTGAAATCCTAAGTAAAGGTGGATTCAATCTTAGAAAATGGAAGTCCAACTCACAAGAATTTCTCAACTCATTCTCACATTCTGATGTAGAAAGGATACCAAAACTAATTGAAGATGACAAATCAATTAAAACCTTGGGAATAAGTTGGAACTCAGAATTAGATACGTTCTCATTTAAGGCACAACAAAGTGACGACCGGGTACCTTGGACCAAGCGAAGAATATTATCAACGGCATCTAGAATCTATGACCCTATGGGTTGGCTTGCACCAATAATTATTTTGTTTAAGATGTTATTACAGAAAATATGGTTGCTAAATATCGAGTGGGACGCCAGCTTGCCCAACAGCATCACAAATATATGGCATGGTATCTACAAATCGCTCCAAGAACTGGAATCAATTCAAATACCACGATGCCTGACGACACTTCATAATCCAACATGTCGTCAAATACATGCTTTTTGTGACGCATCTGAAGCTGCATATGGGACTGTTATCTATCTACGAGCAGTCAATGAGATGGGCGAGGTCACTGTTAATATACTATATGCTAAAAGCAAGGTTGCACCGCTTAAACAAATATCGCTCCCTAGATTAGAATTATGTGGAGCTGTGCTTTTGTGCAAATCGGTCAAGTGGTGTATCGAGTCTCTCGCGTACGAAGATATAGACGTATTCGCATGGACGGATTTTATGATAGTTTTATATTGGTTATCTGATGTTCCACGGAGATGGAAAAGTTTTATAGGCAATCGAACGTCAACCATCCTTGAAACTATTCCACGAAGAAAATGGCAACATGTCGAATCCAAGAGTAATCCAGCGGATTTAATTTCAAGAGGGGTCAAACCGAAAGTTTTGTCTACACTTGAACTGTGGTGGAACGGTCCAGAGTGGCTGAACAAAGATGAAAGGAACTGGCCGAAATCTAAAACGACAATCAAACCTATGTATGGCAATGTTGAAGAAAGACCAAAATTTATCAATGTACTGACTGAAACAAGCAATGAAGATAACGTGATTTTAACTCTTCTATCAAAAATATCATCATGGTATAAAATACGAAAAATTGTAGTTTACATTTTAAAATTTGGCAGAGTGAGACGAATAAAGCAGCAAGAGCACCCTAGAAGCAAAATAACTCCATCCGAGATGAATGAAGCTGAGAAAATAATTCTTCGTGAAGTTCAGAAAACATCTTTTAAACCCGAGTTAGCAAATCTAAACAAGAACGAAACATTACCAACAAAAAACCATTTGTCGTCACTAGATCCATTCGTAGATTCAGATGGATTACTACGAGTAGGTGGACGTTTATCTAAATCGTCGCTTCCATATTCATCGAAAACCCAATTATACTACCAAAAAATCACATCATATGCACACTAATAATTTGGGAGACACATCTTAACCATATGCATGCTGGCAATTCATTAACTTTAAGCATGGTGCGAAACAAATATTGGATGATCAGAGCAAGATGTATGATAAAACACTGCGTAAAATCTTGCGTTACATGCATTCGCTATAGAAGTCATAAAACCGAGCAAAAGATGGCCGATTTACCAGTGGAACGTTGTACGCAAAGTCGACCGTTCCTTAACACTGGTTTAGATTATGCTGGGCCAGTATACATTAAAACTAGTAAGCGGAAAAGTTCCCCAACAGAAAAGGCATATGTAGCGGTTTTTGTGTGTATGGCAGTAAAGGCAGTCCACCTAGAAATTGTTAGCAGTCTTGATACGAACTCTTTTTTGGCTGCACTTAGGCGATTCAATGCAAGACGTGGAACGCCTGCGCACATTTGGTGTGATAATGGATCGAATTTTGTTGGTGCAAACAAAGAACTACAGCAACTAAAACATCAGATCATTAAGCAAACGACAAATTCACTAATATCTGATTTCTTATTACAGAAAAACATTATTTTTCATTTCAACCCAGCTCGTGCCCCACATTTTGGCGGATTGTGGGAGTCTACGGTAAAATCTTTCAAATACCATCTAAAGAGAGTAACAGGCATGGGGCTCACCTTCGAAGAAATGACGACGTTAACAACCCAGATTGAATCATTGTTAAATTCGAGACCATTATGTAGAATCAGTGACGATCCAGTCGATTTGGAGGTGCTTACACCAGCACATTTTTTGGTTGGAGAATCGTTGATGATTCTTCCAGAACCTAATTTGGAAGAGCTGCCTTTAAACAAGCTATCAAGGTGGCAAAACATACAGCAGCGACTGCAGGGATTTTGGAGCCGTTGGCATAGGGACTACCTTACTTCGCTGCAACACAGATACAAATGGAAGACAGTTAAACATCATTATCAAGTTGATGATGTAGTTCTCATTCAGGAGGATAATTTGTATCCGGGCCAATGGTTGTTAGCCAGAATTACACACATTCATCCTGGAAGCGACGGGATAGCAAGAGTAGTAACTCTAAAGACGTCAAAGAGTTCATTTAAAAGACCTGTAAACAAAATAGTAAAACTAAATATTAAGAAATAATATTTGTTAAGGCGTGGGAGTATGTTTGAGAAAGTAAACAAAAAAAATTATTAAATTGTAAATTAATTACCATCTAAACAAATAATGTAAACATGTCAAATGTCAATTCAATTACTGTTCAGTGTACATTAGATTAATTAGTAGAGTCCAATGTAAATTTATGTACCATCTACATTAACATCTACAATCTTCATTAAACTGCGTCAAAAGAATAAATAGTAAAAACTCCAATCTGGCAGCCCAATACATCTAAGGGGTATGTGTAAGCAAAATTATGTAAAAAACAAAATCCTAAAATTATACTCTCTTACATTTTGGCCATCAATCAATCAACATAGAAAATTATAATATACAACCATTATACAACTAAGTTAAACGTGGAAATTAATAAAAATATATACAGTGGTGTGATAAACTGTACACCAATCATAACTCATCCCAGTCGTACTTTTTGGAATTTTGGATACACAAGTTGACGATACTTATCCCAGTCGTACCTTTGATATACAGTATAAATGGTAACAGAGTAGGAGCAGACATATTCATTACTGCAATGAAAAAAAAAAGAAAATGATACGAATAAATGACAGCATCTTTATAATGAATGCAGAGCTAATTGAGATTATGGAAGGCATCAAGTTGGCAATGAGTAAAGGGAGAAAGAGAAGAGAACTATGTCACTTTCCTACTTTTTGAGTGGACTTCAATTAATTACTAGGAAGGGGGTCTAAGGGCAATTATGTGGATATGTTGTTTGAATACCTACGATCTTGTGGGTGTGAGATAGTTCTTCAGTGGATACCTTCGTAGTAGTCCCTTTAAAACCGCCTTTATTAAGGAAATCAAAGGAGACACTAAAATGGTACAAACTATAGAACGAGTCACGGAATCATGGAAATTGGAAGGAATGTTTGTATAAACGTCATTTAAGTGAAACGAATCAGTGTGAAACTTGTATGGTTGTGGAGGATATCGAACTCTACTCTTAACATGCTCTGAATAAAGACACAATAGAGTAGGTTTCGATACACTCAGGAATGGAAGATAATTGAATTTAAAAAAAAAAAAAAAAAAATTATCAAATTAATGAATTCAGGCCAGGTGCCTGTTTCTTTAGAACTAGTGCCAGAACTAAATTTTACATAAAAGAAAAAGTGTATTATAAATGTGAGATAGCACCATAAAATGACCGTTCAAAGTCTACTTTGGCTCCGCCCGGTTTTCTATTGGTTAATGTTAATTGTTTTCGGCGATGTCAGTGGAAGCAAGAAAATCGATAACAACTTTGGAATTTTTGTTTGCGATTGTTACCTCCGAAGCAATGTTGAACTCTTACCTATACCTTTGTCAATTTTCATCATAATATTTGGTTCACTTAAAAGTTTAATAGTTATACGAAAACTTTATACTAAAACAACAATCCAGTTCCATCGGATTCAGTACTAACTATTTTTTGATCCAATGAGCCGTCGTTACCTATAGGAAATTAGCATCCCCGGAAGATATTACCTCGGAAGTTTCTTAAATTTAAATTACTAGAGCAGTTGATTTTGTGGGTCTTGACAATGCTGTACAAAGCTGACAGTGCATAAAGAAACTTTCTGGAAGAGTTATTCGTACTTTTCGGAATGTTTGGCCTTGGATTATAAATTGTCATTGCATAAGCCAAAGGAAGGGGAAATTAATGATGAAGAGAAACGCAGAATTATTTACCGTATCTATAACGAAACCCTTGTGATAAAATGTATTTGTAATGTCTAGTGCAATTGAATAACTCATATTGAAGTGTCTGCCCTTTTGAAAACCTGGCTACTATCAATATATCAAAATCCCCTTTATCGATTGCTATCTTATTAATTAATTAATTATTTAAACGTAATAAAATCAAAAAAACTCAAATCCATATTTGGCACATACATTTTTGAGTCATTTTATTTCAAATTCCCGTCTAACATACACGCAAGACACCGCAAACGTTGTGCAGTATGAAAAAAAATTAAAAAATTTGTCTCACATTTTGCAATTCTTATCATAAACTGCAAAGACATATAGCCAATTTTTTTTTATTTAATTACATTAAGATCAATTGAATTAATTAAACAAAAATGAAATCAAAAAATCGGTCAAAGAATTTTTCAAGAATTTCTGGAAAGCAAAACCAATTTTTTTTGTCTCACTATGTTTTTGAAATAATTTCAAGTTTTACTGGATTTTTGAACATTCCTTTGGTAATGTTTTGTATATATGGTTTGGATTCGTGTGATTATGGAACTTATAGCTTATGTTGCTCGGGGAGCACTCATATTATTTGTATTCGATTTATATCAAAGTTATCGCTACTTTGCAAGTAGTTTCTACGAAAGTTAAATTAATCAATCGTGCAAATGCTAAAGTCAAAGTGATCAAAGTATCAAAGGGACTAAAGAGGAAATTGTATTTTAATTGCGAAATCCAGTACTAATCCGAGTTTATATCTAAATTTCGTAACAATTGGTGGCAGAAGTGGGATTTCGCAAGAAATGAGTAACACCACGTGGACCACATAACATTTACAAAGCTAGTTGGCTAAGCGATATCTTGTGAAGACTGGGAATAAATCAGAGCTGCTTACGAGATTACAACGGGCTATGCGGCAAAAGTTAGATGATGATGCATTGTCACTCTCACTATCCTTTTCCAAGGAGTCATTAATACGGGCGTTATCAGTACAAAGTAATAAAGATGATGAAAAAAATGTAGTAACAACAGATACCACCAGTGGCAGTAGTGAAGGAAAATACACTTTTGAGGTCCACTGAGCAAGCAGCAAACAACCGTGTGACGACTATACTCGGCGTTTTAGTCAGCATTAATGCCAAATTTGACCAGCAAGCTGCCAAATAATCGTATACAGGACCTTAGATAACAGTTGGAGACAAAAACTAAAGAAATTGAAATACGGGTCGGAAGTTCTACCACAGACATGAAATCGGTTTAACAGAATGCTACAAAAGTTATTGTAAGAGAAGCCGTAGGAAGTTCAAAACTATTCCTGAACTAACCTTTATTCGATGACGATACATAGTTTGACAATTTTAATGGGCAGTCGCAAGCTGCGATACAACACAATAGGTGGACAGCCAAAAAACAACTCAAAGCACTAATTGATTGATTTGATTGATTTTGAATGTACTGCCAAGCATTAAGCAGGATATCCCGGAAAGCGCCGGGCCCACAGTACACCCGTTTTTACATTTACTTGGAAGGATATGGAAGGATACTAGTTAAATTATTGAGATCGACCCGGTTACAGACACCTTGGCGGCCAATAGTTAGTAAATTTTTGTGGGTTAGGGAAAGGAAAAGTATGTTAGTTAAACTCAAAGCACTAATCCTGATAAACTCGTGGAGAAAGCCGATAATAAAGGTCGGAGGGATAATGGGCTAGCCTGGTCAACAACAACCACAAAAATTAAGTTCCTCAAGCTTCACGGAGAGAAAGTATGTAAAAAGGAGGAAAGCCCCAGGGTCACCGTGCTAATCGACAAAATTGTGAAGGTCTGCAACAGTTTAGTTATTGACAGCGTGTTTAAGGAAGAGTAACAAATGAAAATACAAATAAAATAGTACATCCTAACATGGTGCCTGAAGATCGAGTTGAGAAAACAGATTTATTGTAGGAAGATTAACCGATAAATTCATCTCGGGCCCACTCTTTATGACATTGCACCAAAAGACTCTCTATTTGAATAATCATGTGTTAAACTGGCAAAATTTTCACGTTCTTTTACAAGTAAATGGAAGTCCTCACAATGAGTTGAGAGTCATCATCGAAAAATGCTGGAAATTCAACCCATGTGCGAAAAGATTATCTATGCCAGAATAGCCGATAATCCTTGGAGACGTTACAACGAAATAGTAGTACTAACCAATGTTAAAAAGTTGCTATGTGGGTGAACGTTGGTAGAACTCCAGCCAAAAGTTCCAAGATTAATGAACAGTTCATCCACAAAAATCATAAAAAAGGGTAGTATTAAATCGAGGAGGTCAACTTTATTGAAAAGTGTCAGTCAAATGAGCAGAATTAAAAGCCAGTACATCTGAAGACGCGCAGAATTATTCGTCTGCAATTTAAATATCTCCCGGCAGTAGAATCTGAAACAGTGGTGAAAGAGTTGTGATTAACCACGAAGAGTTCGGAATAATTGAGTTCATGCAACAGTCCAGCATGCACCAAAATGCGTACCCTTAGTAAAACAACAAAAGACGGAAAAGCTGAATAACAAAATGAAGTGTAATGGAGTGATTGAGCAATCTAACAGCTCAAAGTTGTTCTTCTTTTAAAGAAGGATTGCTCGATGAGATTTTGCGTTGACTATCGCAATCTGAACGATGTTACTAAAAATGAATCGTCCCTGCTATATATTTGAACTACATATTCTGTAGGGTCTTAATTGGAAAACCTGTTTGGTTTACGGACACAAACGCTAGAAAAACGGCAATAGGAGCAGTACTCTCTCAAAAACAAAATAGAATAAAACAAGTATTAGCCTACTACAGTTGAGCACTATTGAAACTGGAGGAAAATTACTGCGTAATACGAATAAAATTACTGGTAGTGGTGGAAAATGTTTACTATGTGGCGCGATTGCAGATCGAGCGATTGCAGGCCTACACATTTAAACTAGAGAGGAATCTTGCATATAAACGCAGATGAGATGTCCAAAAAGTCCTGTGCTTTCCATTGTAAGCAGTGTAGCAAGCAGGAAGCAAACTCCATTTAAATTTCACGACATTGAGCTGGACCAAAGAGCAGTTAAATAAAAATTAGAAACCTTGATGTGTCGATTGTTCTAGTAGTGGATAAAGCAAGGTAGGAAACCATACTGGAGTTAGATTGTGGCGGAAAGCGTGATGAGTAAAAGATATTGAGCTCTAATTCTTAAAGAGACGTAGAAGGCTGATGCAGGGAGTGTGACATTTGTACCGACAGCAAGGGACCGCCAAACAAGAGGAATAATGCAGCAGTTTACTTCGTTGAAGCTCCATTTGAACGAATAGCAATGGATATTGTTAGCCCACTCCCAGTGACAAAAGATGGTTATCTGAAAAGATCACAATCTGATGGAATGGTAGAATGATTTCATAGAACCTTGGAGCAACGCTACAAGCGGAAATCAATACCAATCTGGACAGGTGTATAAACCTCTTTCTAATGGGTTACCACAGCGTAGTGTACGCTACAGCTGGAACCTCACCAGCAATGGTCATATTTAGTAGATAACTTTATCTCCCATGTGACATTAGATTTAGAACATTAGAAACTGAGCCGGGTGCCACACAAGATTATGTTTCCGATTCACACTACAGTAAGGGGCAATATTACAAAGGCCAGTGAAAAAATGATGATCGTTGAGCGGACAACAGGGGATTTTTTAAAGACAAAACCTACAAGAATCTCACAAGAAAATAGGGAAATCTGTCAATTTCCGAAAGAGTATAGGAAGCGACCATACACGAATATTAAGAGGATTACCGATGTGGTGTATCGAATGCAACAATGCCTTAGGACCCCAAGAACAAGCGGTTGATCGCAGGGTAGTCATATCGGCCTACTACTATTCATAGTGTTTATCAACGACGACGTTGGATGTTTTTAATTTGCTATGTGCCTACTTTTCGCCGTCTTGTGCTACATTTTGCGCAATTGCCTAGACTTTTGCAACCCACTTACTCTTAAGATACTGTATGTGTCCTTTGTCCACTTTATCTTTGAGCATCATTCTTCGGTGTGGTGTTCCTTTTAGAAGTGTCACTCAGATATAGGATTGCAAGCATTTAGAAGCATTTTGTTCTTTATGCACTCCGCTACTTACCACATAAAAGAGATGACCAGTACGCTCTTTCACAGTACACTCTTCCAGAGTGTAGATTTTGATCGCAAACTAAGAAATAAGGCATGTGTATTAAAGTGACGTACTAGATGTGAAACTTATAATTTGCCTGGCATGAAGCGTTCTACTTTCTGTGGCTAATTAAATTTTACATTTAGTACGTAAGTGAAATTTTCAGTTTGCGACCAAAATTTACACTCAGCATTTAAAAAACTGGTGACTCTTACGCATCTTCTTGATTTTGGATGATTTGTGGCCAATATTCATCAGTTTTGACAGGTTAACTATTTGGATTTGGAAATTTCAATTTGTGGCATGATTTTGCTAGGTTTGATGGATTAAGAATCTGTATTTTCTGGGTTCACGAAATACTCGTGTATCTAACCATCGTGAATACATATTTGCTGAAATTTGGAAATTTTCAATGTATGACATAATTTAGGCAGTTTATGGGCTTACCAGTATGCATATTAGGAATATTTGAAGTTTTAATTTTTAGACTTAATTGATGAAACGCCATGGACCAGCAATGACATATTAAACGTGCATGTTTTAATTTAATTATGTACGTAGAATATTTAAAATTTTGAGACGATTTGATACATTTATGATGCAATTGTATAAATTGTTCGGCGTCTTTAAGAGATCCTAAATATTTTTTTTAAATTATATTTATACAGTCGACAGATGGCCATAATATGATGATGGATAATGGAGGAATATTTCGCCAAACCGAATGCAAATTTATAACAATAAATAATTTATTCATATATGGAAGTATAGAATTTTCTTGCTTTCAATCATCAAACATGAATTAGCACTTTTCGATGTATATGGACGTGTATACAAGTGGTGGATATACATAAAAACATAAAACTTGTGCATAGATTAATAGCATAAATTGTATATATATACAACTAAACCTACATAAATAATCATGCGTTTAGAATATTTTATGTTGTGTTTGTTTATACAACATAAGATCGATATTTTCATTTTAATTTTTTTTTTATAATAACACATAGTCATGATAACAGTACACAATCATTTATCATACTTCTTCACCGCCGCAAATTTTTTTTATTTTTTTTTTAATCAATAAAAATTCATTTATAGACGAGTATATGCGATTCGATTGGATTTTCTTGCATTACTCGCATAATTTGAAATTAACATTTTTCCTTCCTCATGTTATCTGTGTTTCGTCGAACTATACAACCGTGTATACGATGCTTTGATTATTATGATTTGCCACCCGATAGAAAATAAATGGATCTACATTATTTTCTTTGGTTTAGTTATATTATATTATCTTGATGCTCAGTCAGATAGACAATTATTACTGTTTGTGGTATGATAAAATGTGGGTGGTAAATTGTGTGAGATCAAAACAAAACAAAAAATAAGCATCGGCACACGAGCAGTATATTGCATAAAGTATCACTTTTTATCGTGTATATCAGATGGAAATTGTTTGGGTGGCATAATCGTTAACTACTGTAAATATGGTAGAAACCTGTCAATCTTCGAATCAATAACCCGTTCTCCATCAAAATATTTATCCTTTGAACTAAATACATTTTTTTTGGCAACATGTTCTTCCGACCAGTGAGACTTGAATCTTGATTCATTCTTTTTAAGATTCAATTCTAATCAAATCTAATCAAATCTAATCAAATCTAATCAAATCTAATCAAATCTAATCAAATCTAATCAAATCTAATCAAATCTAATCAAATCTAATCAAATCTAATCAAATCTAATCAAATCTAATCAAATCTAATCAAATCTAATCAAATCTAATCAAATCTAATCAAATCTAATCAAATCTAATCAAATCTAATCAAATCTAATCAAATCTAATCAAATCTAATCAAATCTAATCAAATCTAATCAAATCTAATCAAATCTAATCAAATCTAATCAAATCTAATCAAATCTAATCAAATCTAATCAAATCTAATCAAATCTAATCAAATCTAATCAAATCTAATCAAATCTAATCAAATCTAATCAAATCTAATCAAATCTAATCAAATCTAATCAAATCTAATCAAATCTAATCAAATCTAATCAAATCTAATCAAATCTAATCAAATCTAATCAAATCTAATCAAATCTAATCAAATCTAATCAAATCTAATCAAATCTAATCAAATCTAATCAAATCTAATCAAATCTAATCAAATCTAATCAAATCTAATCAAATCTAATCAAATCTAATCAAATCTAATCAAATATCCTTTGTTAAGTTCGCCGATTTGCAGACAGAGGTAATACTATGTAAAATGAAAAAGGCATTTGCGAGAAAAAAAAAATTAGCAGGAGTATCAATGATGGTCTCCTGGTTCGCGACGAGATCTTCGATGAGATTATTTTTCGTCAAGATAACTGGAAGAAGGCGGAATGCTCCATGGATCAAATAACTGACACACCTACAGGAGGTGGAAATAAACGGGTTACCTCCGGTCATGCTGATGTAGAAATTACACTAGTTGCGCCTGGCCCAGTTGATGTAGAACTGATTAAAAGAATAATGCAGGTGGAGATTCATAAACATGGACTGTAGTCCAGTCAAAGAAGCGGCCACCTAAAATAAGAAACGAAAGAAAAGATTCCGAAGCGCAAAAACGACCGACAAAGCGAACATCTGCAAGGCATTTTGATGTGCTCTTGCGACGGCCACTGTATGGAACTCGAAACCTATTGTTATACTTAAAATCAGTCACTTGCGACACCTAATTCGACAGAGCAACGAATGGTCTTTGTGGAGATCGGCGCTCTTAAAATATCTGAGCTGCTTAGCATAGGTCACATGAAAATAGGTTGGGTGTAATGCAGAATCCAGCGCAAACCGTAGTGACAGATGCTAGATCACCTACTTTGAAGTTTCTGCATAAAAGTCTTTCAGGGAAACCTTCATAGAACCTGGGCAACGGATGCCCTCCTAGACCAGCTGAGAGTGAATATAGGCGCGAACCAACTTTTATTTAGTGAAAAGTATAAAAATATAGCGGAATATGAATGATTTTCCCAGAACCTAGGAACAGCCTCCATCTGGGCCACGCATCTACTCATTACTGAGAGTCATGAGTCGATCAAGAATTTGTATAGGCCAAAGTTAAGAATAGCATATACGTCAGTTGCTATTTTATTCTGAACGAATCTGGACGCTTTTCCAACGAAAATTGACGTTTTAGAAGATCAAGCGCGAGAGTTCGAATGTACTCTCGTTATAGCTGGAGACATTATCTCTAAAACGCTTGTATTAAGGAATGTGTTCCGCAGACACCAGGGGACATTATTCTCTGAACATAGTAGCTAGAATAAGATTTGTGGTGATGAATGATGGTGTGTATTGACATGTTGAAGACCTGGCTGTACTGAGACCTCTGCCGACATCACTCTTGAAATCGATGTGTACACTGGTATAGCGATCATAAATAAGTAACCTTTACTGTTCGTGTGGGATTATAACATTGCAGCAGTGGCATTGGCCGAGTGGCACTGTGGAACGCAGCTAAGTGTGGAATATCTCACAACAAGAATCGATGCAGGAAAAAAAAACAGTAATGTGAATAACCGTAGTTTTGGTAGAAACTTCTAGTGCTAGAAACTTCTAGTGCTACAATGAAGCTAATAAAGCAAGCTTGAGAAGGATTGGTGCCTAAAAGAAGGAAACTAGGGTAGAAAGTTTGCGATATATTGGTGGTCTGATGAAATCCTGCAAACCGCAGAAAGCGGTTCCGTTGATTTCGAAATCAATGAGTTCAAACCCACATATATATGATTACAATTTTTGAAGACCCGCAGATGTAATGGATTTTAGCAGTGATTTAAAGCACACATTAGGATTACTATATTTCTGATACTTCGGTGCCCTAATTAATCATGATATTTAACAAATGTCAAAACTCGCACCAGCCGAATGTTAGTACTCTGCTTTCGACAGAGAGCTTTATGCAATTTTGAATGTTTCGTTGAAAGAAGACCGTTAACAATTTATATGGATCACAAACCGTTAACATATATACTAAAATCTGAAACTTCAAGAGATTTTATGCAAGCTCCTCGGTTATCGTACATCTCACGTTTCACGAATGACATTCAACACATAAAAGGATCTAGTAACGTGGTCCGTGACAATGTAGATACATTGTCACGGCCAGAAGAAAATCAGGTATCGCCAATATGCCATACTGCTATCGACATAGAAAACTTAAACAGCCTGCAAGAATCTGACCCTGAGCTTAAGAGTCTGGTAGAAAATACGAAGAAACGGAATGGTTCCTGTTATCAATTAAAATTTATTTCAACAGAACTATCGGAGAAAAAAATTTGGTGTAAAATTTCGACTGGTAAAAATAGGCCCTACATTCCAAGTGAAAAGCTCAGAACGATTTTTGAAAAATTACACGGTTTGTCTCATTCAGGTTTCAAAGCAACACGAAAGTTATTGAAGTCGAAATACTTTTGGCCCAGTATTAATCTGGATACGGGAAATTGGTGTAAAACTTGTGTTCAATGCCAGAATGCTAAAGTAAATAGGCATACTCAAACACAATATGGAAGATTCAACCTTCCTTCTGGGTGTTTCAAAAATATTCACATGGACCTAGTGGGACCACTACCTCCGTCAAATGGGAACTTACACATTCTAACGATAATTGATAGGTTCCGGACATGAAAACATCCACGGTAGTGCATGCTTTTATTGACCAGTACGTCTCTAGATACGGTGTTCCACAAGAGATAACGACCGACCAAGGCGGTCAATTTGTGAGTCATTTATTTTCATAACTTAGTAAATTACTGGAATCTCACAGAATACGGACAACTAGTTATCATCCAATTTCAAATGGTATGGTAGAGAGATTACACCGTACTTTGAAATCAGCACTATATGCCTCTCAAAATACACTGAACTGGAGTGAACAGCTCCCACTGATTCTTCTTGGTCTTCGTACAGCGATCAAGTCTGATCTAGAATGCACTCCAGCAGAACTTGTGTATGGACAAATACTTAAGGTTCCTCGAGAACTCTTTTTGCGTTCGCAAACTACGGCATCGGCTGCCCCATGTTCACTGGTCGAACAACTGAAAACATCGATGCGTAGTTTAAAATATTGAGTCATGACATTTGTATGGAAGGGGATATAAAAGCGCGTCTTTCTGCTGGCAATCGTGATTTATAAGCCCTATATGTCCACTGCTAAAGTTTAAACACATTGCAAATGCCAAAAAATTAAAGTTATTAGCTGCTGATTAAACCCGATGTCATGTGTGGGTGTAACAGCTTGATCCTTATGGACAAGTATTAAATATGGCTGGTAACATTCGAAAGAAGAGTCATGCACATGTTGTATGGCTGCAAACCCGCCCGATGATCAGGAGACTGATTAAAATTCCAGAGTGGAGGCTATATTTTAAAATAGTGTGTGGAAACTAAAATAGGATTAAAAATTAAAAACTTTTTAAAATCTCCATTTTGGTTGGTATCCTACTTCGTCATCATCGATGAACGAGCACACAAATCTTTTCGAATAAAATACATAACTCCATTCGTTAAATTAATAAAATTCCATTGACGTTTATCGTGCTATATATACAAACGTACTAGATTTTCAAAAGATGAAAATGGAAAATTTAATTAAACAAAACTTTCTTCTTTAATTTTAATTTTTTTTTGGTGTAGTTCTGTTCGTTTGCTCTAAAAATGTTCATCTCTCAAAAACGTTACATATATTATAAGTAACAGTTTCAACATGTCTCTATATGTACGTAGATATGTACTGAAGCACATAGTTCTGTTTGGTTTAGTGAAATGGAAATAAAAGTAAAAAAAAAAAAAAAAATCCTCATTTTCTTTGCGCTTTGTGTATATAATGAAAAACTTTACAGTGTTCACCTGTCATATTCATTCTTCATATATATGTAAGATTATTTGAACATGTTTGAATAATAAGAACGTAACATTATCTCATAAGGAGATAACAACACACATATACAAATATTAAAAATGTAATTTTCACAAACCCGGGAAAATTATACACAAACAAAATGAAAACTTTAATGAAAATTATGTACGGTAAAGTTTTTGTCGATTTGAGGTAAAAATTAAGAATTTCAAAAATTATTCACAATGCGGATTTTGATAAAATTGATAAAATTATACAGGGTTATAGAGAAGCGCAGATCCATTTCACCGGGCAACATCATCATATCTTCAGATCTAGGTTTTTTGCCATTCGTCTAATTGCATTTATTCCGAGCTCTTGATATTCGGAAGGAACACTTTGTGGGACTATCTTTTCGATCTTATTCGATTAGTATGGCAAAATGGAGTTATGCTACTTATGACGGGGCCAAAAGATTGGCACTAGTTCTACTATAATGTACATTGAATAGCAGGTCCATCAAATGCATGTCTTTAAACAACCTTTAATTGTAGCACCCTATCCACGAACTCTTTTTGTAACATTCTGTGTGTCCCTATTAAGACTCTAGTATTGTTTTCCAATCAAGTTCTTCTCCTTTTTATGAGTCTGGGAGACAGTTCTGACACATGCATCTATGGTTGGAAATCACTTAAAAAATATTTTACAAAACTAAATGTCGAACGCCGAAATCTTTCGTTTGGTGTTGGTTGGATTTGTCTACGATTTTCCAGGTTGTTCATTAAATGTAATATTGGCTGCATTAAACCCACGCAGTTGTGGATATAGAGTGTAGCATTTTCCCTGTCCTTAAACTAGAACTAATTGTGAATGTCTTAGCCGTGAAAAATACCAAGTGTTTTTCACTTTCATCTAACAGCTTATAAACAGCTTGTCCCACTCGCCGATTTATTTTGGCTGATATGAACTTTTTTGCCAATTCCACGGAGTACTTTTATGCTGCATTGCTTTGAGTGAAGTTACGCAAGTATATACCTGTTGTCCAACTGTTTGTCTCGAGCTAACGTCAGACGATTATCTTTAAATTTCACTGTGTAATTTGCTATGACGTCATTTTCCAAAGGCGAGATAGTGTACACTGTGATCAATGTGTTATCGTTTACTGTCCGAAACCCAAATATGTAGTTGAAAAAGTGGTAGACGTATGCTCTGTATTTTATAAAGCACTTCCGACTTGGTGAAGATGTTTGTCCAAATTTTGGCGTTAGCATTGGTTTTGATTGCTGCTAGTATCGAACGGTTTACTAGTTCCGAAACATTGAATTGTGGTGTGAATATAAGCAGTGGTTTCCATTATAATCATGGACTACTGCTGGGATAGAATACATGAAGCTTTCTTCTTTTTCTGAGTATGACGTAGTGGTTTGAGCAATACAAACCTAGAGTAATGGTCCAGAACTATATTAAAATATAGCAATTACTGGATTTCGAATGAGGGTAAGGTCCTAGGAAGTTGAGATACACTTTTTGAAATGCTCCTTTAAACTCATTGTAGGCGTATCGGTGGTCTTAAGGTAGAATTAACTGCTATGGTCTGCCTGCGGATGGTGTAACATGTGCCTGTCCAACACTAACTAAATCATTCCTCTCGGTAACCACAACTTCCAATCAGGTACATTAGTCGGGAAATCGGAGTCCTTGCTTGGTTGATGTATCAAATCACAAGCTTCCCATATTGGATTTTTTTAGGTCCATCATTGAGGAAATATCCTTTTTAACTGATCCTAGTAGGGCAAAATTTTCATTCTTCGTGAAGAATGAAGACTGCAAATCAATATTGCAATCAGTTGTCTCATTAAAATATACTCGAGATAGTGGATCTCGTATACTATCTTTTGTGTGGCTTAACACGAAAAACTTAACGCTGCAATTTTGAATTCTAATGAGCCTCAAGCTTTGCTCAAGATTTGCACGAGCACTAGATTTGCACTTTTCAACCTACTGGCAACTATCTTTATCAGTTCCATATACTCGGAGAATATAGCAAATGTCACTAATAGATTGTTCAAGTAAACGAACTTGACGAGCCTGTCATGCAACTCGTCGGGAATTACCATATGCATAAGGCGACACATTGTTTAAGCTGCATTGCAGAAACCAAAAGACATCACAGTATACTGATATAATGGTTTGCCTAGCACAGTAAATGCAGTCATACCACGAGATGCTACTTGTAAGAGAATTTTCCAAAATACATCTTTCAGGTCTTAACTGGAGATGTATCTGTTATTCTTTCGACTAAGTAACCAGTCAACAATTGGTAAATGATATGCTTCCTTTACGGTAATTGTGTATTACTTTCGCGCAACTAAGCACAATCTTGCTTTACCGTTACGTTTAGATATTATAGTCACCTAAGAACTTCATGAGCTGGTGGACGATCTCCAAGTTTACATTTGTTTAATCGGTTTCGCCTCGCCGGGGGCAATCTCATGCTCCAATATGGTTGTTTTTCCCAATCCGAGTCGTACTGAAGATGAAAACTCAGCTTTAACATACTTGAGTATTCATCGAGTATCAATTCGAATTTGGGGTGTGAATATTTCATCTTAAAGTCAGTTAAATAAAACTTTGGAATTCTACAAGTTTTAGAAATTTAAGCATAATCTTCTGTACCTAACACTGTGGATCTTTTCCCCTAAGTGGAAAAACCGTTCTCAGACATTTTGGCATTTATCAACAGATCAGTATAAACTGATATATAGCTCCATCTTTTTAGACTCCAGTCTACTCCTGTGTTGCAAAGAATGCGTATATGCGTTATCATCATCATGATATTACATCGGGATTAGATGATACTATTTGCTTACCAGGTTGGAAATAAGACAGTATTTTGTATTACGTTCAAAGTAGAGTTAAAGTTTTGGTATTTCTAACAATGTCTTTCTTAAAAATAGATACATTCATAAGTATCATATATACTCAAATCAACAAATACCTTTTTGCTCTTCCATGATATTGTCAAAAGTAGTATTTTGATTGACAGTAATACACGCGGTTACGGTCACCGTAAGAATATCAACCATGAACGCAGCTTAGTTCATATTATTTGTTATTGTAAATAATTGTTAATTAAATAGTGCCATCTATGGAAGAGTGGTCGAAGATAAGATAAGTAGTATAAAACACACTCACCCGTAGTTCCATTATTGAACGCCCGGATGAGTGTGAGAAAAAAAAAACAAAATGAAATCAGTCAATAAAAGACGATCAAACGAGTCGGAATCGTAATAAAGAAAAAGATATATATTTCGGTAAGGGAGTAATCACACGCACCAAAGCTAGTTAAAGTTTTGATATATACCATATCTAGAGACTGTCTCTTTGTCACACTTTAATTCTTATCCTCAGGATTTTTATTGGTTTCTACAAAATTTTGGTAGGGTTCTTTCTCTTATTCGATTTGTAGTTGCAACATTTGGTACATTTACTTGTGATCCCTTTTTTTAAGATCAGTGCAAACGAATTGGCTATCTTATCTTATTGGGCAATATCATCAAATGTTGGATAGTCCGATAAGCTTCCTTTGAAATAATTATTTTTAAAGTAAATTTTGCATGTACATAGAATGGGCTAGCAGTTGATATACACGTGTGCTCTAAAATAAATCGAACACCACAATTGCTGAGTCCATCTTTGCTAGAAACAATAATGCCGAGCATTATTGTCCTTAATAGTCAAAACAACTGTCAAGTACGCAGTTGTAAAAATTGTCATTTACAACTTTCCGGCTCCAATAATATGATGAAGAGCATTAATTGCAATTCGATAAGCTATTCAATGTGTGAATTTTGGCGGGAAATATTTAAAAAAACGAACATGTCTTGCACGACCTAAGTCGTCAATGTTTACGTACACTTCGATAACTCCAAAATATGCATGACCTTGACAAGGTCATTTTCATGGTGAATTTCAAGACCAACTATATATCATCAAACCATTATATCCATGTATTTTTTACATTTTCAACCCTTCGACATTTCTTAAAATTTCATAGAAATTTTGATTAACCCTGTATCGGAATTTTCATGTGCATTTTCAAATCGAGGCAAACAAAACAACAAATACCGAACCGAACACAAACACCAATTATACCAATTAAACTTTTACGTTTTGTACATTGGAAAATTGAAAATGAAATTATGGGTAACACGTATGTGTATATGGATGCAAGAGCTTTTTTGTCGATTTTTATTTTTATTATTGTAATCCGGTTCCACATAACTGTACTCCCCCATCTATATACGTATACGTATACTTATCTCGAACTAGTTTAATTGAAAAATAAAATTCGATTATCTTAATTGGAAAAACAACAGCAAAAACAATTTTTAAATTTAAACTTTTCATAATTTTAATTTCGCAAAAAATGTGAGCTTTTCGGTTTTATTTTTTTTTAAAGCTTTTTAATTACTTTGATTATTTACGAAACAAACATTAGATTGTAATGAGGGTTAAACAAAATCTAATAGATAAATATGATAATTAATTATGACGGTGTGTGTGATGGGGGTGTGCTTTAAAGGTTGCGGAGGTGGTTATGTTCGCTCTATTTATCGTATGGAAATGCTTTTTGATAAAAGTTTTTAATTATGCAAATTAGATATGTATATATATTTAAAAATCTATTATAATATATTTAGTGAGACTAGAATTATTAATTAAATTTTTAATGTTTTGTTGAATTTATTAAAGGGGAAAAACATTTTGGAAAATTATACGATCGTAATAAGTCATATCACTTTAATTATTGTATGTACGAATATTAAATGTGTTATCTTTATGTAAATATCGTAATCACGCGTTGGTAAAATGTTATAAAAATTTGTGGGAATCAAGTAGAACTGTGCAAGTGAGTCAACATAAAAATAAACTAAAATGTTGCTGCTGTTGATGATTTTAAGACTCCTGCAAAAAATTCGTCACATTTCATCTAGTTGTCGTAATGTATATTAAACCAAGTACAATTAACGTATTTTTAGCCATACTCTCATTCTGTTTCTGTGACTTTACATCACCAAAGGCTTTTGCCACCAACATTACATTTTCAACTCATACATTTTCACAAATAATTTGGAGCATAAAAATATATAAAAGGGTTAGTTAGCCCACAAATTTACGAAAATCAATGAAATTGCCCAATAAAACACGTAATAGTGGTCCGATTCTGATGACTGATACCTCAATAAAAAGCTCTCGCGACCAACATAAAAACTGCCATAAAATATTCAAACATTTTCACAAATCATTTTGCAGCATAAAAATACGTAAAGGGGTTAGCCCACAAATTTACGAAAATCAATGAAATTGGCCAATAAAACACGAAATAGTGATCCGATTCTGATGACTGATACCTCAATCAAAAGCTCTCGCTACCAGCATAAATACTGCCATAAAATATTCAAACATTTTCACAAATCATTTTGCAGCATAAAAATACGTAAAGGGGTTAGCCCACAAATTTACGAAAATCGTTGGAATTGGCCAATAAAACACGAAATACTGGTCCGATACTGATGACTGATACCTTGATCAAAAGCTCTCGCTACCAGCATAAATACTGCCATAAAATATTCAAACATTTTCACAAATTAGTTTGCAGCATAAACATACGTAAAGGGGTTAGCCCACAAATTTACGAATTTCAATGAAATTGGCCAATAAAACACGAAATAGTGGTCCGATACTGATGACTGATACCTTGATCAAAAGCTCTCGCTACCAGCATAAATACTGCCATAAAATATTCAAACATTTTCACAAATCATTTTGCAGCATAAAAATACGTAAAGGGGTCAGCCCACAAATTTACGAAAATCAATGAAATTGGCCAATAAAACACGAAATAGTGGCCCGATTCTGATAACTGATACCTCATTCAAAAGCTCTCCCTAGCAGCATAAATTCTGCCATAAAATATTCAAACATTTTCACAAATCATTTTGCAGCATAAAAATACGTAAAGGGGTTAGCCCACAAATTTACGAAAATCAATGGAATTGGCCAATAAAACACGAAATAGTAGTCCGATTCTGATGACTGATACCTCAATCAAAAGCTCTCGCTACCAGCATAAATACTGCCATAAAATATTCAACTATTTTCCTAAATCATTTTGCAGCATAAAAATACGTAAAGGGGTAAGCTCACAATTTACGAAAATCAATGAAATTGGCCAATAAAACACGATATAGTGGTCCGATTCTGATGACTGATACCTCAATCAAAAGCTCGCGCTACCAGCATAAATACTGCCATAAAATATTCAGACATTTTCACAAATCATTTTGCAGCATAAAAATACGTAAAGGGGTAAGCCCACAAATTTACGATAATCAATGAAATTGACCAATAAAACACGATATAGTGGTCCGATTCTGATGACTGATACCTCAATCAAAAGCTCGCGCTACCAGCATAAATACTGCCATAAAATATTCAAACATTTTCACAAATCATTTTGCAGCATAAAAATACGTAAAAGGGTTAGCCCACAAATTTACGATAATCAATGAAATTGGCCAATAAAACACGAAATAGTGGTCCGATACTGATGACTGATACCTTGATCAAAAGCTCTCGCTACCAGCATAAATACTGCCATAAAATATTCAAACATTTTCACAAATCATTTTGCAGCATAAAAATACGTAAAGGGGTCAGCCCACAAATTTACGAAAATCAATGAAATTGGCCAATAAAACACGAAATAGTGGCCCGATTCTGATAACTGATACCTCATTCAAAAGCTCTCCCTAGCAGCATAAATTCTGCCATAAAATATTCAAACATTTTCACAAATCATTTTGCAGCATAAAAATACGTAAAGGGGTTAGCCCACAAATTTACGAAAATCAATGGAATTGGCCAATAAAACACGAAATAGTAGTCCGATTCTGATGACTGATACCTCAATCAAAAGCTCTCGCTACCAGCATAAATACTGCCATAAAATATTCAACTATTTTCCTAAATCATTTTGCAGCATAAAAATACGTAAAGGGGTAAGCTCACAATTTACGAAAATCAATGAAATTGGCCAATAAAACACGATATAGTGGTCCGATTCTGATGACTGATACCTCAATCAAAAGCTCGCGCTACCAGCATAAATACTGCCATAAAATATTCAGACATTTTCACAAATCATTTTGCAGCATAAAAATACGTAAAGGGGTAAGCCCACAAATTTACGATAATCAATGAAATTGACCAATAAAACACGATATAGTGGTCCGATTCTGATGACTGATACCTCAATCAAAAGCTCTCGCTACCAGCATAAATACTGCCATAAAATATTCAGACATTTTCACAAATCATTTTGCAGCATAAAAATACGTAAAGGGGTAAGCCCACAAATTTACGATAATCAATGAAATTGGCCAATAAAACACGATATAGTGGTCCGATTCTGATGACTGATACCTCAATCAAAAGCTCTCGCTACCAGCATAAATACTGCCATAAAATATTCAAACATTTTCACAAATCATTTTGAAGCATTAAAATACGTAAAGGGGTTAGCCCACAAATTTACGAAAATCAATGAAATTGGCCAATAAAACACGAAATAGTGGCCCGATTCTGATAACTGATACCTCATTCAAAAGCTCTCCCTAGCAGCATAAATTCTGCCATAAAATATTCAAACATTTTCACAAATCATTTTGCAGCATAAAAATACGTAAAGGGGTTAGCCCAAAAATTTACGAAAATCAATGGAATTGGCCAATAAAACACGAAATAGTGGTCCGATTCTGATAACTGATACCTCATTCAAAAGCTCTCCCTACCAGCATAAATTCTGCCATAAAATATTCAAACATTTTCACAAATCATTTTGCAGCATAAAAATACGTAAAGGGGTTAGCCCACATATTTACGAAAATCAATGAAATTGGCCAATAAAACACGAAATAGTGATCCGATTCTGATGACTGATACCTCAATCAAAAGCTCTCGCTACCAGCATAAATACTGCCATAAAATATTCAAACATTTTCACAAATCATTTTGCAGCATAAAAAAATACGTAAAGGGGTTAGCCCACAAATTTACGAAAATCAATGAAATTGGCCAATAAAACACGAAATAGTGGTCCGACTCTGATGCCTGATATCTTGATCATATAAGGTTATGTTGCAAGTATAAATATGGCCATAAAATATTCATATATTTTCACAAATAATTTTCAAGCATAAAAATACGTAATGGGCCTTATCCCATGTAAGATGAATAATTTTAAATAAAAGAAACACCCATTATAGCCCGCACTACAAATTATTTTTATAATTTTAATAAATTAAAAACAAATTAAATTCACTGATTAAATTTTAATTGATAATTATTTATTCAGATATGAAAATTTTGGTTAAAAAAACAATTCGATTTCCCAAAAACGTTACCATTTTTAATTGGTTTAATTTACATTTTTGTAATGAAAATTTTAACAAAAACAAAAAAAAATTCCAAATTAAATTTTTTTTTGTTAATTAGGATGGTTAAGTAAATTATGATTTTTAATCATCTAACAATGGGTTTATTGTGCATATGTGTGTATACTATTTGCCAGACGAGGTAAAAAATGTTACCCAGCTGTCTTTACAACATTATACCCATTATAAAGCTCACAAAAACCTAAAAGCTTAAAATTCAAATTCGGAAACTTTTTTTTTGTGTCTTAAGTTTATTGCGATAGTTTTAGTACAGTTCTAAATACTTTTTTAGTCGTTGTGTGCTTTACGTAATGCTATTTTTTGCATGTAAGATTACAATATTCCATTAACTTTTGTATTTTTAATTTTTTGTTATTTTTTTGCTCAAAACTTTTAAAGAAGTTGAACTATTTTTGCTGTTGTTTTCATCTTGTGTTTAAATTTTTTTTTGTTTTTTGTGTTATTTTCCATTTTCAATGCATTCAAAATCGATAAGAATTCAAACCCATAAATTATACATAAAGATTAAGTGCCGGTAAGATGAAGGAGTCTTTGTTGTCGGGGGTACACCCAAATTTACCTCCAAAAAAATCGATGATCGGCCGTCCTTGATTTAAGTCTGGAGTTGATTTAGGTTTCATAACTTCTGCTGAATTTAGTTGCTAGTCATTACAACAACTAGCACTGACGTTTACTGTTAAAAGGGTCACTCGCTCCAAAATTGTCCTGCAAATCAAATTAAAAAACAATTGAGTTTGAGAACATGGTGAAAGCTCTGGATATACATTGAAATTCATCAACTGACCCGTTCCAAATAAAGATAAAACAACCACTAATAAATATGAAAATAACTAAACGCTATATACTGTCAGAAACATCAAAAATTGTCGATGGATGGCTGACCCCAGTATAGTAAGTAGAGCAAAAATACTACTTCAAAATCTATGGGCGTCCGGAATCGACTAGGACACAAAGCAGGTCATCCAAACACAGAAGAAAGATGTCATAGTTACACTCAAGAACCATCACTTTTAGAACAAATTACCATAAATTGCTGAAAAAATTACCCGAGAGAGGGAAACATTTATCAACCTGGCTTCTGTGATGCCACTAGCTAAGCTTAAGCTGCAATAATTTACTTCAAAATTAAATGTACTACAAGAATTATTGCGGCTTAAACAAAGGTTGTGCCACTAAATCAATCAATTTCAATGCCAAGAATGGAATTGAACGTATTGGTATCAAGACTCTTGCTCAAGGCACGGTTCCCACTTAAGTGGGAAGGGTCGACATGGTTATAAAGCACATCAAATCCGATTACCAGCTTGAAAATTTGCGAACTAAGACTAGCTGCTAATATCGAAAGAATATCGGTTTCAAGTGCACAACTCAACAACAAAGGGCGCTACAATCGATTTCAATAGGTTCTCGTCATTACTGCGACACAAACGTTCTGTCGCATTTTGTCATCGATTCATATAAAAAACAAGGTCAACATTATTAGGTATATCTCAGATTAACCCAGAAGAGTTAATGATAGCAGCAAAACCAATCATCAGGATAGTATACAAGTGACTTCAAAGATGACATCAAGAAATTAAAAAAGCAAGATCCACTATAAAAAAGGAGCACAATAATTACGCTATCTCCCTTATTTTGGGTGAAAACGGGTTGTTAAAAGTAAAGAAATCAAGCTACTTTAGCTAATATAAGACAAAGATACATGCTGACCAACGCAAAGTACTCCATCTCCATCACATCAACTAATGGGTATATTACTACCCGAACGGGTTACTTCAGTGACTTCATTTACAAACAGTGGGGTAGATCACAATGGACCAATCACTTAAAACCTGCACAAAGGATGTTGTAACAAAATATACAAATGATACTATGCCACATTATTTGCAGCGTTCAAGCAGTTTACATCAAAAAAAGGATTATGCCACAAAATATTTAGTGATTGTGGTACAAATTTCTTTGGTGCACAACAACAACCAAAGGAAGTCATTGGCCAATATGGGGAAAGCGGAATAGAACAAAATTGTATCCCCCTCTAGGAAGTCCCCGTTTTAGACTCCAAAACCAACATTAACGAAGGAGAACTCGTGGTAGTTAATGATGAAGAGGTTTTACCAACAAAAGGACCTCTAGCAAGAGTAATACAGTTACACCATCTAACCTATACAAGGTAATGAAATCAAAGAGCAGGATCTTTACTGGGTGTAAGATGTAAACTGGTAGGCAATTATGACCTAATAGCTTTACTGGAAGGAAATCTCCAATTTTTTAAATTATGATTTTAACTTCAATGCAACTTATCATAAATCAAGAATACAGTCAAAATATATGGGAATTAATGTATCGACAGCTCAATGGACAGATTACCCATTTTTAACCAATAAAAACGATTAATTCTAAAATTCAACTTAAGCCGAGCACTACGAAGAACATAATCCACGCAGCATATCAAACGAAAACTACTTGAACCGTATAAAAAATCGACCCTAAATATTATCGATAAAACCATAAATATTAATGAACATGGCCATGAAATCAGCACAGATAACTTCAAGTACCTCAGAAGAATATACAAAACTGAGCGCTATAAAACACTCAAAACGCTATAACCGGAATATTAACAAACTCGCAACACAGTATAGATTGTATCTGTTCCTACTTACGCGAAGACAACTAGAGACGGAACTGGGATACATAATTGAACGCATCCTCTAAAATAATCAGTTGGAAACAGTTTGAACAACTTAGCAGGCCTCTACCGAATATTGAGCATCAAATACCGAGTCACAAACAGGTAAATAATATTTCAGACCCAATTCCTTCTAGCGCAAGATTTTAAATCTTCAACCAATTAGTAGTTTCAACAGGTAATGGTAATGGGTCTCCCATTGTTCTTTTTAGATAGAACTTTGCTAATTTTACTACTGTCTCCCACAGTCCGCTAAATTGTGAAGATCTGAGAGGGATGAAGTGCTAAAGATTATATTTTGAACTACATGTGGTTTAAAAATGCATTAAAGACTACGAATTCCCTTCTAACAAAATTCATAACTGTTGGTTTCACAGCCTGAAAATGTAAACTTAAGTTAAAGATTTTATTTAATTATCTAGATATGTAACTTAGCTTTATGTCAAAATAATGTTGTTCACTCTTCTTAAATTACAAATTATTTTCTAATTTGACATTCTAAATGTCATTATTGTATATATGTTAAGTTCGAATTTTAGTACATAATTAATTTTTTCGATTATGTACGAGTATATATGGTTTGAATCTCGAATTATATTTTATAAATTAATATTATTATAAATTTTATGACAGTTTTGAGTTGACGACATAATTTATAATTGACAACTTTTTTTTTTTCTTCTCGTCTTATCGCTCGCGCCATAAACATCTATATACTCAAAATTAAAATAAATTGTTCATCATAATAAAAATAAAAATAAAAATTGTTCATCATCACAACTTAGTTTGATTACCTTATTCCGGAATTACTCGGGAAATTTTTTGCATCTTGTTGCTGTATCAAACCAACAAACGCGTTGGCGTATCAATTAGCGACCGCATCCCGACATATTGGTCCTTCGAGCCGGATATTTGTGATCACAAGCAGTATACCACTAAACCAAATTTTAAACCGCATGCTCAGATAAGTAAAAATTTGTTTTTTTTTTTGGTGATATATGTGCAAACTAAAGGAGAAAATCAAGTGTCTGCCTTGCATTTAAACCTAATAAGTGAACAATCAATAAACGAACGAGTTTTATTTAAAGTGAAGTAAACGAGTGTTTTAAAGTGAAATAAGAGTCAAATTCAGTAAAGTCAACTCGATAATAGTTATACCATTCGTATTTTATTTCATCATGGCCGACTTAGCCGGTTTGCGAAAACGAAGGGGCATGAACAAAGGAAAGCTGACCAACATCATTAAGTTCGCACACGAAGCCGATTGCGATGTTGCATTGGAGCAATTAAATGTGCGTCTAAGTCGGGTAGAGAATTTAATGAAGGAGTTCACCGATATAGAGAGCGCAATGCTTCTAATTGATGCCAATGAACCATGCGATACAGTGTATGAGGAAAATTACTACAACGCAGTCGCAAAACTTAATGCTCTCATTCGTGAGAAACAGCTAAATGCTGGAAACGGAGGTTTTATATTAGACACATCTCAAAATGCGACTCAAATTGGCAGTCGTTCGGATGTAAAACTACCCAAAATTCAGATTCCGCCCTTCTCAGGCGAATATTCCGAATGGCAGTCTTTCTTCGATTTATACACCACCACCATCCATGAATGTCCGTCATTAAACGCGGTACAAAAATTGCAATACCTCAAGGGTCTATTACGGGGAGAGGCCGCAGTATTATTACGACACATAAACGTAACGGAGAACAACTATATTGGGGCCCTTAACAAGTTGAAAGAAAGATACGACCGAAAAAACCACATAATAAATTCTTTTATTCGCACCTTCATAGAACAATCTCCAATTCACACGTCTAACGCAAATCAAATCAAGAAGATAATGGACACGTCGGACGAGGTCATTCGCGGGCTGAAGGCATTAGGGGATGATGCGGAATCCCGGGACCCGTGGCTTATTTATATTTTAATGGGCAAGCTTGATGATAAATCACGGGCACTTTGGGCAGAAGCGGCCACCGATATGGACGACCCAAAGTTTTCCGATTTCTTAAAATTTCTCTCAAGACGAATTGATACGTTAGAATGCCTAAACGTATCATTAAAACGCCCAAACTTCAAGCACGATATAAGGGGGCACGTATCTACTAGGGAACCTATAGCATTGGAAGCAAACGTGGCTGCCCAAAAGCCACCATTTCAGTGTGCTATATGTCAAGATCCCGACCATTCGTTATTTGAATGTAAAGATTTTCATTCCTTAGATGCTAAAGGACGAGTAGAGTTTGCAAAGCAAAATAAGCGTTGTAATAACTGCCTGAGTAGCAAACATCCGATATTTAAATGTCCATCCCGCCGAAGATGTCGAAAATGCGGTAGAAAGCATCATACATTGCTTCACCAAGAAGAATTAATGGGAAACACGGTTCCAGCTTTGGAAAGTATAACGTCTGCCATAGCAGCCACCAAGTTATCACCAAACACGCATACTACAGCGTTACTTCCCACAGCTATGATCAAGGTACTTAATGTATCCGGACAACTCGTATCCTGTCGTGCACTATTAGACTCAGGATCTCAGGCAAGTTTCATCACGGAAGCTTGCGCTCAACGTCTTCGCATCAGAAAGCGAAACTCGCGAATTCTTATAAGCGGTTTGGGCCAATCCAGCTCATTAAGATCCAAAGGCATAACCACCTTAACTATTTGTCCAGAGTTCAGCCCAGAATTTCAGATAGATGCGCTAGTCATGATGAAAATTACCAGCAAGTTACCGCATCAAAATTTAGACGTCGGAAGTATTACGGTGGGTAAACAAATCAAGTTGGCCGATCCATATTTCCATAAAAGGGATGATATAGATATCCTAATTGGCGCCGATCATTTTTTTAACGTTCTACTGGATGGTCAAATTAAAACCGCCCCAACCGAACCTATCCTGCAAAACACTATTTTTGGTTGGATAGTTTCAGGTCGAGTCAGTGAAACGCCAGATGCTCATGTTGCTTCGATGATATCTGTAACAAGAGAAGTGGAAAATTTAGTCGATATAGACAAAAGTTTAAGGCGGTTCTGGGAGTTGGATTCCGTGGACGAACCAAAATCTCTTCTATCTTCAGAAGAAAATTTCTGCGAAACCCATTTTCAAAGTAATGTGAAGCGAAGTCAAGAAGGTCGTTTTATTGTACGGCTTCCATTCAAGGAATCACCAAGTAGTTTGGGTAAATCGTTACCTGCAGCCATACAGCGATTGCGAGGACTAGAGCGCCGGTTTGAGCGTGATCCAGATTTGGCCAAATCATATCATGCATTTCTACTCGAATATCAGCAGTTACATCATATGTCCGAGATTACGTCCGAAGAGATTTCCGAACATGGATTCTACTTGCCACATCACGGGGTAACAAAAGCCACAGGTTCAACGAAGAAACTACGAGTAGTGTTCGATGGCTCATCTAAAACTAGCACCGGGGTTTCACTAAACGATTGCTTGGCCGTTGGACCTACCTTACAATCGTCATTATTCGCAATCATTTTACGATTCCGTGAGCATAAGGTGGTTTTTTCGGCGGACGTTCAAAAAATGTACCGTCAGGTGTTAATACACCCAGAAGATGCGCAGTTTCAAAAAATTCTTTGGAGAACGGATCCGTCTAAACCAATAAGGCATTTCAAACTAAACACGGTAACCTACGGATTATCCTCCTCTTCATTTTTGGCCATTAAAGCTACCCAGCAAGCAGCGGAAGAAAACAAAACGACAGCGCCCCTTGTAACCAACGTCATCTTAAAAAGTATGTACGTAGATGACGTCATGATCGGAATGGATGAGCAGGAGGGGTTATTACAGCTTCAGACAAGCCTCACTGCAGTACTATCACAGTATGGGTTTCAGCTCGGGAAATGGAAATCAAACTGTGCACGAATATTGTCTAATGCTCACACGGACAATAATGAGTCTCATCTCAAAGAGCTTGAAGATCATGCTCAGGAAACCGAGAATGCCTCAAAGGTTTTGGGCGTTGCATGGAATGCTAAAACGGATCGGTTTATATTTACGTCCAGTCTACCGGACAACGTAAAGTTCACAAAAAGGACCGTGCTATCCGAAGCTAGTCGCATCTTTGACCCGCTCGGCTGGATATCTCCAGTAGTCATCACCACCAAGATCTTCCTTCAAACGTTATGGGGTGAAAAATTGGGGTGGGATGATCCACTTCCTTATAATAAAAGAGTGCAGTGGGAAAAAATACGAAGTAATTTAAAGAATATTGCAATTATTTCTATTCCCAGGTTCATACAGACGAATAAGGCATGCCAGGTTGATGTACACGGCTTCTGTGATGCCAGTCAGATGGCATATGCAGCAGTGATATTTTTTAAAGTCACAAATAGCGATGGTAACACATTTGTAAATATGGTTGCGTCCAAAACAAAGGTCGCTCCGATCAAACAGCAAACTTTGCCTCGGCTAGAGTTATGCGCCGCAGTTTTATTAACCCGCCTGACTGAAGTCGTTCTGCGAGAAACACAATCCCATTTCTGCCAGATCTTCGCTTGGACCGACTCAAAAATAGTCCTAGATTGGCTGGGAAGTCACCCAAGACGTTGGAACACATTTGTTGGTAACCGCACAGCGACAATATTGTCCTCCATTCCCCGACAACATTGGGGTCACGTACCTACAGTTGAAAATCCTGCGGATTGCGCCACCCGGGGTCTATCTCCCCCTGAACTCATGTCACACAAACTATGGTGGATGGGTCCTGCATGGTTGCATAAGTCTCCAGAAAGTTGGCCGCCTCAAAGTACATACCATACTGATATAGAAGAAAGGAGCAAGAAGGTCGTCGCATTCGTTTCCAGTTTGAGTGCACGTAATGAATGGTATGACGTCATCATCGCTAAATATTCCTCCTTCCGCAAATTGCAGCGAGTGTTGGGATATATATTTCGATACATTAATAATAGTGCCAAGGTAAAGGAATCGAGACTAAGTGGCATTTATCTACGACGCGAGGAACTCTTTCATGCCTTGTGTACTCTCTGTCATAACGAGCAGATTCAATATTATCACGAAGATATATCTTCCCTGCAATCCACTGGAGAAGTAACCAAAAATAGTGGTCTGAAATCACTGAATCCGTTTGTGGACGATATCGGAATACTTCGCGTTGGAGGAAGGTTACAAAACAGCCTCGCACCGCATTCCACAAAGCATCCAATCATTTTGCCGTATAAGTCAAAAATAACGTCATTGATTTTGACTGATATACATCAGGATAATAAGCACGCTGGACCATCTCTGCTGTTAGCCATTGCCAGACAAGAGTTTTGGATACCTAATGGTAAAGTTAAAGCCAAACAAATTGTTAATCGCTGCGTCACATGCAGTAAATTCAAAGCCCAATGTCAACAACAGTTGATGGGTAACTTGCCAAGGTCAAGGGTTGAGCTCATACGTCCTTTCTTAAGAACTGGAGTCGATTATGCTGGGCCTATTCAAATACATTTAATTAAAGGGCGAGGTCAAAGGACATACAAGGCTTACGTATGCCTTTTCATATGCTTAAGTACCAAAGCTGTACATCTTGAACTGGTCAGTGACTTGTCCAGTGACGCCTTTCTTGGAGCCTTAAAAAGATTCACGGCACGACGAGGCGTGTGCCAAGAGCTCAACACCGATAACGGGACAAATTTCGTCGGCGCAGAAGCTAAATTAAACAAAGAATTCGCGACGCTAATTAAAAATTCCAATAATTTATCTGATTTCTTTTCCAGGCACAGAATTACCTGGAAATTCATTCCTCCAAGTGCACCACATTTTGGTGGCATCTGGGAGGCGGCCATAAAATCCTGTAAATTTCATCTTAAACGAGTGATAGGCCAAACAATATTAACCCTGGAAGAAATCAACACGCTCTTAGCGGAAATAGAAGGCATTTTAAATTCCAGACCCTTATGCCGCTTGAACGACACAGATGTAGATCCTCTGACGCCATCACATTTTTTGCTTGGGCACCCCACAACCAAAATACCTGAAATAGATTTAACACACGTTAAGATGTCACACCTCACTAGATGGCAAGCAGTTCAACAGATAAGCCAGCATTTTTGGAGGAGATGGTCTATTGAATACCTTACCTCATTACAACAACGTTCTAAATGGCGCTTCAAAAATGAGCCTATAAAGATTGGAGATATTGTCACAGTCAAGGAAAACAATCTACCCGTCAACCTATGGCTGTTAGGGAGAGTTATTAATCTCCATCCTGGATCTGATGGCATCATACGAGTTGTTACTATAAAAACCAAAAGTAACGAAATAAAGCGGCCAGTGCATAAGTTATGTATTCTACCAGTGGCACCTGACACGATGGAATAAAACTTAAACTATTTCCATGCATCTACCTATTTTATTTATTTTTCAATAATTTCTTGTACAATCTTCATCAGCAGCAACCATACGCACTTGAAACAACCAGAGATAATAAATTCATCCCATAAATTGAATTAGACAATTCAAGGCCGGCGGTATGTTGGTTTCACAGCCTGAAAATGTAAACTTAAGTTAAAGATTTTATTTAATTATCTAGATATGTAACTTAGCTTTATGTCAAAATAATGTTGTTCACTCTTCTTAAATTACAAATTATTTTCTAATTTGACATTCTAAATGTCATTATTGTATATATGTTAAGTTCGAATTTTAGTACATAATTAATTTTTTCGATTATGTACGAGTATATATGGTTTGAATCTCGAATTATATTTTATAAATTAATATTATTATAAATTTTATGACAGTTTTGAGTTGACGACATAATTTATAATTGACAACTTTTTTTTTTTCTTCTCGTCTTATCGCTCGCGCCATAAACATCTATATACTCAAAATTAAAATAAATTGTTCATCATAATAAAAATAAAAATAAAAATTGTTCATCATCACAACTTAGTTTGATTACCTTATTCCGGAATTACTCGGGAAATTTTTTGCATCTTGTTGCTGTATCAAACCAACAAACGCGTTGGCGTATCAATTAGCGACCGCATCCCGACAATAACATTATTACAAAATATTTTCAAGCATTTCCCTCGTCGTGCAACAAACCTCTTTAATGCACTAAAGGACTCTTACGGTTCTATATGTATAGCCTTGGCGGCAAAGCATACAAATAAAGTCACATATGCTTTGATGAGTTGAAACCTCGTTTTACTGTGCGGGTTTGAACAAAAAATATCCACAAAAATCTATGCCTGTAGTGCAGGTTGTTTTTATGTTCATATTAGGCGACCAAATCTGATAGATGGTAGTTATCTAGCTGGTAGTATCAGCTAATATTTTTTATGCAAGGAGTATTGGCAATGGATATTCAGCCTTCCTTAAAATTGGATTCTAAAAAATTGATTAAATATTACAAATCAATAATCGTCCCCATTTGGTGGTTGTGCTGGATGATTTAAATAAAAAAATGTGAAATGTAGCTTGACTATTTTGCCAAATTTATATCAGCCTCCACCATGTGATCTAATTACCATTAAATCAGATTAACAATAGATCACCTACTGTAGTCACGTCTGAAATTATCTAGGAAACGTTCCTCACACTTATTTTTGTTGGATGTTAAAAATGTTTGATTTCAGGAACTTCTTTTCCTAATTGCCAACATTTTTCAAGGTGTTGATTTAGACGGTGAATGTTGTCAGAATTAATCGCTGTATTAATATGTTCTTTATGAAATGGGAATATCATTGGATAGTTTGATTTATTCAAAAAATTTTTTTGTTTAATTTTGCATCAAACTTGGTGTTGTGCGGATTGGACTAAATGCAAACTCTATTTAGGAACTCCTAGTTTAACTAGAGCAGTTTTTAATATGAAATATTGAGAAATTCCAATCTTACTGTCTCGTTTTCGAGAACAAATACGAATCCGATTGAACCGTACATATAATTCAGTACACGCCAGCAGTGGCCTTTTGAAACGAAGAAAATAGTAAACAGGAGATTTACATTTAATTTAAGCAAATTACTATACACAAAACTACTGTATAGAAGAAAAATTAATTAGTCTGGATTTAAAATAATCTATGGTTGCTTATTTTCCCTGAAGCATGTTGAACTTACGTCTACTTAAAGACATTAAAAGTTAAAAAAAAATTAAAACAAAAAAAAAAACTTTTTCAATTCCATCAATCAATTTTCAAAGTTTTCCCTGGAAAACCTTTCGCATTTATAAATAAAATATTCGTGTTTAAATCTCGTATCTATTCGTAATTTCCTTGAAGTGTAAATCAAACAAAAAAAAAAAAGTTCATCTCTCGGAACGATATTCGAACATGGCATCCATCCATGACTGGAATATTTAATAGACAAAATTTTTTTTTTTTTTTTTACAAATCATAATGAAAATGAAACGTAAAAATTTTCCGCAAACGAACTATATGAGAGTTATACGGTTAAAAGTTTTAACGTAATTTTTTTTTTTGTATTGGGAAAATTGGAAAAGTTTTATGCTTTTGTTTGAATTTTCATTAGAAATCATGAACGCTCAAAATCAAATGTTAAAATATCAAATCGACACTAAGACGATATTTGAGGAAGCAGTAACCAAAGATAATGTGAATTGCATATTGATATCGCCTCTTCCATACCACTTCCACATACCGCACCGTCGTCGATTCGTATACAAGTAAAAAGGCGAAGAACTAAAAGATTTTTGGTCGATTTGGTTTAATCAATTTTATGTTTCGATTCGATTTGTTGTTGTTGTTTGCTAAACCTGTTGGGAATATTGTGCAATTTGGTATAGGATTTTTTTTTGTACTGTGGTTTTGAAGTGGTTTTATTAGGGAACAGCATCACTGAATTTGATTACAAAACTTTTTCGAATTTAAAACGAAAAAAAAACTCTTCAATGTTGTATGCAATTATGCGACGACGTTCGAATAATGATTACATTTTTTTTTGTGAACCTGTTTGGTGTACGTGATTAGGAATAGAAATCACAAAATAATTAGTCGAATACAAACTTTTTTGTTGTTGTTATTTTTTTTACGAATAAGATTCGTTATAAATAATTTCGATTTTAAGTGCTTTGATTTCGATTGTACCACGTTTGCATACGAAATGTTTCAATTTGTTGTGTTGGTGGTGCAAATAAGTTTCGATTTAGTATGAAGTTTGTGGAAAGTTAGGCCGAATGTTTCGTGGATATATGGGCTATATTTTGAAAAATATCACGAGGTTCCTTCTCATTGGAGCAAATCTCTTTTTTACTGAACTCGAAAATGGTCAAAATTTACAAAAACCTGTGTTGCAAAATACTATTTTTGGTTGGATAGTTTTCAGGAGATCGAATGACATAAGTTCAAATCAGCCTGCATCTATACATATCACAGCCCTGGCGTCCAATGAACTAATTACTATCGACAAAAGCTTAAGAAAATATTGGGAGTTTGATACCGTCAATGATTAGAATATCATTTTGTTTCTAGAAGAAGCTTTCTGTGAAAGGTATTTTCAAGATCACTTACGGCGAGATCTAGAGAGGTAATTCGTAGTACGGCTTCTTTTCAAGAAATCACCTAAGTGATCCCAAAGTTATACCACAACTCTCTTATCGAGTACGAGCTGGAGGTCTGCTTATTTGTAGTCATTCTACGATTTTGAGAGAATAAATTCGTTGTCTCCACGGGTGTCGAAAAAATGTATCAACAAGTTCTCATGTCGCAATAAGATACTACTGTTTACCAAAAATTTGTCTGGAGAATGGATTTTCCAAAACCAATTCGTCACTTTAAATTGAAAACGGTGGCTTATGGCTTTGCATCTTAATACTTCTTGACTACCAGGGCTATTAAATAAGCAGCAGAAGACTACCAATCATTGTCTTTGGTAGCAACCAATGTCCTTATACAGGACATGTAAGTAAATGACATCATGACCGGAACTGATACTGAAAAGGAATTAGTGCAATTGCAAGACAATTTAGTTTCAATACTCAGAGACTATAGTTTAGGAAAAGGGAATCCAATTGCGAGCAGATTAAAAGTAACATTCGAAGTCGATCTAAAACCACTGCCAAATTGAGTTCTAGAAGCTAATATTGCCACCAAGGTTTTAGGTATAAGCTGGGATACCCATAGTGGTAAATTAATATTCACCTCAAACCTGACAGACTACATGCTTAGCACAAAGAGAGCTGCTTTATCGCGAATTTTGACCCTTTGGATTGGATAACTAAACACAAATATATTTATGCAAATGCTTTGGGCTGATAAACTAGACTGGTACGATGTGCTCCCTTCTAAGAGAAGAATTGCAAGGGAGAAGATCCACATCGACAAACAATTTTAACATACAAAACAGACAGTTTAGCCGATTTGCAAGGCTTCTGCGACACAAGTGAGTGGATTATGCTCAACTCACTCAGCCCAATGGAAAAAAGTTTGAAAATAGGGTCTCATCTAAGACCAAGGTTGCACCAATTAAGCAACACATGTTCCGCGGCTGGAATTATTCGCTACTGTTTTTTTGTCCAACCTGATCAAGGTAGAGAAGAGCCTTTCACATTTTAGACAAATTTGCTAATATCGAACAGCAAAAGTACCACTTGTGATAAAATCACAACTTCGTTTCTTACATGTGAATGGCATAATGCGGGTTTGTGGTAGAATGCAGAACATCTCTGTTCTACACTCCGCCTAACACCCCATTATCATCCATTGCAAGTAACTATTTACATCAATAATTCTGCGTTCCATACATGAACAAAATAAGCACGCTGAACCATCCTTACTGTTATCGATCCTAAAGCAAAAGTTCTAGATACCTGCGGTACGGTAAAGGCAAAAAAGAAATAGTAAGAAAATGCATCAATTTTAGCAAATTAAGGATCAACAACAGTTAATTGGCAACTTACGAAGCTTTCAAGCCGAACTAATACGCCCCTTCCTGAAAACGGGTGTTGATTATACCAAACGTGCGAAGTCAACTAACTCATAGAGCTTTTATATGGCTAAATGGTTGGAATTCCTTCACTGATTCACAATTACAGGAAGAATTAGTAAAATTAATCAGACTTTCAAATAACGTGGTCGATTTTTTTTGCAGAAATCACATAACACCTCATTTACGGGGCATCTGGAATGTGGTCATAAAATAGATTAAATTTTACCTTTAAAGAGTGATCGATAAAAGCATTCTGACACTGGCTGAAAGTAACACACTCTTAGCAGTAATCGAGATTATTCTTAATTTACGTCCTTTATGTAGCCTCAACGAAACGGACGTTGATGCTCTCACTCCTTTTCATTTTTCATAGGTCATACACCCACAACCAAAAACCCAAAATGGACATCACCCACCTGAAGATGTCACATCTATCCAGTAAAAAAAAGACTTTCTTACTATTTTCTGCAATAATTTTAACATGTGAAGTTACAACGAGTGTCAAAATTAACTCTAAGCCATTTTACGGCATTGGCCATCTTAATTTTCACTCCATTTACAAACATCAAAAGTTGTGTTCTAATATAGAGAGATTTTTGAAGCTGGATCATAACTGTTTTGGCTGACGAGTGCTCTATTTTGTAACTGCAACACATGTCAGTCATTTAAGGGCCTAGGATGGACTCTTAGTATGCTTTAATTATTGACTGTAATTGCGTATCTGTCAGAGAATAGTTATTTATAAATGAGTAAAAGTTTGCTAGTCATCTGATCTTTTTTAACTCATTTATAATACTAAGCCACCATAGATTGCCAAAAACTCCAAATACGGAGAGATTGTTTCGTTCTTATGATAATTACTTGGCTATTTTTTCAAGCTAGCGAAAAAAATTCTCTTGTTAGACACTCGTTCAGGAAGCAAGTGATACTGGACTCAATTATAGGTAATGCTTTTTGTATTACTTCGACCTTAATATTATTATGGACGAGTGCTTTTCCCAATTTCATTGACATAATTGTGTCCGTGGTTTCATCATGGCTAAGTTCCTCCACGTCGCAAGTCCTTATGGTTGCAGTTTATGGTATCCTCCAATACGTAATTGTCATGCCAACTTGATTTGTAAATTTACTCTGTACTTCAGTAGTTTGAAGCCTAGTGCTTGGCTGACCCTCTTTACCCTGTTATCTTCCACGAAGATCCCTCAGTCATTTGTGTCCTTACCATGCCAAAGTTTTACTTATCATTGAAATCGCTTGTTATGATAATTGTAAGGTTTTTGATGCCCTACATGGTTTTAGAAAGCTTCTTTATGTAGCGAACCAGTGGGCTTCAGAGTATTAACAATACATAATGATTAGATAAAAATTACTCAAAGCAAACTTAACTTCAACCTGCACACGGTAGTGTAAGTCGCACAACTGTCAGACTTCAGGGCCGTTTTGTATGCTGTGCATACTATGCTTCTCAAAGAGAGGTCGAAGGCTCAGTTCTCTAACCAGTAAGCACAAATTATCTCCTTAACATTGCAGGACTTGATGTCAACATGCAAGGAATTTGAAGCAACTTAAAACTCGGCACAAATACCAGCTGATATATAATCTGCGTTTTAAAAGTAGGTATTTCGCGCTTTTGGCGACACTTCAATGACTCAAAGCATAATATAAATACACATAGTACTACCATGGTATGTTGGCCTATTTGCTAGATGTCGCTACTGGTATCGTTTTAAAATAATCAAAATATTTGTATATGTATAATCGCCTAAATGTCATATATTTATACTAAATTTTGACGTAATTTTATCGACCCGACATCTGGAACATTATGTGTATTTATATACTGCCCAAAGGTTTTCTTCTTTTATTTTGGATTATGATTGCGATTTTGATATTCTCAAGTTTTTCTGAGCTTTTAATACCATAAACAATTATTCCAGATCTTAATGCCCCAAAAAACTCAATGTCTTCGGCCACAGCAGTTTCTATAATAATGCCATTACTGACATTACAAAACTTTTTAATTTTCAATCCATTGGCAACGGGTTTGATCATCTTTCGCACTTCGCATTCGCATCCTGTTCAAGCAAGATTCCCGGGTAAATGGATCATGATTTTCTCCTAAAACGAATTTTAATGATACTGTCAAAAATCTTACAGGTCATTAAAAGTTTTTAAAAGCTTTAAGCCTAACTCCATTAAACATTGTTGAAAAAAATCTTTCTGCTCAAAGATTATCCGCATGCCAATTTTCAAACACAAACTGTAAGTTATTAAAAAGCACTCGAACATCCATCTAAAGCTCATACCAATTAAAAAAATTATCAAACTATTTTTCATTTATGTAAAATGAAAGTTTTTATTTTGTATTTATTTTTTACTAAATGAACCAAAATCTCTTTTAATCCTCCACACAAACACCGTACAGTGAAAAGTATTATAAAAAAAGCTCGGTATATAACCAATGATTATATAAAAATGTTATTTGTATTTAATTTCCCTATTTTCATGCAATGTTCATTTTCAACTTTACTAACGGCACAAAACAAAAAAAAAATAAAAAAAAAAAATGCTAAAAGCTTTTTTGTTGTATGCAGAGAGCTTTTTAAATAAAATAATACAAAATAGACGTAATAATCTCTCGTTCATATGTATAGATTGTGGATGTGGAAAAAAGCTTTTATATTTCATCACAAATAGTATATAGGTTTTCCGTTTATGTGTAGCTTTTTGCATCGATAACTACTTATAGATGTACATATGCATTTCTCGAAAAGCTGTTGTTTGTGATTGAAGATATTTTACCTCAAATGAATTATGTGTTTATATAAAACGGCAAAAACTATTGGATGAATATTGGATGGATACAATAAAAAAGTTAAGCATAACTAGAGATTAGTGGGAAAATTTATATGGATTTTTATTTGTATCGAAAAATATTGACAAAGCAGTAATTGCTTCAATTAATATAACGACCTTTTGTCGGCCAGATTTTATTTTGAGCTTTAGGGGCTAGGTATTTTTATAAACAAAGGGCTGGAACGCTGGGTTGACAACCTTCATCCTTAAAAATTTTACTAAAAAATAAAAAAAAAAAAAAGGATACCGGTAAAATTTAGCTCGTCCCAACTTACGTTAACGCGGTTTAGGATTGATACGTGGAACTTTTGTACAATAGAAATGACCTCGGGAATCTCGCTGTCTCAATCTCAGTTTTTGTTTTGGGCTCCAAGTGAAAAATGTAGTTTTGGATTTGTAACCAATTATGATTGTATGTGGGAGCTACTTTTACGAATGCGACTGGTCAACCTTTCAATCATTTGTGTTCATGCACCCACTTATGTGAGCAATCTTAAGGAAAAATACTCATTTTACAACAATTTTGATAAAATATTTGAAAATAATATATTTTCGGGCTTAATTTTTACCAATTTAAACGAATTAGTTCAAACTGTGCTCCGCACAAATTACAAGAATTAAGAAAGTAAATCAGTTAATACACCGTGCCACCCAAAATCGATACTATTACCGGAAAACCAGTGGTCGAAGTGGAGGACATAACTGTCGATCCGCCAGAACGAGCCGCCTTAATGAAGATCAAACTTCAACCATTCTAGACAGAGCACCCACAAACATGGTTCAGTATGGCTGAACTAATGTTCAAGATGCTAGGCATCACGGGCGACATTCTTGCGGCATTATCACCGGCGGCATCAGAAGTCATTAACGACTTGCTGGCAGACTCGCCGTTAGGTAACTATTATGAAACTTCAAAAGCAACACTTCTCAGCCGGCTAGCACCATCACACGAACAGCTGGATACACTTCTTAATGGCCAGTAGTTAGGTGGCAGACGCCCATTGCATATACTGCGACAAATTAAAACATTAGTCGGCAACAAATTCCCGGAGGATACAATCCGCTCGTTACGGGTGAGACACCTGCCGGAAGTCATCCGTATACCGATGGTGGCACAGCCCCAAACACGAGGTGATGACACCTAATTTGTCTGCTTATAAATCGTTGCCGCGACCCCCCGTTGTATTGTGACTCAAGCAATCAGTAGGCCGTGCGCTCAATAAGCCAAGAAATGTATACCGCCGTGCAATTACAATATAGCATATAGTGGAATTAGGGATTTGCCGACCATCTGCATCTCCCGTCTCATGTTTGTTACACATGGTGAAAAAGAAAGATCAAGATTGGAGACGATGTGGGGATTATCGTAGGCTTAATACGGCACAACACCTGATCGTTACCCTATACCTCACATTAAAAATTGTCCCATGCATTTACATGGATGCAAAATAGTTTGCATACCATTTAAGCATACCATTTAATTCCCGACGCTCCTGAAAACGTTGCAATCACAACGCCATTTGATCTCTACGTAATGCCACCCAAACGTTTCAGCGTTTCATGAACGAGGTCGTTCGTGAACTTGATTTTGTCTTCGTCTACATAGACGATATTCTTGTAGCATCTCAATCTGAGGAACAACACAAACTGCACTTGGAACAACTATTCCAAAAGTTAGTGGAGTTTGATGTTCATATCAATACTTCCAAGTGCGTATTTGGAGCAGTTTTCTTCAGTCACAAGATTACTCCTGATGGTATTCTACCATCAAACGAACGAATCAAGGCAATCTTAGACTTCCCAGCTCCTCAAACAATTAAGCATATTCAGCAATTCATCGGCATGGTAAATTACTACCACCGATTTATGTTTAAGATTAGTGAATGCATAATGCCAGACAAATGCCAATATGCATTCACTAATCTTAAACATAAATTAGCCAAAATACTACCGATGCATCGATTACTGCTGTAAAAGCAGTCATGCAACAATATAACAATGAGCATTGTGAACTCCTGGGATTCTTCTCCAAAAGATTATCGGATGCCAAAAAGAAATATTCTGCATTCAAACGAGAATTGCTCGCAATTTATCTAGCAGTTAAACAATTTAGATATTTTGTCGAAGGTCGGGACTTTACCATTTGCACCGACCACAAACCTCTGACGAAAGCTATTCAGTTCAAAACTAAACGTAACCCAACGTAGACAAGACACTTGGATTACATTAGTCAATTCACCACGGACATACAATATGTGCAAGGCAGGACAACGTGGTCGTGGACACACTTTCGCGTACCACAGACAACAAACAGGCCCCAGTCGAGAATCACTTCGACTATCAAAAAATATTTCAATCACAAAAAGCCGACTTAAAACTTCAGAATTTACTTTCTGGTTCTGAACGTCGCACTTGTTCATCATACAAGCTTGAGCTTTTTAAACTACCGCAGGCCTCAAGATTTACTGCGAAATTTCTATGGGTAATAATCTCCCGTACATTGCAAAACCACTACATCGAACCGTAAATAATCCATAAAATGCGACTCGTAAATTGATTACATTTTTGGCCCAGTATAACCAAGGAGAACTTTGTCCACGATTTCTAAGCACAAACCTTCAATCTTTATCAATGTTTTATTGTAGATTTCTGCCGCGAATTCCATGGTCATCTTCAACCATGAGCAATTTATATTTGTGCCATAACTCTGATGGAGAGTAGGAGGTCAATATGATTGCAAATAATGCATGAATTTGGTTTGAATGTGACGTGTTGCACGCGTCATTAATGCATACCTCCCAATGTCGGTCGTTCTCCAATAGATTATGAGCTTGACATGCACTGCAGAAAGTAACATGTGTAATTTCCGACCATATACGGACGGTGCAGCAATTTCCGAGAGAACATCCACCATTTGTCAGACGCAACTGGATATATCGGCTCCTAGGGGTACTTAACAACTTGGATCTTTCGGTTGTCTGGACCAATACGAAGAGCAAGATTGTTTATTCGGTGCAGGCTACAAATGGCCTGTAATATCCGTTTTATTTTTTTATTCTTTTTTTTTAGTTTTAAATATTGAGTAATCTTTTTTTTTTAAAATTCGAGTACAATATCGATATTCACACGAAGACTCTTGGTCCACACAGTCGTTGTTTAAAGGTATGGTAAAGCGTGATGACTTATTATTGAGCTTTTATAGGAATTCGGTTCCCATCAAACATATTTTATTACCTAAAGTAACTATTCCCAAAATTTCCCCTTTAAACCAATTCGAAAATATTATAAAACAATTGGGATGGGTATTATGGATGATGGTATAATTTTAAAATAATTAAATTTTCAATTAGGAAAAATATTTTTTTTTTTTGTAAAATTCTCTAGCACTGAACACAATAATTGCAACATAAAATTATGTATGCAATATTTCTTGTATCCCTTTGTGAAATATGCATATATCTAAAATTATGTATATATTATGTTCATGTAGCTATGTAACTTTATGTAACATTTATTAATATGTAACTTTTAATATAAAATGGATATTTGTGTGTCTTGTCAGTTATTACTATTATTACTTTTACTATTACTACTACTACTACTGCAAGTTTTATTATTTTATAAAAACATAAAATTTCCCAAATGATTTAGAATTACAGCAACAATAAAAGTAGAAATTTATTCAGTTTATGTATACAGGGTGTCATGCAAAAAAATATTAAGAGTATATCAATCAACAAAATACGGTAACTTACGGAATCGTTGCTGCTCCTTACCTTGCAGTAAAAAATTTAAAGCAGCTAGCAACAGACGAAATATAAAATTTTTCAAAAGCCAGTAACGTGCTACAAACATACTTTTATATTGATGATCTCAAACAATCAATGCAGCATTAACTCTTCGAAACCAACTAACTGAACTACTTCAAAAAGAAATCGTCATCTTAATAAAATGGGAAAGCAATCACTAAAAGCTTTTCATCAACGTAGACGATAGAGAATTTACGGAATCATATAAAATTGAAATCGATCAAATCATAAAAGCTCTTGGACTTTTCTCACAACAAGAACCATCAATGATTCGGATTGAGTTCCACATCCGGAACTTAAAACAGAACTCGAACAAGATCTATCAATGATCCGGATTTAGTTCCAGATCCGGAACTCAAAACGGAACTCGAACAAGATCCGTCAATGATGTGGATACTACCTAACAAGATTTAGTTCCAGATCCAAAACTGAAAATGGAACTCCAACAAGATCCGTCAATGATCCGGATTTAATTCCAGATCCGGAACTTAAAATGGAACTCGAACAAAATCCGTCAATGATCCGGATTAAGTTCCAGATCCAGTTCTCAAAATCGAACTCGAACAAGATTAGTCAATCATCCGGATTTAGTTCCAGACCCGGAACTTAAAACGGAACTCGAACAAGATCCATCAATGATCCGGATTTAGCTCCAGCTCTGAAATTTCAAATGGAACTCGAACAAGATCCGTCAATGATCCGGATTTAGTTCCAGATCCGGAACTTAAAACGGAACTCGGACAAGATCCGTCACATATCCAGAACTTAAAACAGAACTCTCAGAATTGATGATTTGGAAGCCATTCATTCCTCTAATAGCAAGCTACCCTCAATCGACCAGTAATCAAAGGTCATATTTCTACTAATGCTTTTATTTGTTCAAATTTTAGTGAGTCTCATTTGATTTACCAATCTCATAATTCCAATGAGATGGAGGTAACTGCAAACCGCAACTGGGTAAAAACAAATAATCGATGCTTTAATTGTTCACACACTGTGTTTAAATGCCACTCAAGGTATGCGAAACCCTGTTCAAGAAACATACGAACAAAACCATTGACGGTCGCTTCGTAGTCAGTCTTTTTTTTTTTAAAACCACCAACAGTGTTCGGGGTTTTTTACAAACAAGCACAATGAAGATTTGGTGCAGGGCGTTAAACGTTTTGGCCATGATAAGGCATTCCTCTAAATGTACAATTTGACGAATGACGAGAAATAGCTGATCAAAATTAGAGAGAATATTGTTCATCCGGATTCATTTAAAATCCAAAATGCACCGATCAAAAAATCCATAACGTCAGATGAAACCATAAAGCTAGGCTAGGTCTGAAATGGAATCCAAACTTAAACAGATCTTAACTTCTCAGTTAAGAGAAACGAACGCTTTTATACAAAGCACATACAAATAGTTCGTAAGACACTAACGGTATGATAGTAAGATCATGCTAGATTGGTTATAGGCCCATCAAGGAAATTGCATCGTTTTTAGCCAACATAGAAACAGTCATATAAAGTTTTCCACGGAAACACGGGCGTAAAATTTTCTCGCAAGTTTTGGTTTGCATGAATGGTATTTTATTTGTTACTTATCGGCGTTTGATCCAGTGTGGTCATCTCTTTATGGGGCCACCTGGAAACATCATACATTTACATGCGTTTAATATTAAATATCATGCATTTACTAAAAACTTGATGGATAAAATATAGTATGGATAAATTTGAGTCAAAATTTTAACTTTTGGATGTTCTTATGTGCCAGCAAGACAATGTACGGTTCAAAGAACCAAAAATGTCACAACAGTAAGTGTATCAGTTCAAAATGAGCCAAACAGTCGATTCCACGCCGTTTACAAGAATTGAGAATCTCTTAAACCTCATTGAAGCGAATTTTGCGTAATATTGGAATTTTGGCTTACACCTTTCATAATATAAATACACATAGTACTACCATAATAAGAAACAGTTTACCCATTGATGTTCCAGATGTCGGGTCGATAGAATATCGTCAACATTTAGTATATATTTATGTCATTTATGACATTTAGGCGATCATACATATAAAAATATTTTAATTATTTTAAAACGATATCAGTAGTGACATCTAGCATGTAAATGGGCTAACATTCCATGGTAGTACTATGTGTATTTATATTAAGCACCCTTACAAGATGAAGTTAACTCAAGAAATGAAGCCTCTTGATTATTTGGAGAATTTAATTCTCTGATTAATTTTATCAAAAAAGCATCTTCAGCGATGAAGCTCATTTTTGGTTTAATGGCTTGAGCAGCAATAAACCTCGTAAATTTTTCTTTGATACACCCTGTTTAAAAAAAATTCAAAAAGCATAATATATAGTTATATGGTTGTTCTATTGTGTCATCAAGTAGAAACTAATTGCCATTGAGAAAATATAATTTATTATGAATAAATTATCTATCACAAAAATAAAAATAAAAAAAAAAGTTTTTCCAGCATAATGAAAATAAAAAAACATAATTTTTTTTTAAAAAGTTGTTAAAGTTTTTATTATTTTTGATTGAAAACATAAATTTCGTATGCATGCGTGTACATAAAATAGTTAAACGTCTATCTCGTTCACCTCCCCTATCATGTGTTATGATGTTAAATCGATATGGTGCAGATCATATATGCATATACCTTTGTATATGGTCTAATGTCATTTTACAAGTATATGCAAAAAATTACAACAACAAATCTCTAGAATCAAAACATGCAGACATAAATAAACTTCAAAAGCCACTAATGAAGATATGTTTTTTTAAAATATTTCATATATCTGTACATATTTATGTTATGTTATGTTATGTTATGTTCTACATAAATGCCATAACAAGCATATATATCTACCAACAATCATGGTTTATATTTTCATTTGCGAATGTTATGCAAATTATTATTGCTGTTATCAAAAGGTAAAGTCTATATACTATGTAAATCATATGACTAAATATTCATAATTTTTATGTTGCGCTTATCACGGATCGTGTACACGTAGGTACTTGTACAAGTGAAATATTAAACATAAAAATATCATCGTACTTGAAATATTTGACTAAATTGTTTATGTCACTGTATAAAATATTGAATTGTTATGGTTCGATCACTGAATTGACGGGACAGCAGCTTTTAGATTCACTACTCTAATATAATCATCTAATATAGTAAACCATTAATCATAATTGGAATCGCCTAATGGTTATTAAGTAAAAATATTAAGTAAGAGAGCGAGATAGAAATAATTTTTATCTGACTCAAAAAGAAGTTCTAAAAGCTTGTTTTAAAATATCCAACTTATCATCTTTCGAGACAGGTGGAAATATTTCTACAACAATATAGTGAATTCAAAACTGAAGTTGATATCGCCAGTGACTACTGAATTCAGATGAAGGAGTGAAGTGACATCTTTTATAAATAATATGTGCTACGGTTTTTATTTGGCACAAACTTTTATGTAATTAGCCTGAATGTATGCATAATTTTAATAACAGTTCTTTTGATAACAAATTATTTATTATATAACAATTAGAAAGACATTCAGGCGAATTGTTTCCGAATAAATTATTTTGTATTAATGATTCTAATGTATGTGGAGATTAATTATTTTAATTAAATTAAGTCACTGTTTCTTTACGAAGAGTTTGACACCAGAATTGGTTTAAACAATTATAGCGTTTATGTCGCTATCATAGTAAATTGCTTGAATCGGAGATTCGCGGCGCAGCTTTCCTCACTTCCGGTTGACCCCTATATGAAAATATGGAGAATAAGGCCTCGAGATTGAAGATCAACCTACGCAATCAATTATTTAAAATTAATAATTATTTTTAACGAGTAATTCTTGTGCAAAAAGTTGTGCAAAAAAATGGCAATTATACCCTTTTCTGAACAAGATGATTGTTCAATCGTTAAATGGAAAAAACTGAAAGAAGTGGGATTAGGAGAATCCAAAGGCAAAGGGGCAGCTAGACTTCTTCAGATGGAAACAAAATTAAGAAGGATGAAGACTTTAAGAATCAATATCACAAATGCATTAAAGAATACATACAGTTAAACCATATGGAACTCAATAAAGATGATGGTTCGACAGATGCTTCTCATGCTTACTAAAATGCCACACCATTTTATCATTAAAATGCCACACCATTATATCATTAAAATGTTCAGACAGGTCAGAATAGCCCGCAAAGATCATGAATTTCAACGAGTTCTCTGGCGGTTTGAAACAAATAAACCAATGAATAGTTATAGATTAAAAACTGTAACTTATGGAACAACTTCTGCAACTTATTTAGCTACAAAAATATTGCAACAACTAGCTATTAGCGTCAAAATATCCAATTGCTTCAAAAATCATTCAAAACGATTTCTACGTAGATGATCTTCTATCTAGAGCTAACGCAATAGCAGAAGCAGTAGCTGCGCAAAAGGAACTACTAAACCTTCTTTCTGGTGGAAGGTTCAACCCCAGGAAATGGTGCAGCAACGAAAAGGCATTATTAGAAGAACTTCCAGAAAATCTGAGAGAAACTGGACTGCACACAATAAAATTTAATGATACAGTAAAAACATTTGGACTTTTCTGGAACTCGTCAACATATAGTTTTCAATTTAAAGTATTTTTGCCTGAAGATAAAGCGACAATATCCAAATGAACGATTTTATTAGAAGCATCAAAATGATTTCGATCCGCTAGGATGGTTAGCACCAGTAGTAACCCAAGCCAAAATTCTTCTTCAAGATTTATGGGCTTCTTGTGTAGGATGGGATGAAGAACTCTACACAAATCTTGCAAACAGACAAAACTACAAATTTGAATTACCATAGCTAGAGAAGATTAGAATTCACCGTTGGATAAATTACACCAACGAAGCTAAAATTGAACTACATAGGTTCTGTGATGCATCTAAAACCAAACCGTTAAACCAAACAATATCACTCCAAAGATTGCGGAATTAAATGCCGCAATCTTTGGAGTGATATTGCTTTCTAAATTGCTAAAAACCCAGCTCAATTTATAACCCACATGGCTAAAGGGTTCGAGCTATTCAATGACAATAGTAAAGAAATGGAATAAGCAGGCAGCATAGTATGACCTGAACCAGAGCAAGAAAAATGGCATCACATCAGCTAATGGGTGTCTTATACCAAAAGAACGAGCAACACCAGCACCACCCTTTACGAATAGTGGGGTAGACTATGCAAGGCCAATTAGTATAAAGTTATGGACAGGCCGCTAAAATAAAACAAAAGGCTACATTGCCATATTCACCTCGAACTTGTAAGTGATCTGTCAACAGATGCTTTCTTAGCCGCATACCGACGTTTTATATCAAAATCTGTCTGAAAATATTTAGTGACTGCGGCACAAATTTCGTTGGCGCAGACCAAAAACTTCAAAAACTGGCAAAGCAACAACATGCGATAATTAAGGGTAAAACAGCACAGTTGGAAACTGACTGGCATTTTACACCGCCGCGGAGTCCTCACTTTGGAGGAGTATGCGAAGCTGGAGTCAAGTCAACAAAAAAACACCTCCGCAAAGTAATTGGAACTCATACATTAACCTTTGAGGATCTCTTAACAATTCTGGCTCAAATAAAGTCATGCTTAAACTCTAGGCCATTAGCTCCTCTCTGATGATGGATTTTTAAGTCTGGCAGACTTCCTGATAGGAAGAACCATCATATCAATGCCTCAACCTGACATTGAGAATATCCACACCGTTACAAGATGGAACTTGCTGACCAAAATCTAACAAGGATTTTAAAATTTATCAACAATTCTATTATCGAGGATCACATTTAATACCTAATTGTCCAGAATTTAGAGGTTTAAAAATTACAACACAGATGCGTTCACAGTTTATCCGGAACCATAGATTATGTACAAATTGTTTGAAAGGTCATCATACAATCGCTATCCACAATTTTTAGCTCAGATTTTTATATAGTCGACTGTCTGACAGGCTCTGAGTTAAGTCAACTATTGAAAAAGGGTGGATTCCAGTTACGTAAATTTGCTTCGAATATACCTATCCATTTGTCACATTCGGATTCTCCGTCAAATGTATCCCTCGTACTCGGTCTAACGTGGATCACTTAAAGTGATGAGTTTAATATGAATTTCTCCAAATTTACGCAATTTAGGGCAGCATCCTTAGTGATTTATGTTTTCAGTGCGAATTACATAGTGCGTATCTCTGCAATGTCGTTGGTCAATGAAGGTAGCGTATAAAATATACAGATACATGCCTTAACTAATTAAGGTAGCTGGATTCGTATTCCCCGGAACATATCGCCAAACACCTATTCGTGTACTCATTTGATGAGCCATACAAATATTCCAACTGTGAGGATCTGCAAATCTGGCACTGTGTAATCATAGAGTCAGTCCAATAAAATATTTAGCAATGTTCAATTCAATGAAAACATTTTGCTGCGGCTGAGTAACAACATGGGTCATAAGTTATGCTGTAAGATGAGCTCCCTTTGATTTAGCGCAAACTAATTTGCAGAAAGTTATACCTTCAACATAAAGACATCGTAGCTATAAACATGCCACCTTTTTGTATGAGGTTCGGTTTGCCCTTCCTCAGATCAAATCTAGAAATGCTAATTGCGATATTCGTTTTCCAAAGGTCTTGGTTGGCCGAGATAATAAATGGATAGACAACTTCCAAACGTTCGAAAAGACTTAAAACTTCTGACAAAATAACTCTTTTGGTGACAGGGGTTTTTGATTCCCAACTAATACGTAATAGGTAACTGTTATGATCATGTTGCCAAATTAATCTTAACTTTCTTTTAAATTTAGATAGATTCCACCATAATTTCTCTGAGGCCAAAAAATGATTTTGTTCCAACCATTATAACCTCCACGTACAAATTCTTTCAAAGAGCTTATGCATCAGTTGGAAATTTGTTTTCTTCGTCATCTGCTAAGCACGTTTTGATCGCGAGGTATGACCCGGCTACAGTATCATAAATTACATTGAGTTTAAAGGGCCACCAATTATCCAGCTTAGTTTGGTTTATTGTGAGATTGGAAAATTTTCAACGAGCTTAATTTGACAAGGAAGAATAAGATAGAGCCCAGTAGAGCCCGGCTCTTTTGAACAAAATAATTTTTTGACCTTTAAAAATTAGTGGATTCGAAAGTTGCAAATTTCAGGGAATTACTAAACCCATTGTTGACCACGAGACTGCTAAAAAAAGCTGCACAAATTTGGAATTCATTTGAACTGTCAAGGCGAGAAGATATTGTTAGAAAACACATTGCCTATGTGGTCGTCAAAATAGCATCAGTTCCGATAACTGTAATATTAGACTTTTGCTTTAGAAGACTCTAAATTCTGTGGCTAATAAGGGCCAGGTACTTTACCGAATTTTTAGACCTAAAGATTATTTTTGATTTCGGGATTAGATGTTGGTGTAGTTGGGTACCTTCATTATCACTAATTGGTGTCTCAAAACGCAACGTAATTTTATCCATTTTGTGCCAAAGTGAAATCCTAATTCACTCATGAATGTAAAGTAGTACAATATTTTGCTCAGATCCGATCTATGGGTGACTCTAACGGGTGAATGTGTGAGATGGCTGATAACATTTAAGAGAAAAGTTGACCACATTTACCAAATCAAATCAGTTTAAAACGAGCAATTTTTTCTATCTATAGTGGCGTCATTTGTTCCTTGAACCAGGTACTTATTAAACGACCCTCTTATTTCGAATATTTTAATTTTCCATTTCAATTAACAAGTACATAACGACCTGTGCAATCAAGAATGTGCTAACTTATTAAAGTTACATGTACAGACATTCTGGTCATGTCACGTTTTAGTATCGGAATTGGGAGAAAATTATATTCTAAAACGTACGTAAAAATATAAATTCTGATAGAAATGATGAAATAATACCCCCTCCCTCCATACACACAAATTTATTTTGCAGTCTAGCAATTTATCCGTCATTTCTCCAAGGAAAACCCACGACTGCCACATTGAATGCTCTACTGAATTTGGATTACCTAAATCTTGCTCTGCGCTTACAATTAATAAACTAAAAAACTTATTTTAAATTCTCTCTAGACCCCATTATATAAACCTCCTTCCTCTTTACCCGCATAAATGAAAAAAATTTTGCAACCCTCCATAACATAAAATTCCTCAACACCAATTCCAGGGAGCAAAATTTTTCGTTTTTAATTTTACCGAATCTATTGTTTTATTGCAAATATATAAATGAAATGGCCTCGTAATTTTGTAAGGTTCATTCCTTATCCCAGTCCTCCGTTTCGTTATATATTCGATAATTTATATTATGTGTTTGGATATGTATGTATGTCTGTGTGTGAGATGCGTTTGGGGAATTCTAAAAATTACAATAACAACAAAAACATCCCTTCAAACGAGCAAAAATCATAAAACATATAAAAAAAAAGTTGTGTTGTTGTTATCGATTTTCCAACGCTTTTCCAAAATGAACACAATTAAGTGCAAGATATAGAGAAAATTTGTTTGTCTGTCGTTTTGGTTGTATGTACAACGAACGAGTACGTTTAATGAAAAATATTTGTTGGTATGAATACTGATAGACGGTAGAAAATATGAGAAGAAGGGGTTGACAGCCCAGGAACGGATCAAAATATTTGGGATAATTCTAAAAAAATAAAAATAAAATATTTTCGATTGTTTCAAATTTTGGTCCTTTTTACGTAAAGATTCATATGTGTGTGTATTGTACGTCGAAGGGATACAATATTCAAGGTACATAAATTGTTTTGCAAAGGCGATACGAAAATATGTCATATTCACGCAGCAAAAGGTTTTGATCTGTTCGAGCATAAAGAATTTTGGGATGGAATATTTGTTTTTTGAATGTCGTTAAAAAAACTTTAAAGTCGCCAATTGTTGCCACTTGAATTGGTGATAAATCACAAGAGCGGAAATTGTCGGATAAATTTGCATGGAAATTATCATAAAATTTTTTTATGTGATCTACAATTTTTTATTTTATAGTTTCATTTTGAACATGCGATGTGTTGGCCTTAAAAAACGATTGAGGGATGAAGTAATAAAAAAATGATGTGCGCGAAAAGTGTTTCATATTTTTTACATCTTGAATCTGAAAGATGAAATTTTATATACCCAAAAAAACCTTTAATAAGGAAATAAAAAGGAATTTAAATATAAGGACGTGAGTTATATTGCATAATTTTTCGTCTTAGTACCATATCTTTACCGTAAAGTATTTATTCCATTTTAATATTTCAATAACCGTCAAATTTTATGATAATATCCTTTTGTCTAAATATCATGTATATATATATATATATATATATATATATATATATATATATATATATATATATATATATATATATATATAAACAGGTGACCAAACCGTAACACGGTATTTATAAAAAGTTGGCTGAACAAAGTATTACTACAATCAATAATTTCCATAACCTAGAAAAAATAAGGGTAAACCTATCAAATCTGCGATTTACGCCACAATCCGTCAATGTCATCAACCAATATACCATCAACATTTTGAAAATGTATGATGGTATGTTGGTTGATAACTCTCTGTTGTCCAAAAAACTCAATAACAAAAACGAAGAGCACATGTATCCCAAAGCTAAACATATTTTTACAGTGGAGATGATTTTGGCATTCTTGGTGTTCGATTTTATCAAAACAGTCGATAATTGCATGTTAGCCATAACCAAAAGATTAAGAATCAGTTTACAACAATTTGAGTGATCTAATGGGATTTAATGCTAGAGCTGTCAAAAATCAGATTAACTTATATGAGAACTATACTTTTATGTAGGTGATAGGTCTATACTCCTGATACGAACTAGCGGCCGATTGCGATGTAAGGATAAAAATATATAATTAAATGTGTGAGTGTGGAGTTGTTAAGCCATCTGAATTTTATCGTCAAATAAAAACAAATGCCGGTAGCTCATAATTATATACAAAGGATTTGATTAAAAAAATATAGCTCAGTCGACTAGTTGCCAATCAAACGTCACGATCGATTTAAATGGCCCAAAATAACTTGAACAGTATACTGTATATGCATCAAATTACGAAATCGCCAGCTTAAAGAACGGAATTTCTAAAATTAAAAATTACTCAAAATCCGCATTAATGTATCAAACGTGGCAAAGCCGCCCATTTAGCCGTGGCAAAAGTCCGTCAAACATGAACAAGGACTTTTGCTGGTATATCAAAACAGATTTGATGAACGGGCTACAAAATGCATGCAGCCATGCAAACACCAATCTGATACCGTTACGTCAAAAAAGAAGCAAGCTGACATTAAATGAGGCTCCTAGTCGATTCTTCTCATAAGCTGCTTATTTGTTACAAATATAGTCAAATGAAATCAGATCTTTTATTATCAGCAGCTAATGGAAATTCCTCGATACGAGTTTCGCCGTGATTTGTTCATTCTTTAATTTAGTTTCTTACCAATGTTTGGGATTCTCTCGGACATGAGATCTAAAAAACAAATTGATGCAAACATATCATTAAACATTCATAAATGGCATCATTATTAATGAAGAAGTTCCTCTCCCCAAAAATTTTTCAATTGGTATCCTATCCCACATATTATCCTAGATTTGTTATCCTAGATTTGTTAGGGCAAATCATCCAATTTCTGTAGCCTCCGAAGATATTTTCAAAACAGCAGTTACCAATTTTACCAATTTGCAACGTAAAGCGCAGACTTTCCAGCGCCTTACGGATGTGGTGTGGAAGGATATCGAATGGATTATTGTATATATGGACGATATTCTTATCACCAGCAGATCTGAGCAAGAGCGTGTCCCACATCTTAAGTTAGATTTCCAGTGGCTGTCCAATTATGGAATACACATTGCTTGAGTTTTTAGGAGTGTCTTCATTGAATTTTTTTAGCTACGCGACCAGTAAGGACAGAATTTTGCCTTTGAACGATCGGGTAGAGGCAAATATTAATTTTCCATTCCCGGCATCAATAAAGCAAATTCAGAAGTTTATCGGGATGATAAATTATTACTGTCGTTGTGTCGCAAAATTCACCAATTTATTGACAACTATTCAAAACCACGTTACTGGTCTCCTGGTGCAGAAGAATAAAATTTTTTCTTCACCTGAGGTATGTGAAAAAGCATTTTCCAACACAAAACAAGCATTAGTACGTTGCTAGTGCATCCAAATAGTGGAGCAAAATTTAGCATAACAAGCAATATTGTGTGAACTGCAGTAGGCGCTGTACTACAATAATTTAGCAAGGGGACTTAACAACATCTTGCCATTTCCTCCAAGAAATTAGTTCCATGTAAGAAACTCGATACTCTGCTTTTGCCCGAGGATTGCGTTCAGTACATCTAGTTGTGAAGTATTTTCAATACTTCGGTAAGAGTTGGGAGTTTACAGTTTTCTCAGATCACAATCCATTGACATCAGTTATCAAAGACCGAGTACTGTTCCAGGCAGGCTTAACACCTTGATTTTATATCCCAATTTTCGACGGATATTCGTGTATGCTAATCAATCTTCAATTGATTGTTCGGAAATTTCACCTGATTATGTCAATGCCTTGGAAAATCTCAAGTTATATGTTAAAATTTTTGTCGAGCAACAAAAAATTGACGACGAGTTATCTAGTATTTTATCGAACTCGTCTAATAATACCAAATCCTCATTCTAGCTTATTATTATTAAAAAATTTGACAACAGTCTTAGAGTATTTTGTGAAATGGCCACTGGCGTTAACCGCTCACCCTTAAACATCAAACTGAGATGAATCGTTTTCGATGAACTGCACAAACTGTCACATCCAGACATACCATCGAGAAGAAAATTGGTGTATCAATATTTTGCTGGCCCCGCATGAAAAACATGTGATGGAATAGGCAGGCATGCATGCCCTGCAGGAAATCCAAAACTTTCTAACATCAAAACCGAATACTCTAAATTTTATATTCCTAGAAGTAGATTTGAGCATGTTTATTTGGAAATAGTGAGGAAACTATACCGCTGTCAAATGAGCTCACCTACATTCTCACGGTAGTCGACTTACTAGGTGGCCTATCTCAGTGACATTAAAAATTAAATGGTTTAAATAATGAGCGCTGTACGAGTGTTACCTGTATTTATATATAAAATACTGTGAAAAGTTCGAGTGTTAAAAGGAAAAAAAAATTAAAAGTATTTTTTTTATATATTTGTGGAGCTCGATTAGAATTTTAAATCAAGCCAATAAAAATATGATTATTTTAATAAAGGTAATAAGAAACATTTTGTGGAATTAATTTGGCTTTTATTGAAAATGGAAACAGGAGAGACGAACCATTTTTTTTGGTATATTTTAGATTTTCTTTAAAATTGTATTTTTTTCGTTTATTGAACCAATCAACATGTTTGTGGCCGACCTAGTTTTGTCAAATTTTATAATGATCATTATTATCTGATGTATTTTTATCAGTCTATATTTAGCTCTACCATGTGTTGAAATTCAGTAAAAACTACTTTGAGGTGCAATTAATTTCATCTTCTTTATGTTTACCCATTACGCATGAAAGACTGGTTTGTGGCTTAAAACCATCAAACTAATTTGATTCATTTGTTTGTCCAAATTATATCATTTTTTAATATATGGTCATCTGAATGCATTGCCAGTGAAAACAAATATTATGAAAATTTAGGTCTCAGAGGAAAATAATTGGCCCCGCCTTTTGTGTAAATTCTTATGTGACACTGTTTTTTAAGCAACATGGTTAGAATAACCATTACCGGACTCATATGTTCTTCAAGTAATAAGTGGCTACAGATCTCCAGTATCAGTTCTTAATCACAGTCAGTTTTGCTTTTCCGGTCATCATAGTTTAAGAGAATTTGGCGTCAGTTTCCTTATCCATCGTTGCTTGAATATATCATTGACTTCCACATAATCAATATGCGAATTTGCATAATTTAAATGGCCGTACCAGCACTTTTTTATTTGAAAACACACAAAGTCACGGAAATGTTATGATAAAATCATAACATGTATGGCATTTTAAATATAGCTTGAAATCATTTTGTTTTAAAGTCTAATTTTGTTTTGGCTGATTTTTAAAAAGGTTCCATTTTGCTCTCATGATTATGTTCCCGAGTGCATAGTTTCATGGTTACTTTTTAATCTGGGTCAAACTATCTGCCACCGCGTGCAGAAAGAAATAATGACACCAATTTGCGGTGTAACTGAGTCTGTCGCTCTCGATATCTCAATGATACAGGCATTAGCGTTTCTCCAGCCTGGTGAAATTCCCTTTTTTTTATAAGGAACCATAATATAAATACTTATAGTACTACCATCATACGAAAAAAAAAATAATCCTTTGATGTTCCAGATCTCGGGGCGATAGAATATCGTCAAAATTTAGAATAAATATATGACATTTAGGCGATTATACAAATACAAATATTTTCATTATTTTAAAACAATACCAGTAGCGGCATCTAGCACGTCAATGGGCTAACATACCATAGTAGTACTATGTGTATTTATATTATGAAAGAACTCTTGAAGTACGTCGATCCTTTGTCGTGAATGATAGATGTCTGGCTTGGGAATAATTATGTGCTGAATAACAAACGAAGCAACAAACCTCCACACTATGCACCGCAATTTTAGTCTGTTTACGATCGAAAATTCAAGATGAAAATTCAGAGGAATCTAAACGCAAATTGAAAAGTATTTTCACTAATGAAGAAGAACTAGTAATCGACCCACAGATGTTGTGAACCTATAGATGCGTTATATGTTCAAAGAAACACATTATTGAAGCATATCCCATAGCACCCGACAAATATTCGGGAATGTGAAGTTGCTAAAGATCGAAAGAAATACTTTCATTTTTAAAAAGATAATATGAAGGATAAAATCATTACCGTATTTCTTGCGAAGTACGATAAAAGCCTACTCTACAAAAAACACTTAATGCGCGATTTACATTCAAAGAAATTGACGTCTGTAAAAACAGCATGAGATATAATATTATATAATTCTTAAAGTGAAAAAAAGAAAACGCGCCTTCTGTAAAAAAATCAACATACGTAAGCCGAGAACCAAACAAATTGTAAAGTTCAAGTTGTGAATCGATATTTTTTTTAAACTGTCGACGATACATTGTTCAATTGGAAAAATTGTATGTTTGGCGATTGACGGGTTAGATGTCGCTACTGGTATCGTTTTAAAATAATCAAAATATTTTTTTATTTAAAATCGCCTAAATGTCATATATTTATCATAAATTTTGAGGAAGTTCTATCGACCCGACATCGGGAACTTTCTTTAAATATTATATAGAAACAGAAGAGGTTATATTTTCGTTTTAAAATGCCAAAATGAATGGTACAATTGACTATAAACAACAACAAAAAATATATAAAAAACTAATTTATTTATTTCTCATATTTTCCATAGTATTTTATTTCTCATGCTATCTCGTTTTAAATAGTTGCGTCTTGAAAATATCGTTGAATGTAAATCACGCATAAGTGTAAAAGAGAGAGTGAATAAAATCACTTTTATGACTTTAAATGGAAATGTATCAAATTCTAAGAATAGTCAAGTAGAATTCAAATGGATTAATGCAAAATATAATACAGGGTGGTCATTTTGTGGTGTTAAATCATACTTTTATATCACATTTGTAGACTTTTTTGGTGATGTACTATACACAAAAAAAGTCTACAAATTCAACCCTGTATAATGAATTTTGCAAACAACGAGATGAATAATAAGTGATATGTTGACATTTCTACATAACCTCAACATTACTCATATGAAGGTTTTATATGAAGTGCTATCTTACCTAGTGATATAATAATTTCTAATACTGTTGACATTTATGTGGCTTTGTTATTTTTTCGATATTTTGAATATTTCATTTAATAATAATATAAAATATTCAAAATAAAAAAAAAATAATAACATACAAAAATTTAAATATCACTGTATGAAGTACGTCAAATAAAATCTTCATATGATTAATTTTGAGGTTATGGTATTATGACATTGGCTAGTTTTGAAGTGCTATAAAGTGTTGCAAACCAATATTAGCAAGATAGAGAAAGAAACAGGAGACAACACTATTATAATGGATGACACGTGCGTCAACATCACGAAACATAATCACGAAATTTTGATTTTGATCAAAATTAAGAATATCACTATAACATTGCGAAATTTGACTTATAATTGTTTATGTGACAATTATCATAGACATAATTGAAAAGATGCGGGGCATCTTTTTTGGTTCAATGATAATAATAACTAATAAACTTATCATCGATAAAACACAAATCGCGATACCCTTTTAATGTTAAATAATAAACTTGTGTCAAATTAGGTATTTTATCATTTCGATTTAGTTGCTGAAAAGTACTTATCGCCGATGATAAAATTACTGTATTTGCGCCTAAATTTATGTGTTTCGTGTGTTGTATCATAGTATATATAATATTTTTTAATATTTAATTTAACCATAATAATAATAACAATTTGCTTCAATTTTACAAAATGATACATAAATATATATAAATTTGTGTATGCAAAAAATCTATTTCAAATTTTGACATATATTTTATTTAAATATATAACACTGAACTAATGATGTATAACAGTTTTCACTGACATCGTGCGGTGAACACTCAGAACTAATGTATTTTTATCAATTTAGTTAACCGGAATCGCGTTTTCGATGTTGAAGATGAAATAAATTGATAAAAACAAATGAAAATTTTATGATATTAATTTGTTTTTCATTATCATATCATCAGAATCAAACCGCTGGAAAGCAAAAAACTAGATGAAGCACAACTATTTGATAAAGTATGGTACTGAGGACTACAATATAAACTGCAGTCTATCACGTTTTAAAACTCTGGAACAGCAAAGGGCTACTTGCATACTAAGGAATTACTCAAAATTATGGTGAATTCAGGTAAATGAAACCAAATAAGTTCATGTTAACTTCACCAACCAAAAAAATTAACCGCTGAAAATCATCTTACAGCATGATTCACATGCAAATACGGGCAAATATTTAAGCATGACACGAAAAGGCTTAAGTTAAAAGACAAACCCAATTCAGTGAAAGGTCGTCAAAGAATAAGACTGCTAAAGAACTAGAACAACGAGATAAAAAAAAACTAATTTGGGAATAACCAATGACGAACATCACTTATTAAGTTGTAATACATCTAAAAATAAAAAATAAAATTCAACTCGCGGGGCAAAAGTGAATCGATATTGCCAGTAATTGTCTTAAAGTTTATCGCGTGTATACGGCGATAACATTTTTTTTAAAATTTATTTGTTGATTTGGTGCGGCATTGAAATTTTATCGTTTTTATAAATCATTTATCAATATTCATCACCAATCGGTGAGCCCATCCCATCATAGGGGCCAATTACTTTATTCAAACTCCATTAAAGCTGACATTTCGGGAAAACCGGAAATAAACTAAGTACCTCGCATTATTATCAATACGACCAATTTTTATATATACATTTTTTCTATGTACACAAAACCATCCCATCGTATCGCGTATTTATCGTACCGAACTATGAAATAAAAAAAAATTGTACACACGCATCTCTGTCGTGTCAATTAAAAAAGCAAAAAAAAAAATAAAAAATTAGTAGGTGCCACGAAAAAACACCTCACCATTCTCATACACAAATTTAATGTAAACAAAATGTTATTTGATCGGCGCATATGTACCAACTTTTGGTGCTCTCGGAACAAAGTGGTTACACTATATTTTGTGTCCCCGAACATCCAAACTTTATTGGTGCTCGCATTCTGTTTCCAAAAAAAAAAAAAAAAAAAGAAACATAAAAAAAGTCAATTTACTGGAAAATTTCCATTATATAGTCTGAGTGTGTGTGTATGTGTGTTTTTCCATCCTTTTTACATTTGGGTGTGGGGACATTTGGAACCTTTTGTTGTTTAACTATGTTGTTTTTGTTATCATTGTGTTTTGATTTTCCAGATTATTACCTTGTTCTGTGCGTTTTTTTTGTTGTGTATGGGAAATTAAATTTTCTCTTTTTTTTTTTTTTAATAACCGACAAAACATACAAAAAAACACTTTGGATGGGTATGATGAATAGTGTCGAAAATTAAAGTGAATGATTGTTAGTTTGGTGCGTGTTTGTTTGTTTGTTTAATTATGAGTATGCTACTATATTTATTGTGGGGATGACCAATCGCACTATCAGCTAACTACAAAATATGTGAAATCAAATTCTATATCCTAACTGGTGTCTGGTTTCCAACCCGTCCTACAATATAGGCCGTCTTAATTTTACCTTCTTATCAGAAACCACAAATTGCTGGAAGCTATTTAATGAAAAAGGAATCTCATAATTGCAAAAAAGGATGAAATGTTAAACTCAGACGTCGACCGAAACGTCGATTTTAAAAGAAAACTGATTTTTTCCTTCAGATGTACATATGGGTAATGGAGCAAATTTTGTTGGAGCTCACAATAAGTTCAACACGATTTTTTGACGGTTGAATTGACACAAATTTACATCAAAATCCAGTTATTCTGCGCTGAATTAAGCATTTCAGGATACGATATCAGATTCTGAGCTACTTGAGGCGTTTATTAATAATATGTGGCCTGGTTTACAACTAGCTCTTGCTCAAAATAACTCTAAGTTTAGCATTGGTTCTTCCTGTTTGCAGGTGTACGAAGCTAAAGTAATCTCTGTTACCACATTGGAAGCATGCTCTTCGGCAACATCACCATTCACGGCGAATGAGAATGCTAATATCAATTTTGACACTTCCATAAATTTTATCGGCGGCTTCGTCGAGCTTTTATGTTGACTATGGCTTGCGAGATTCATACTTTCTCGATGGTCAGCAGTGTCGGACAAAACGTTCGGAAAACCCAAATTGGAGGGTGGTCAATTCTTGAGGATATTTCTCTCTGGATCTGTCCAGAAAGGATAGATGCGGCCTTCAACATGGATTGTGAATTTCGGCGTTTGCTAATGCGGTCTTCAACAATTCATCAACAAATAATCCCGTCCTTCTCTCATTTCCATTTTTACCTTGTTCCTTCAAACTCCAGCGCGATTTCTTCGTTCCTATTCAGACTTTAAATGTCGTCGCCAAATTTGTCGCGAAATTTGTTCCACAATTCTGATCGATTCGATTGATAATCGGCCATTCGTCGAGGCCGCTATTAATTACTTCCTTTTGCGTAGGATTTTTCATAGGATGTTACATCTTAGTCGAAGAACCATTTAAAAATTGAAGTCGTCTGAGTTTAGTTGTACTTAGCACTTATTTTTTGTCGCAGGAATTGTAGCTGAAGATGGATTTTGTCCGAGCATTCGGAATCCAATTTTACTTGTTAGAAGTGTCCTTTAATTGTGCTTCTCTTCCAAATTCTTCTGTTGATCCAGATCTTGGACTTCCTCCTTTCTTTTCTTCTGACCAAGCATGCGCGTTATCCGAGGTTATAAATTAGGTACAATGAGTTTCGACCGTACAAACTTAGTATTCTATAAAATTGATACAGGAACTGCCACTTCAGTAAAACATTGGCATTATTAAGTATCCCTGCGGTTTGATCCCAGCTTTATGATCGTATGAATGAATTAATGAAAATCATTGGTGTTCACGCCAAGTTTTACCCTTCCGAATATGTAATGGACCACAAAGCATGTGCCGCTTGATCGACTAGATTATTCCTTATCAGTATCACGATAGGATCTTTGTCTACTTAGACGACCTCTATAACGTCAAGAACTTTTGAGCAACATTTGGTTTTGTTGGAGTTACAAAAATATTGATACAAGTATAGGTTCGTCCTCCATCAGATAAAATATTTGTGGCAAGAAATTAGGGATAGATAAGGAGTAGAGTTGTGTGTGCGTTTTTGTTTATCAACATCCGAGCAATTAGCGCAGTGGTTAAAACTGCGTGATTGGGTCGGGAGGTATCGGGTTCAAATAACATCGGGTTAGGGTTCAAAAAAAGATTTTTAATCACTTGATTACGATCGGTAATGACGATGAACACAACTATAATCCCCTAATGGAGTGAAGAATCTATGAGCCAAACCATTGTCCATGTCAGTATACAGGCTGGCTGAAGCAATGCAATGTGCAGATGAATATTCAAAAAGAACCTGTATTCATGCGTCCTCGATTTGCCGGTTAATGGCGTAAAGTATAGGACGTTAAAATAACCGTGAAAGGGTTGGGGAGCTTCGGCCTCAGAAAATATTGTAAGGATTAAATACAAAAAAATGTGACATGGATGGCCTGTAAGTCTCCTTCAGGCCTCGATAAAATAGCACTTCTCCCTCTAGGCTACCAGACAAAGCTGCTGGTCAAGGCCAAAGGTGACCAAGTCCTGGTTAATCCAGAAGAGGCCAGCTATTATAGACAAACCGTAGTGATTTGTTTTGTATTTTATCGAGTGTGCTTTTTGAGGAGTTTTTGGTCAGTTCATACCAAGCAGGTGCGGCATAAGTTATAATAGGCCGGATGTATAAGCAGCTTGTTTTTGAATTTGAACTACTATTCGAATTTAGGAAACGAAACAGAATGCCATTCCCCAACCGCCGTGTGATAATGCAGTAGACTAACAGGTATAGTCTTATCTGGTCTATTTCGTTTTCCCGGCTTTGAAATGGTAATCACATTTGTCAGCTTCCAACTGTCAAAAAATATTTAAACTGTAGAATTGTGTTAATTATTATAACTATTTGCTACATGCCCAAACGAGGGAAGTTTTCAATGGCCTTATTTAATATTCCATCCACACCTGGTGACTTTAAGGGCTTTAATTGGATATAATTTCTTGCACTTCGTCTATGTTTGTTTGGTGGACCAAAATATTTTAAGCAAATTTATCATCAACTGTGGGATCTGGAACAATATAGGCTTTTTGCATATGTCTCTGTAGTGTTCTGCTAATTTATTGTATATTTTAAGAGGATCAATAATTGGACCATCACTATCTTCCAGTATTATTATATTAACTGTGGGTGTTTACATTCTTTTAATTTCTTTGAAAGATTTGTGTATTGTCAGGATTCAGATCTCTAAGTTTGTCATGTAATTTAGCTTGAAAATGTTGATCTAGTATTTCGTGGATTGATTTTGTGATTTTATTTATGAGAGTAAAGATATATAAAAGAGGCATTTTTCGGTTGCTTCCGGGAGTTTCGATAGTTTTTTCTCAGTTTATTTTGCTGATTTATACAGATGGCATTTTAAAAATCTTGTTGTAGTTTAGAGATAGGATTGGGAAGAAATGTGGGCTGTTTGGAATGACAAAAGATAATAAGGAGGTGTTTAAAGCAGTATTAATTTATTGCTGGGCTATTTTCGTCAAAATTTATATTTTTAGAGATCATAAGATCCCGTTGCATTTCCTCGAGAGTGAGATCATCTTAAATAATTTGTAACATAGTTAGAATCCTATATAATCCAACCGTTTAGTGTATTCTGCAAAGCTAGCTGCGTGAAAAATCGGTCAAATGATAGATTTACAAATTTTAATTCCATTCAAATTGTTTTGAAAGTTGAACGAACCGTCATCTTCCAAAACAAAGCCGGATAAACTATTCAACTAATATAAATCCAGACAAATAAAATAAATTTCGATACCATTAGCGTGCAAGCAAAATTTATGGTTCAGCTACTCGTGTGAAGCTACGCATGTGAAGTTATCCCATGATTTTATCCCAGGAAATGAAAAAATTTCATCAGGCAACTCTAGTAAAATTAAACCGCCTATGCATTTTTGTATAAAATAAATGTGAGTAAAATAAAATCATCCTAACATTAACTGAAAAATCTACATATAACTAATTTTAAAATCTACATGCTTATTTATATTTCATTAATATACTAAGAAAATACGAACCGAACATATATATATATTTGTATATATAGTAGTAGTTTACTTTAATTTTTCATCTGGTTTGATGAAACTAAAAATCTCTCGGATTAGGGCTATATGATTTTATAATAGGCATACTATCAGCTAATTTTTGAGTAAAAATTATGAAAATCGTTCCGTGGGAACTTGCCGAAATTTCATCATGGGCTGGTACTTATACATAAAATGGGTAGTTTACTTTAATTTTTCATCTGGTTTGATGAAACTAAAAATCTCTCGGATTAGGGCTATATGATTTTATAATAGGCATACTATCAGCTAATTTTTGAGTAAAAATTATGAAAATCGTTCCGTGGGAACTTGCCGAAATTTCATCATGGGCTGGTACTTATACATAAAATGGGTAGTTTACTTTAATTTTTCATCTGGTTTGATGAAACTAAAAATCTCTCGGATTAGGGCTATATGATTTTATAATAGGCATACTATCAGCTAATTTTTGAGTAAAAATTATGAAAATCGTTCCGTGGGAACTTGCCGAAATTTCATCATGGGCTGGTACTTATACATAAAATGGGTAGTTTACTTTAATTTTTCATCTGGTTTGATGAAACTAAAAATCTCTCGGATTAGGGCTATATGATTTTATAATAGGCATACTATCAGCTAATTTTTGAGTAAAAATTATGAAAATCGTTCCGTGGGAACTTGCCGAAATTTCATCATGGGCTGGTACTTATACATAAAATGGGTAGTTTACTTTAATTTTTCATCTGGTTTGATGAAACTAAAAATCTCTCGGATTAGGGCTATATGATTTTATAATAGGCATACTATCAGCTAATTTTTGAGTAAAAATTATGAAAATCGTTCCGTGGGAACTTGCCGAAATTTCATCATGGGCTGGTACTTATACATAAAATGGGTAGTTTACTTTAATTTTTCATCTGGTTTGATGAAACTAAAAATCTCTCGGATTAGGGCTATATGATTTTATAATGGGCATACTATCAGCTAATTTCTGAGTAAAAATAATGAAAATCGTTCTGTGGGAACTTACCGAAATTTTATCTTGGGTGAATTTCAGAAGAAAATTAATTTTCGACCATTGTATATACTAGCATATGGGGTATAACCTTACATAATTTTGATGACCGTTTTTGGGAGACTATTTCTGATAAGTCATCATATATGTCCCAGTATTCATTCCGGTAGCAAAAGCTCACATAATGAGCTCTATTTGGTACGTAATTTACGAACGAATTTATTATAAATTTTTTACCATAAACTGTAATGTAAGTGGGAATGATTGTGATTGCAATTAATGTTATAGGATGTTGTAGAGGTTCAACATAAATGAATATAGTTTGGCTCGTAAAAATACTACAAATAGCAGAACCACTGTTGCAATTAGGGCAAGTAGAAATGCCGTTTTCTTCTAAGCAATTTTCTAAGTTTTGCATTCCCAACTTTTCTAATTTAAAGTGGTCTATCGGTAAGTAGTTTAGCAGGTCTATTACAGTATTATCACAAGATTTACAATTTTTTACGGTTTGTGCGCTATAAAAATTTTGTTTTTTTAATACGAAATTTGAGACTGTAGTTATGTTTGAGGTGCAGTCTCGTTTCAGACCGTATACAACTGTTAAAAAAGAAAATCTATATTTTTTTGCTACATCAACTTGTCTTGCTCTCAAGGCTGTAATTAGGTGGCAAAAATCATTTTCAAGTGATCCATCAAATTTAAAATTCGATATATTTAAAACACAGCATGTAAACGAATCGAACGCGCACGTATAATAATAATTTTCGCCAGTAACAAATCCATTTTTGTAAAAAACACATACTTGGGTATACTTTGTTGATTGTTATTATTATTCTTTATTTGTTTATTCCACGACTCAGATGCATCAGGTTTCTCTTTAACATTCCTTTTATTTAAAATGGCCGTTTGCAGTAAAACGCTACGTGCTTCCAGTGGCGTCATTGATTTTATTGACTTTGTTATTTGAAGATCGAAAGTACTTCTTTTTGGTGTAGATAGTGAATAGCATAACGACTGTTTTTTTGCCCAACCTTCTTCAACAGTAAGCAGCGACGCTAAAGATTTTTCTTCGTCTAAACTGTTCTTCTCTTTATTTCGAATGATACAAACGGTTCTAAGATTCTTAGGAATGTTTAGATTGTATCTTCCATAAACGTATATGTTCCGTTTGTACATTTCGTTTAGGAAACGCAGCGGTTTTGTAGGTAACTTACCTAAAGCTAAATTTTGTCTCATTCGGCGTTTTATGGTTGAAAAATAATTCTCAACGTGGCTATTACTTAATCTTTTTTTATGATAAACGCGAGACCAAAAGGGGAGATACGTAATATATATTTTTAAAAGTATTACCAATAGTTCAGGATTATAAAACGTATTCATTGCTTTTTCCCCTTTGGATGTATTATGCTCAACAATACTATCCGAAATGTTTTTAAATTCTTTGTAGTATGGACTTTGTGTATATGATGGTTTATTCAGTTGGCGCATTTCTTGGTGGAAAATATAACATTTATTATCAAAATCAGTTGGTTGAATTAATGATTCATCAAATTGATCAATAAGATTTGGTTGTGCATTCTGATTAGCTGATATTATGCCTATTAGCTGATAGTATGCCTATTATAAAATCATATAGCCCTAATCCGAGAGATTTTTAGTTTCATCAAACCAGATGAAAAATTAAAGTAAACTACCCATTTTATGTATAAGTACCAGCCCATGATGAAATTTCGGCAAGTTCCCACGGAACGATTTTCATAATTTTTACTCAAAAATTAGCTGATAGTATGCCTATTATAAAATCATATAGCCCTAATCCGAGAGATTTTTAGTTTCATCAAACCAGATGAAAAATTAAAGTAAACTACCCATTTTATGTATAAGTACCAGCCCATGATGAAATTTCGGCAAGTTCCCACGGAACGATTTTCATAATTTTTACTCAAAAATTAGCTGATAGTATGCCTATTATAAAATCATATAGCCCTAATCCGAGAGATTTTTAGTTTCATCAAACCAGATGAAAAATTAAAGTAAACTACCCATTTTATGTATAAGTACCAGCCCATGATGAAATTTCGGCAAGTTCCCACGGAACGATTTTCATAATTTTTACTCAAAAATTAGCTGATAGTATGCCTATTATAAAATCATATAGCCCTAATCCGAGAGATTTTTAGTTTCATCAAACCAGATGAAAAATTAAAGTAAACTACCCATTTTATGTATAAGTACCAGCCCATGATGAAATTTCGGCAAGTTCCCACGGAACGATTTTCATAATTTTTACTCAAAAATTAGCTGATAGTATGCCTATTATAAAATCATATAGCCCTAATCCGAGAGATTTTTAGTTTCATCAAACCAGATGAAAAATTAAAGTAAACTACCCATTTTATGTATAAGTACCAGCCCATGATGAAATTTCGGCAAGTTCCCACGGAACGATTTTCATAATTTTTACTCAAAAATTAGCTGATAGTATGCCTATTATAAAATCATATAGCCCTAATCCGAGAGATTTTTAGTTTCATCAAACCAGATGAAAAATTAAAGTAAACTACCCATTTTATGTATAAGTACCAGCCCATGATGAAATTTCGGCAAGTTCCCACGGAACGATTTTCATAATTTTTACTCAAAAATTAGCTGATAGTATGCCTATTATAAAATCATATAGCCCTAATCCGAGAGATTTTTAGTTTCATCAAACCAGATGAAAAATTAAAGTAAACTACCCATTTTATGTATAAGTACCAGCCCATGATGAAATTTCGGCAAGTTCCCACGGAACGATTTTCATAATTTTTACTCAAAAATTAGCTGATAGTATGCCTATTATAAAATCATATAGCCCTAATCCGAGAGATTTTTAGTTTCATCAAACCAGATGAAAAATTAAAGTAAACTACCCATTTTATGTATAAGTACCAGCCCATGATGAAATTTCGGCAAGTTCCCACGGAACGATTTTCATAATTTTTACTCAAAAATTAGCTGATAGTATGCCTATTATAAAATCATATAGCCCTAATCCGAGAGATTTTTAGTTTCATCAAACCAGATGAAAAATTAAAGTAAACTACTACTATATATACAAATATATATATATGTTCGGTTCGTATTTTCTTAGTATATTAATGAAATATAAATAAGCATGTAGATTTTAAAATTAGTTATATGTAGATTTTTCAGTTAATGTTAGGATGATTTTATTTTACTCACATTTATTTTATACAAAAATGCATAGGCGGTTTAATTTTCCTAGAGTTGCCTGATGAAATTTTGTCATTTCCTGGGATAAAATCATGGGATAACTTCACATGCGTTGTGAAGCCGATAAATTTATTTATCGTTTTTAATATACAAACGAACGATAATGATTATCATAATGCACACCATAAACGTACACACTCACACAAAAACAGTAATTTAATACAATATATATATTAAGATGAATATATAGATAGACCAATATAGATGGATGTAAGTAGAAAACAAACTCATTAAAATCGGAAAACTTCTCTTTATACCAAATCTGATGGAGAGGACGGGTTTTTTTTATCTATCGCTTTGCAAAGAAAGCAACCAACGAGCAACAAAAAAAAACCTTAACGATTTGCTAAATTGGATGACTTTCTTCTTCTGGTGCTCGTGCTCCCACACCACAACGAACGTTTTTATTTTATTTTCATCTCATCCTTTTTCAATTATTATTATTATTATTATTGTAATTTTCCTTATTTTCTCATATTTCCTTCGTTTTCCGTTCTTTGGCATTTTCCACCAGAAACTAATACATTTTATTTTTTCTCGCTTCTAGACGAGATCTCGAACACATACACAATGTATATACAGGATTGGGATAGAAAGCTCTTTAGTATATAGAGGATGATTATTATTATTATCTATATAGCTTTGTATATAATCATAATCAGTCAAAGATAGGAAATAATATTTATTGTGAAAATCAAATGAAAAATTGAGTGCCGATAAATAAAATCGAAATGAGGAAAATGGATAAAATAATGAGTTTTTGGTTTGGTGAAAAATGATTTCGATTTTATTTTTATTTTTGTTGGAGAGTAAAGGTAAATTGATGAACTATCGTAGATATGACTAGGGAATATATTATGCAATAAATCAACTATATGCCATATCAGCATATGTCTGTTGATCGAGTGCAATTCATATTACTCGTAAAGACAACATAAAACGGAACTCCACTCGCAAGTACTACTATTTATAATGAAAATATGATCAATAATATTGGGAAAAAAGTCATTACTCGCCAAAAACATCGACGACCAAAACTTAGTAGCCATTTTAATGAAGACCATAGCTAACTTGACATTGGAGAAAATTGATCGAACTAAACCAATATCCGTTTAAAAATGGCTTCAAATTGCCACTGGTTCCTTTTTTTCAAACAATCTTACTGAGGTTGTGCATAACTTTGGTGCTTCTATTGTATAATAAATCATGAATTCATCATTTCGCACAATCTGTGATACCGGAAATGTTAATCAATCGGTTGTGGTTGCAACTAAGCGCGTCAGGTTACCTTAATTAGAGCTTCCGAAATGGTTTGGTGGATACAATGATTGGATTGATTTCGAATTTAACTCAATGACCATCAAGGGCAACAAACTAACGGATATCAACTCATATTTTGACGTTGATATCGTCAGTTTATTTCATTTGAAACTACACCCTATAGTACTATCGAGAAATGGAAAGAAACAAAGACTAGAGATATCCCAACATGGGATGGTTTTCAATCATTTGTTGGATATATAGTAAGGTGTATGTCCCATTGAACACTTCAAACTCGGGTTCCTGTGCGAAAAATTCGGTTGCATCTGTGTGTATTATGTTTAAAAGCGCAACATCCTGTAAGATTTGGTAAAGCAAAAAAATATGACTAGTGGCAATTTTTCAGAAATTCAAAGGCATCGCAAAACAAACCATAAGCTACTGTTCGTGCTAATTTAACAGTCACTATGACATTCAATAAATTGTAAAATTGAAGAAATCCAAAGTTTCAGTGAACATTAAATTATTTAGCACGAAAACTTAATAAAATAATCATTAAACAGACAAAATACGTCGTTGTAATTAGAAACAAATTTGGTGAGTAAATCAAAAAAATTAGCATAAAAATGACTTACCAAAATTCATTTGACCAACCACTAACCATTATTGTTAACTTTAAGTAACAAAACACCGCATACAAGCGAAAGTGATTGCTAAATTTGGAGTTGATGTTTAGATATCAACTTATATCAAGTTTGGAGCTAGAAACAAACAAGTTGTTTACTGATTGAATCCAGAAACATATCGAAACGAAACATTACCCCAGGTGGATACCCAGTTTAATTTTGAATATTCCACTCTTCTCAATAATGGCCTGCTCGATAAGTTCTTGGGGAGCTTACCATTGCAAAACCCAATCATATCAAATGCATTCCACAAATCTGCAAGATAACGAAAACATTTAATGCTTAGATAACGTGAACTATAAAAACCTCGCTAGATGTCGCTGATGAAAACTCTGATTTCAAGAAATCGCTAGAAAACTTAATGCAACTCAATGGTCTCAATAAATTCAAAGTGACGGATTTGTTATAGGCTACTCTCGGCTTTTGATGTAATTAGGGAAATGCCTGGCTTGTGATCTGTATAAACACATAATTCTTTCCCTTTTACCATTGCTTTATTGATAGATGAATTGCGAGGAGCTTTCAAGCTAAATACCGAAACAATTTTGAACTTGTTTCCGAATGATTTCAAATTAAAAATTGATCTTACACGACACGTTTATGGACTGCTACCGTCTGAATTTACAGTGTGAGCAAAGTTATTTTTGCAGTTTTCTATATATATTCAGTGGTTGTACGTGGGCCCGTGTTTAAGTGAAGATAATCCCCAAAAGGCCTTAAGTCATTATTAACTTTTTCTTTACGAGTTGTAGTGGTAAAGATACACTAGAGGTAGACCGTTTAATGTTACTACATAAGCTTTTTCATGTAGTCGAATTCTACTTTCATAACTTCAAGTTTCTCGTTATTCAAACGTCTAGAGCAGAGAAGTTACAGCGAAATTTTCAACATCGTGGTCATACCTAGTGAATGTTTCTCCTAACCGTCGATTATGGCACTATAAAAATGTGGCATAGGTAGGAATTAACAAGTTCTTTCAAAAGTTTGATTCTCAGTCATTCAGAAATGGAACAGTTAACTCCTGCCAGTCTCTCTAAACCAAAAAAAAAATCAGGCAATCCTTGGCATAATCACCACCTGAGAACATAGCAACCGCCAATAAAGAAGTCTTACACCGAAAATATGTAAAAAAATCAGTTAACAATTTTTTAGTTGAATTTAAGGCGGCTGGAAACCTGGCAACGCAATGTCACAGTTAAAAAATATCACTAAAATAAAGTTAGAGAAGGGTTGGAGTAAGTCTTAAACTGGAATAGTAGCAATCGGTTCTTTGCTCATTATAAAGTCGAGATAAACTTCTTGCATATAGTAGGAAATCATCTATACTACTGCTACAAACAGTATTTGTCCTACTGACCAAGAAAAACCTAATCTCGTTGCCTGCAATCATGGCGCAAACTCTTATTTAGCTCATTTTAACTTTACACCCCCCGTTTTATCAGCTCAATGAAGTCAATGCTGGAAAACGGATAATACACGTAAACTTGTACCGAAAAGGGCAGTAAATCTGACCCTTCAAATTATCGGCCAATCGCTATTGGCTCGGTGCTTTCCAAAGTATTTGAGACCATATTCAATTTCCAGCTGATTCCGTTCCACATTTTTTAAACGCTAGTGATTCTGAAGGATCAATCCTTTTTCCGACTTTTTTTCTGATTTTCATCAAAATTTTCTATCATCAACTCTCAATCCAATATACGCTTATGCTGATCACAGCTTATTGATAATCGCTTACTGTTTACCTTCTTCTTTATTGCGAAAAGATGTTTTCGCAGAAAGAGTGAAGCCAACAGGGTTGAATTGAATCTCAAAATATTTCAATTATGTGTCTTTTCTAGTGGAACTAATGGCTCCATCTTTTCTGGCTGATGAAACCAGTTTGGCTACATCTGCCACATTTAAGATTCTCGCCTCGGCTTAACTATTTTAAATAAAATATCTTGGGCTGAACAAATAAACAAAGCAGCAATTGGTGCAGCCAAAGTTTTACTTTACTCCATCAAGATTAAAGTCTTTGGTTTTACGCAGCAAGGTGTGAACTGATAGCGTTAAGCTTTCGAAGTATTTATTGTAGGGCATAATTGTCCGGACCTAAGGCCTTCTTTTACTTTGGAACGATTTGTTATTGGTTAGGATTGTATCCTAGGTTAAGAACTCTTAATTGTTTGATTTATTTTGTTGCCTCTCATTATTTGGATCTTTTTGGCTTCCTCGCAGCCTCTGTAATTTGCTCACTACAGTGTAAACATTGTACTGGTTTGTTCTTACTTTTATTGCAGTCTTTTAATAGATGTTTCCCAGGGCAGTTTATGTATTGTATCGAGGCTCCCTATTCCAGTATTTTTGTGGGTGGTTATAAAACCTGTATAGTTGTAGCATTGTAGCAAGGTCTCAATCTTGACTTTCATATTAAGAATGCTTTGATTCTTTTAGCGTTTTCAAATATTAGCATGAAAAAGGGTACCAACTTTGGTGGTTACTTTTTCACCTTTCCGTTTTCAAATTGATGTAGTCCTCTGGCCATGACTTCGATTTGTTGAGCAGCTTTGTTTTAATTTGTTCATACGCCAATTCATCTTCATCTGTTTCATTAGGTAGCTACTGTATTTTTCCGTCTTATATTTGGCCGCGATAACCCATAGTTGCTGGCTATCTCTCCAGATGGAATGTTTTTTCTGGTTAATAACATTGAACTTAGATAAAACCATTACGATAAAGAAACAAAGATTTAAAATTAAAATTTTGGATTGAAGAACGCACCCGCTATCTTTCAACGCATAATAGACGACGTTCTCAAAGAATTTATTGGAAAGATCTGTTACGTCTACATTGATGATTTAATCATCTTTGGGGGAAAACAAAATTTCTCAATAACCTTGAATAACCAATTCAAGCATAAAGGCAGATCCAAAAAAAAGTATCAGCAATTCAGAAACTCAAATCAATTGCAGATGCTTTATCAAGGTTAAAATTGAAAGTCAACACCTTTTCATCACCAAGCAGTAACACAATCCACAACACAGAAGAAGATAGAACTATCATTTTTCAACATTGTGACTCGCCAATTAACATTTTATGACTGGAACAATACTATTCTGGAAAAATACTATTTCTCGAAGATGGTAAGTCTAGTTAAAAAATACACAATAGATTGGCAAATTGTAAGGAGAATTAATCCATGATAAATAATCCAGGAAACACCAATACCAACTGTAACGTGCGTCTTGCATTGATATTTTTTTTTAAGGTTTCTACAAAAATATTTGTAGGTACTTTTAACGTCATATAAGATATAATTCGCATTATGATTGCTGTCGTCGCACTGTAGCTATAATGTTTTTGTTGATGATTATGATAGGAACACTAACATCATTTTATTGCTTTAACTGACCCGTCATCAATTTATTGCATTAACTGACCCGTTGTATGGACTGGTTTTCGCTTGTTCATTGACCAATATTGTGGTGGTATTGATTTTCCTCCTACCATATGATCATAAAGTAATTTTTTTTGATCGTGGATATCCAAAAACAAATAATTGATTTCAGTCTTTTTGATGAGCAGCAGTCATCATAACAACATTATCATTGATATATGGATATATCTGTTTAAATCTACATATTTGTAAAAATCAGTGTTAGTTTGTAGAGCCATATTGAATTGAATAGAGCCATCCGCAAATGCGCTAATATTCGGGTGTTTGCTTGGACATTTTTATTTATAGACGAAAAAATATAAACGGGTAATTATAGATTTATATACTGAGTGGAAATTAGTTTTTATAAATTTGGTATTATTAAATATAGTTAAATTGTGGACCAAGAGTGATATCGTAGATTAAGGTAATCGCCTTTAGAGGGAATTTAACCGCCTTTCCTGTTATAAAATTACCAAAGTCAAACTATAGGTAAATATTTTTATTTGGGGTCAATTATCAAGGTATAATTTTTGTTTATATTACTCTTGTGTTTACTCAATAGCCGGTTTTTACTCCTACAATTGGGTTTCCGAAACCTTAGGTGACGACCTTGGGGTGGTGTAAGTAGTGGGTCCGTCCACGCTATTGCCTAGCCGACCGGCTATATTATTTATTGGCGTTATTTTATAAATCGCTGACTAATATAAATGAACGGTGACAACAAATAAATTGGAAGTTCAGTGGGTTCCAGCAGCGGTATTGGTTTATTCGAAAACATAAAAAAAAAAAAAAAAAAAAAAAAAACGGGAAAATATTGGATTAACCTTCTTCTTCGCACATGTATATATTATATAAATAGGGCCACTGCTCTGCTTATCAAACACAAGATTTGGGATAAATCATTTTTTTTTATGAATTCATTTATGATATATAAGTATATGTTTGTATAGTGTGTGATTAGCTTATAGTTTTATCTAAGAAATTTAATGAATTTGAATAGTGAATTTATTGTGGTGAATGATATGGTGAACTTTATAGTGCTAATAATTTTGTTTTAGGTCAAGTTATATGAATCGTACATACCGCAATCCCCTGAGCGCTCTGGATTTTGTGGGTAAGTGTGTTTTTTGGTAATTTTTTTTATATAGTTATTGCACGAAAATAATAAATTTACCTATCATTCATATATATATAAAGACACGTGACTTTCTTATGGAGTTGATTTAGACACTCCGATATTGAATTGAATAATTATACTGTTAAAGTTAATATTATGGGCTGTCCATAACATATGTAATATAATCTGTAGTACATTAAGTTCAAACATTAAATATAATGCTTATTTTGTCATTGCATACCGGTTATCGTTTTGATTATTAACTTAGAAATGTCGAGATAAATTATTTGTGTGGGGAAGTATCATTAATATGAAGTAATTGTCATGTTATGGGTGACCAGTTGAAGTGTTGTTGGTTGGCGTAGCACATGATTTTAGTTTTTTTGTGATGCTGTGGTGTAATCTTATTTAAATTTCATTGAACCCGCCCAGCCCTGAGCACTCAGGATTTATAGTATCAAGCATGTGCACAATTATACACCCAAGCGTTACAAAAATGGCGCCGAAACAGGGACCTGTTATTAATTTTCTTTATTGAACATGTGTTTTTATAAATAGTTTTGGTCGCTTTAATAAAGCATCCAAGGAGCTTCACTCCTTATCTATAGATGCATTTTTTCCGCCTCTTACATTTTATTAATTAAATGCGGAATATTCATCTTTTGGTAATTTTGAAATTTTTCAGATGTTATTAAATTTTAAAAATTTTATATTCAAGTCATTTAACTATATCATAGAAGATTGATTTTAACGTGGAAATATTGGTTGATTGACTGTGACTCAGTGTTTCCCAATGATTTTCATAGTTATTCTTTTTTATTTTATTTTTATGGTTAGTGTTTTTCTTCCTTCGCATTAATTAAATTTTTTCAGTTTAATAGCGGGTTAGGGCAGTTGATTTAATTATGACAAATGATAATCGAATCTAAGTAATTCTTAGTCATCTTATCTATCATTGGATTGAAATTTAACTGTTTTAACTTGTCTGTTTGAGTATTTAAATATTTCATATCAGTTACTAATCAGATAATAGAGAATTGATTTCAGCGTGTAAATTTACTGGTTGATTGGCTGTGACTCAGTGGTTCCCAGTAGTTTTCACAGTTGTTTCTTTTTTATTTTTTTGTTAGTGTTATTTTATTTTTGTCATCAAATTTTTTTTTCCGATTAGTGCAGTTGATTTAATTATGATGAATGATAATCGAATCTAAGTGATTCTTAGTCATCTTATCAGTCATCGGGGTTAAATTTAATTGTTTTCACCTGTCGGGTTATTCTATTTAAATATTCTATATATTTATGTATATATATTTATGTTTATGTACCAATCAACAACCATTTCTGCTGCTCCCATACTTTGTTATATTATAATTATTATTTTGATTAGATAATTTTGCCTAACTAAATTTTTCATCAAATATTTGTTTTTTTGTCGGTAATCCACTACAGTGTTACTTTACGTATAGTGAAGTACAAGTTTTTTTTTTAAATTTCTATTAGGTTAATAATTTTTTTTTTAAGTTTTTATGGTTCCAACTAATTGACCTAATTGATTTGCTGGGATTCCGTTATTCTTAGCTCATTTAGTTGGTCTACCTTCTTATGAATGCATAGGTTTAGTTTGGTTAAATTTTATTCTGATTTTTGAGGGTGTCGCCCATTTGGATGATTACAAACAATTATTTGAATACTTCCCCTAGTTGAATTATATATTAATTGTTACTTAATTAACATTTTTTTCTGTAAACACAGAATATTTATCTAATTTTTCGTTATTATTTGGTACTTCAGTACATATTATTATCTACTTAATTATTAAAAGTATATAAGTATATCCCATATTGGTATAGTATTTTTTTTTTGTATTATTTTCATAAATACATAAATTTTTTTGGTTCTGTTGCTTGGATTTAAGATAAAATTTAAATTACATATTTATTTTTTCAATTGCGGTTTGGTATAGTATTTTTTTTTTGTATTATTTTCATAAATACATAAATTTTTTGGTTCTGTTGCTTGGATTTAAGATAAAATTTAAATTACATATTTATTTTTTCAATTGCGGTGGTAGCAATAGTCTTTTATTTGCAATGAATTTTACAAGTTATATTGACGCTCTCACAAGCGAAGAGCTAAAAGTTGAGTTTATTATTCGAAATATTAAGTCTGGGTTGTCTAATTCTAAAGAATTACTGGTTGATCGAATGATCGAGGAGGCGGCAAACTCTAAACCTAAACCAAATAAACCACATCCCGATATCGATATCAGTTTGGAGGTTGGTTCTGCAAAGGATATAGCAGAATCTTTAAATAAACAAACAGACATCAAATTCCAACCCTTAAATAAGGTATTAGTGAGTCAAGTAATGTTTCGAGCTCTGCATTGGCAAAGACGACTGGAGCGTATTAAAAACACCACGGGTGAAATTCTGAATATCACCAGCGTGATAACTAAACTCAGACGGGTGAATCAATATGCACAGCGTCTGCTTGCCGAAGAATCCTCGAACACAAACACTAATGATCCCATAGGTGATCCCAGTCAAACTAGGCAAGATGACCTTATTGATCCTAGTGAGAAAGAAGAAGGAGCATCCATGCTGATGCAGGTTGGTTCGAAAACAACCCAAAGGTTTGATACTAAGGAAGCCAATCAAAGGGAACGGTTTGTTCTTCCGCAGCAGATGTATTCATCAATAGACAATGAGTTGAATTTTTATAATAATCCATGGCAAGGTTATCCGCAAGAAAAACATCGTGAATTAACGTCACCTCCTAAGCTTATTAATAATCCTTTGAGTTTGAGTGATCAAAGTAACTGTCGTTCCATAAATACTAAAAATGGCCCAGGCAAATTAGAAGTTCTACAAAACACTGGTGCTCGACCTAAAATTCGCACATCTGAGTTAGTAGACACAAACAAAAATCAGTCCCGTCAGCTTCCTCAGTGGAAAATTTCATTTAATGGTGGTTCGAAAGGACTAGATGTGCATGATTTTGTGTTTCGATTAGAGACATTCGCGAAAAGAGATGGTTACGCGGAAAATAAACTACCTCTACTGATCTACAATTTTGTTAGCGATCACGCTGAAAAATGGTTGTGGGTTTATGCGCGAGATAACCCTAACGCAACATGGTTTGATATGAGAACAGCTCTGCTTTTGAGATTTTCCAGCCACGAAAGTGAGCGAGAAACTCGTCGATCAATTGAACGGAAAATGCAAAACAGAGAAAGCTTTAACGATTTTGCTCTAGAAATTCAAACATTAAATGGGCATCTTTCAAAACGATTTTCAGATTCGGAGCTAGTAGAAATTCTTCGCGAAAACATGAATCCCGTTTTAAGAACGGCGACGTTATCTATGCAATTCAATACGGTAGAACAACTTAGAGCGGTATGTCACCAGTTTGAACGAATTTGGTCAAGTTCGGGGTATGATCCACGGCAGAATGTGGAATATCCAAAACGTCGACTAAACTTAAACGAAGTTCAATATCGTGCGCAATCAAAAGATATGCCATCCGACCTTTTGATGAGTAACGAGGATAGAACAGATACTGATATATCCGCCGTTCAAGCTACTAAGAGCGATAGAGTTTCCCCGCAATCCAATTATCTCGTTTGTTGGAATTGTAAAGATATCGGACATCGCTACCACGACTGTCTGTTAGATTTCCAAAGTGTTTTTTGTTTTGGGTGTGGTGCACCCGAGGTAAGAAAACCAAATTGCCTTCTTTGCGCTAAACGATCTTTAAACCAAAAGTCGAACGAGTTCCAGTCGGGGGAAACTCGTTCGGGATCGATACCCCCCAGAAAACTATAATTAAAATACCAACACCCGTTACATCAAAATCCGTAGATACACAAACCACAAATGTACAAAACAATGAAGTATGCCGCTGCCATAAACTATTTAACTTAGCAGCTCATCAACAGCTGACGGTCGTTTCCTCCAAACCAAATGTCTTGCGCTTAAAAAAGGGGGAAATTTCACTAGAAAATATTCCTCAAACAGTATTGGGTTTTACGGAAAAGAAACAATCAGTCCGTATGAAACAATATTGGCAGGCACGCCGATTTATCATTAAGCAATGTTGCAACTCGATCATAAGCCTTAAGAATGATCAAAGGCCTCACACGGAAATTTCGATTAATGGACATAATCTAATTGGTCTTTTAGATAGTGGCGCATCTATAAGTGTTTTGGGGAAAAATGCGTTAAAACTTATTGAAATCATGGGTCTTAAAATTCGGCATCTCAGCTCTTATGTAAAAACGGCTGATGGTACGTCACAACCTATAGTTGGATTTGTAGAAGCTAAGGTAGAATATAATAACATAGTCCATCCCTTGCGATTCTATATAGTACCAAGTTTGTCAGGAAATCTTTATTTGGGCATTGACTTTTGGGCCAAGTTTAATTTAGCTCCAAAGATCATCAATGAAATTGCCACACCTATCGTTGCTAAGTCCACTAAGCATTGCTTAACCCCATCTCAGGAAAATGTGTTGGAATCAATCAAATCAATGTTTGCAGCTTTTGAAACACATGGCTTGGGAAGAACTAGAGTTATGGAACATGTTATCAATGTAGGGCAAACTTCTCCTATTAAGCAACGTTTTTACAACGTATCACCTGCTATCCAGGATATAATATACTGCGAGTTAGACCGCATGCTAAAAATGGGAGTTATTGAAGAGTCAACTAGTGCCTGGAGTTCCCCCATGGTGTTAGTCAGAAAATCGAATGGTAAAGCGCGATTATGTTTAGACTCTAGGAAGCTAAACTCGGTCACTAAAAAGGATGCATACCCACTCCCTCACATTGATGGGTTAATTGGTCGTTTAAATATTACTAAATTTATAAGTTCGTTAGACCTGAAAGATGCCTTTTGGCAAATACCTCTGGAGGCGGCATCTAAGGAGAAAACGGCATTCACGGTACCTGGTAGACCACTCTACCAGTTTACTGTGATGCCGTTTGGCTTATGTAACGCGCCCCAGAGTATGTGCAGACTAATGGACAAAGTTATACCCCACCAATACCACGAAAGGATTTTCGTGTATTTGGACGATTTATTGATCATCTCAGCCACTCTTGAGGAACACTTTTATCTATTGAAGACAGTAGCGAAATTATTATCTGATGCTGGTTTAACCATTAACTTGTCCAAGAGTAATTTTGTAATGCGGGAGATAAAATATTTGGGATTTATAGTAGGTGAGGATGGTCTCCGAACCGATCCTGGAAAGGTTGAAGCCATTTGTGACTTCCCAAACCCAACTACTGTAAAACAAACCCGTAGACTGTTAGGCATGGCAGGATGGTATCGGAGATTCATTCCGAACTTCGCAGAAATCTCCGCTCCAATTACCAACTTGCTCAAGAAGGGACAAAAATTCGTATGGAGCTGTGACGCTCAATCTGCATTCGACAAATTAAAATCACTATTAACAACGGCTCCCGTATTAGTAAATGCGGTGTATACTAAACCCTTCTATATTAGGTGTGATGCTAGTACAGAAGGTATCGGAGGGGTCCTCTTTCAAAAAGATGAAGATGACCAGGAACGTCCGATAGCGTTCGTTTCACAAAAATTGAATAGTGCTCAACGTAATTATTCAATTTCAGAATTGGAGTGTCTAGCAGCACTGATTAGTGTACACAAATTTAGACCATACGTCGAGGGTTACCATTTTACCTTGATAACAGATCATGCCAGTTTGAAATGGCTAATGTCCCAAAAGGACCTAAGCGGCAGGTTAGCTCGTTGGAGCTTGAAACTTCAATCGTACGACTTTTCCATTGAACATCAAAGAGGTTCACTCAATGTTGTTCCTGATGCCCTCTCCCGAGCGTTCTGTGACAATTTCGACGAATTGAGAAAAGAGAAACACTTGCATGTGGGGTCTATTGATCTGCACTCGAACCATTTTTCTGATTCAGAGTATGTAAATTTGTTAAATAAATTCCAGGCATCCCCATCGACTTATCCGAACCACCGAATCGCGAATGGAAAAATCTATATACGATTAGAACCACTGCGGAGTCAAATTATAACTGACATTCCCGTATGGAAGCTGTGGGTCCCTTCTAAGTTAACCAATCTGCTTATTAAACAGGAACACGATACTCCAAGTGCGGCTCATGGAGGCATTCGTAAAACTCTAGATCGAATTAGACGATTCTATTTCTGGCCTCATTTAAGGAGAGAAGTAACAGACTACATAGCTAATTGCTCTACATGTAAAACTTCCAAGGCCGCAAACAAAATGCTAACTCCACCCATGACTCCCAATCGTTGTTTGGAACGGCCATTCCAAAAATTATATGTGGATTTGTTAGGACCGTATCCGAGATCAAAGAATGGAAAGACGACGATTCTCATTGTTTTGGATAAATTGACTAAATTCGTCCTCTTAAAACCATTAAATAAAGCTATTGCATCAAAAATCGTAACATATATTAGGGATGATATATTCTTAGTTTACGGGGTTCCAGAGTCGATACACTCAGACAATGGTGTACAGTTTGTTAGTAAGGAGTTTCAACAGCTATTAAAGGAATTTGGGGTACAACATGTGAAAACAGCCTTGTATGCTCCACAGTCTAATGCCTCAGAACGTGTAAACCGTTCTATAATTGAAGCTATCAGAGCTTATGTATCCAAAGACCATCGCGACTGGGATACTTATTTAAGTGCAATTAGTAGTGCATTGCGACATTCGGTTCATGACGCATTATCTGTCTCCCCACATTTCTGCCTATTTGGATATCACCGAACCAACCATGGCGATGAATACAAATTGCTTCGAGAAATTGGTTGTATACACGAAAATAGTGTCTTAGTGGAATCTCTTCCGGAAAGAATTCAACTTATTCACGAAGAGGTGAGAAGTAAAGTGGCAGAAGCCTATAAAAAATATGCATCACATTATAACTTACGCTCTAGAGTGGTTGATTTTCAGCCTGGTGAAATAGTTTATTATCGTAACCACCCACAAAGCAGGGCAATTGATTACTTTTGTGCAAAATTCGCTCCTAAATTTATCAAGGCCCGAGTGAAGTGTAGAATTGGGAAGGTCAATTACCAGCTAGAGGATGAAACGGGATGCTTGATAGGTATGTTTCACGCGAAAGACATTAAACGTTGAGTGAATGGTTAACATATAGATTTCAGTCTAGACCGTTTAAGGTTTTTTTCAGAGTTTTCTCGACTTTATCGCTTTTCACTAACGATTAAGCGCTATCAAGAAAATCTGTGTTGTAACGTGCGTCTTGCATTGATATTTTTTTTTAAGGTTTCTACAAAAATATTTGTAGGTACTTTTAACGTCATATAAGATATAATTCGCATTATGATTGCTGTCGTCGCACTGTAGCTATAATGTTTTTGTTGATGATTATGATAGGAACACTAACATCATTTTATTGCTTTAACTGACCCGTCATCAATTTATTGCATTAACTGACCCGTTGTATGGACTGGTTTTCGCTTGTTCATTGACCAATATTGTGGTGGTATTGATTTTCCTCCTACCATATGATCATAAAGTAATTTTTTTTGATCGTGGATATCCAAAAACAAATAATTGATTTCAGTCTTTTTGATGAGCAGCAGTCATCATAACAACATTATCATTGATATATGGATATATCTGTTTAAATCTACATATTTGTAAAAATCAGTGTTAGTTTGTAGAGCCATATTGAATTGAATAGAGCCATCCGCAAATGCGCTAATATTCGGGTGTTTGCTTGGACATTTTTATTTATAGACGAAAAAATATAAACGGGTAATTATAGATTTATATACTGAGTGGAAATTAGTTTTTATAAATTTGGTATTATTAAATATAGTTAAATTGTGGACCAAGAGTGATATCGTAGATTAAGGTAATCGCCTTTAGAGGGAATTTAACCGCCTTTCCTGTTATAAAATTACCAAAGTCAAACTATAGGTAAATATTTTTATTTGGGGTCAATTATCAAGGTATAATTTTTGTTTATATTACTCTTGTGTTTACTCAATAGCCGGTTTTTACTCCTACAATTGGGTTTCCGAAACCTTAGGTGACGACCTTGGGGTGGTGTAAGTAGTGGGTCCGTCCACGCTATTGCCTAGCCGACCGGCTATATTATTTATTGGCGTTATTTTATAAATCGCTGACTAATATAAATGAACGGTGACAACAAATAAATTGGAAGTTCAGTGGGTTCCAGCAGCGGTATTGGTTTATTCGAAAACATAAAAAAAAAAAAAAAAAAAAAAAAAACGGGAAAATATTGGATTAACCTTCTTCTTCGCACATGTATATATTATATAAATAGGGCCACTGCTCTGCTTATCAAACACAAGATTTGGGATAAATCATTTTTTTTTATGAATTCATTTATGATATATAAGTATATGTTTGTATAGTGTGTGATTAGCTTATAGTTTTATCTAAGAAATTTAATGAATTTGAATAGTGAATTTATTGTGGTGAATGATATGGTGAACTTTATAGTGCTAATAATTTTGTTTTAGGTCAAGTTATATGAATCGTACATACCGCAATCCCCTGAGCGCTCTGGATTTTGTGGGTAAGTGTGTTTTTTGGTAATTTTTTTTATATAGTTATTGCACGAAAATAATAAATTTACCTATCATTCATATATATATAAAGACACGTGACTTTCTTATGGAGTTGATTTAGACACTCCGATATTGAATTGAATAATTATACTGTTAAAGTTAATATTATGGGCTGTCCATAACATATGTAATATAATCTGTAGTACATTAAGTTCAAACATTAAATATAATGCTTATTTTGTCATTGCATACCGGTTATCGTTTTGATTATTAACTTAGAAATGTCGAGATAAATTATTTGTGTGGGGAAGTATCATTAATATGAAGTAATTGTCATGTTATGGGTGACCAGTTGAAGTGTTGTTGGTTGGCGTAGCACATGATTTTAGTTTTTTTGTGATGCTGTGGTGTAATCTTATTTAAATTTCATTGAACCCGCCCAGCCCTGAGCACTCAGGATTTATAGTATCAAGCATGTGCACAATTATACACCCAAGCGTTACACAACGTATCCATCAGAAAGACTACACATCGATATTATATGGAAATAAAAAACAAAAAATGTATCTCCTGTGTGGATGAGTTTTCCAAATCTGCGAATTTTTGAATTTGAATTTTTTATGGAATATCCAATTTTTAGTATTTTGCAATGTATTTTTCCACTTGTAGCAAATATGCCATTGCAATCTATTTTTAACATCCTAATGATTTCGCAGAATACAAATTAGTGTCAAAATGTATTATGACTACGTAACGGCCATGATTGAGACGCCTGTGACTAGTTGCATATTCCTGACATTCTTATTCTTCTTTGGTGAATGTTCGTTTGTGAGGAACCTTTTATTTTTCCAATCTTGTTGAATTGTGACAATTGACTGGGGCACGGCCTAGAAATATCCAGCCCAAAGTAACTACTTGAGCCACTGGTTCAATGGATGAGGCTTTTACTATTTTATTCATTAAAATTTCTCCATAATAATTTGCACCCAAATAAGTCCATAGGTCTAGGAGTATTTTATTTTCAATAAAACACGTAAAAGTGATCCGATTTTGGTGAATGATACCTCAATAAAACGTTCTTGAAATCATCATAAATACGGATAAAATTAAAATTATAAACTTAAACTTAAACTTAAACTTAAACTTAAACTTAAACTTAAACTTAAACTTAAACTTAAACTTAAACTTAAATTTATACTTAAACTCAAACAAAAACTTAAACTTAAACTTAAACTTAAACTTAAACTTAAACTTAAACTTAAACTTAAATTAAACTTAAACTTAAACTTAAACTTAAACTTAAACTTAAACTTAAACTTAAACTTAAACTTAAACTTAAACTTAAACTTAAACTTAAACTTAAACTTAAACTTAAACTTAAACTTAAACTTAAACTTAAACTTAAACTTAAACTTAAACTCAGTATTCTTAAAGGTAAAAAACGAGTTTTTTTCATATTAAGGATAGATCACTTCTACACTTGTAGATAAAGATAATACAAATATTACTCTAGTTTACGTCACTTAAAATGTTAGTACTGGATAACAAACTAAGTTTTATAAGTTTCATCATAACAAACTACATAAAAACTCTCGGAATAAAGGTGTCCTTAATGCCAAAAAACAAAAGCTTAGTAAACTGCACAATTACAAGAGTACACATGTAATCTGTCAAAACCAAAGATCAGGAAACTGACTTCTAAACTGATGATTATTAAAGGTGACGTAAAGAACATAATCCAAGCAGTTCAGTCCAAAGGCAGGGAAAATAGTCAACAATTGAATATACAGAACCCTATTTAAAGACTCTAACAATGCGATCAAATCAATGAATAACAAAGTAAACAGGACTGCAACCGCATTATTATTAGATTTACTATTTAACAAGGAAATATCCTTAGAGTTCAATGAACTTTTTTTATTATAAAACGAGCTATTTGAAATCACCCAGGAATGAAACGTGTCCGTGATATTACACCAAGTTGCAATAAGATTAAAAGCCGAATGCGAATATCAGTATAAAAAAATGTTTGGGTACCTATAACCAATAAACCGATGCAATTAAATATTACAGTTTTTTCGATTATTTAAAAAATGAAACAGCTACAGGAAGTGTATCTGCTTCCAGATACATCCATAATACTTCTTTCTTTATTCACAAGACGGAAAATCTACTTTATGAAATGCTTAAACGATTTTCAACTATAGTCCCCTTAAAGAATATAAGCAAAAAAATTGATAAATTAAAATCATCTTTAAAGTAACAAATTTAATTTCCCATTAATCAATTCGTCGGAAAATAATCGATAATTTAGTACACATATAATACACAGACGGATTTAACCCAAAAAGCTTTTTTTTCTACCCTCCGCGCATCACCAATTTATCAAGTTGGAAAAACAAATCAAATCTCAATTTAATTTCCCATTTACCACAATTTCACAAAACTGTTTCACTCTTTTAAACTGTAATAACAACTCCATCGAAGCAATTTTCTTCAATTTTTTTTGTTTTATTTTATCCCTCATCAAACAAGGAAAATTACTTTTCAAACTTTTCTCTAAATATTTTATCGTGATTTCGATTTTTTATTTATTTTTTGATTGCTATGAGTATTGTAAAATGCAATTTATCGATTACAACTTTGGATAATTCCCACCCCGTTTGTGGCATGGCTGTATATACATCAAGATACTGGATATAAATAGTAAAGCAAGTAGACGATGGAAGTAAATAGAAAAGTTAGTTTTTGATGTACGTTCCTGAAAATCTATTTGTCTATCTCGATTAAATATTAAAGCTGGGAAATTTGTAACCGTCGATTTATCATTTGGATTTACCAAAAAACTATTTCCATGTGTGCGCAAACTTACATGTATGGATGATGATGGTAACACAATAGGAATTGATCCAAGACATGACTTTATGAAGATGCTCGATATTCGATTTGTAAATTATATTTCAAATTTTCCCGAGGCAACACTAAAATATTATATGTGTACGGGTACATGAGGTATAGAAGGGTGTGTATACGGTAAACTTGGTTATAAAATATGATGAGATAAACAGTTTCACAATGCTCTACAAGAAACTTAAATTTATCTTGGCTTCTTTTCCGTTTATTTTATTTTTATTTTATTATCTTACCCAATGTTACCGAGTCTCGAAATATGTCTCCCTCATTTTGTTTTTGTTTTACGGCGGCAGAAAATAGAAAATATAATGTTTATTTTTAGTTGGTTGGGTTGAAAATTTGGTGAATGTGAATGTGACTTTTTGTGCTAGGGAAAAATATATCTTTGCAATATCAGGAAAATAAGAAAAGGGGAGAGCTCTGGAGATGTAATCATAAAAGCTATTATGCATTTTCACTTTAAAAGTAACAGCTTTTTTTACTATATACTGGGTGGGTATATATTATGCGTATGACAATACATTTGCACCACTACTACCAGCAGCAATTTGTCTGTAGGGGAGCAATTCTAATTCGTTTTTTTTTGTTACGAATGGGAATACGAATTTTTTATATCTACCGACATATTATGAAAATCATTTTTGCCTTACGGGATTTAAGCTTAATATTGAAGTGGAATAATGATAGACAATTAAGCCACGAAAGAAGTGAGGCTAGAAATTTTAAGGTTATTCACCTAACGTGGGATTAAAATACAACTTAGTGCTTAAAATTGTTTAAATCTTTTTCTATTTTAAAATTATTTTATTTCACCCATGAATTGTTAATTCATCCTATACCTTCCTTATTAGATTAATTTACATAATTAATCACACTTCTGCATTATTCTTTAATGCATGTTCGTTTTTTTTTACCTAGAAGGATAATTTTCGATTAATATTAAATAGTAACGAGAGTTCAGAATCTTATTTTATTCTAAAAATATGTAATATGGGCTTGTCTTGTTTAGATTGCGCATATCACAAAGTGTCTTCCACCCTCCAATAAATCGTAAGTTATTGAAGAGCGAGTTGCTCAATTTAAGTGGAATGTTTTTTACCTCACCAAATTTGTATGCTTGGTTAGGTTACCTTTATTTATTGAGCAACTCGATTTACTGAAAAAAATCGAATATTTACGGTTACTCGGACAAAAAGTTTAAGTTTAAGTTTAAGTTTAAGTTTAAGTTTAAGTTTAAGTTTAAGTTTAAGTTTAAGTTTAAGTTTAAGTTTAAGTTTAAGTTTAAGTTTAAGTTTAAGTTTAAGTTTAAGTTTAAGTTTAAGTTTAAGTTTAAGTTTAAGTTTAAGTTTAAGTTTAAGTTTAAGTTTAAGTTTAAGTTTAACTTTAAGTTTAAGTTTAAGTTTAAGTTTATAATTTTAAGTTTATCCGTATTTATGCTGATTTCAAAAACTTTTTATTAAGGTATCATTCACCAAAATTGGGTCACTTTTACGTGTTTTATTGAACAAATTATTCAATGGCGTCTAACCTGGTTATAAATGATTTTTACGTGGATGATGTGATTTCTTGGTAAATTTGCACTACAAGCTTTATTCATCCAAAAACATTGACTTACTAAACGATGGTTCATTTACCTTAAAAAAATGGGCACTAAACAATGCACATGTTATAGCACAAAGCTTTTGGATTTGTCAGGCTGAACTTTGGTTGGCAGGTCTCTCTTGGGATGAGGAACTTCCATCACACATATCAGAAAAATTGCAGGAATTTAAAAACGCACTACCATTTCTATAAGAAATATTTATCCCACGTTGGATCCAATTTTAGAATAATAATAAACCAGAGTGATTCTGTTCCGCCTCAGAAAGGCGTATGCTGCAGCCGTATACAAAATTTGGCCAATCCAAGTAGAAAACTCTCTATTCGACTATGTACCACACCCGCATGATACGAAATATTATATTTTCAATAAAAACGAATATCTCAATTAATTCAATTTATTGCATTAATTAACAAAATAATAAAGGCAACAACAAAATCTATAAAATTCTGGAATAATAATGAATTTCAGCCATTATCATGATATAAAGTCATGAAAATGCCAACAAATGTGTTTTTCATATACGGATATAATATGTACAGACCATTTTTGCACATAAACGACCGGTGGTGGGTGATTTTTTCGACATAATTGTAAATGATCCATTCATTAGCCATTCCTATATAATATCTGTATCGACGAGGTAGACAATTAAAAAAATAAAAATAAATTTGTTTGTGTGGTCGATTGGTTCGAGTACCGCACCAATATGTAAATATGTAAAATTTATGTATCCCACATGATTATTTTCTAAAAATGTATATACTCGTATCTAGGTCTGTCAGCTAAAAATAGCACAACAAAATTTTTTCGGTCTCTCGAAACCACTTTTTTTCAATGTCTGAACATGAAAAGTCAAAAAAATGTAAGCCATCCAAAAATCGGATGTCAATGCCAAAAACGTAAAATTGTTATCTGATTTCTCCATAAATCAAAACAAATTCCTCCCCTAAACTCGTACTTGTACCACACACGTATGTAGTATAAATACATTAAGATAAAAATTACTTCTCACTATCGGGTGTATATGATTTGTTTGTTGTTCGATTTTTTTTTTATCTAAATTAGGTGGTAAATAGTACAACAATTAATTTGAACACGAAAAATGAACGAACTATTATCATGTCATATGCATACATATATCCATATAAATTCAAAAGGGGTTAGAATTTTATCTTAATGGATATATAAGTCACGTGCCTATTATATGTTAGCGTTAAGATAAAATAGATGAGAAAAAATTGCTTTATTTGGCTGCACAATATTTTGACAGATATATAAATTTATCAGAGCTGGACTTGAAGGTATATCTTCACATTCATCCCTTATTTTCTAGATTTATAATGTACGTCATACTCATTGCAAATTATATTGAAAGGAAATCGATATTTTTATCCGTATTCGTATTCGTATTCGTATTCGTATTCGTATTTGTATTCGTATTCGTATTCGTATTCGTATTCGTATTCGTATTCGTATTCGTATTCGTATTCGTATTCGTATTCGTATTCGTATTCGTATTCGTATTCGTATTCGTATTCGTATTCGTATTCGTATTCGTATTCGTATTCGTATTCGTATTCGTATTCGTATTCGTATTCGTATTCGTATTCGTATTCGTATTCGTATTCGTATTCGTATTCGTATTCGTATTCGTATTCGTATTCGTATTCGTATTCGTATTCGTATTCGTATTCGTATTCGTATTCGTATTCGTATTCGTATTCGTATTCGTATTCGTATTCGTATTCGTATTCGTATTCGTATTCGTATTCGTATTCGTATTCGTATTCGTATTCGTATTCGTATTCGTATTCGTATTCGTATTCGTATTCGTATTCGTATTCGTATTCGTATTCGTATTCGTATTCGTATTCGTATTCGTATTCGTATTCGTATTCGTATTCGTATTCGTATTCGTATTCGTATTCGTATTCGTATTCGTATTCGTATTCGTATTCGTATTCGTATTCGTATTCGTATTCGTATTCGTATTCGTATTCGTATTCGTATTCGTATTCGTATTCGTATTCGTATTCGTATTCGTATTCGTATTCGTATTCGTATTCGTATTCGTATTCGTATTCGTGTTCGTATTCGTATTCGTATTCGTATTCGTATTCGTATTCTAATTTGTATCCGTTATCATATTCATATTCGTATTTCCTCAATCATTAATATTCACTTAATTTGAAACTTTATGATTAATTCTTTAAATTATAGTTAGTTAAATAATGTTTGTAGTTAATAGCATCTCAATAATACGGGGTCACCATTCAATGCAACATTTGATTCAATGCAGCTTTGACAATAATACTTGCAGTTAACCAATCAAAATGTTACGCAATTATTGCCAGATAACCCCCTGACAACCAATAATATTTTTGTAATTCTTAAGTTTTGGTACAGCAAAGAGTTTGTTAAGCTTAAAAGATTTCTTTTGCATATAAACAATTTCGTATTATGTAGGGGTCACCAGCCCAACTAATTTAAATCTAGTTCCAGGAAACATTACATAATAAACACATCATAAGTGTTTTTTAAAGTTTGAAAATTTCGGTAAAATACTAAAACTTATATTTAGTTAAATATTGATAAGTTTTAATAACAATTCAGTTCAACATCACATGGGGTCACCACTCAAAATGTAGTTTCAGTTTTGACAGTTAACTTTGCCATTACATTTGAATACTTTTAAAGTTGGAGAGTTTAGTTACAATTAAGAACAAGCTAAGTATTGGGAGGTTTATATTTTATTTAAATTATTCCACAATGAAAAGGGGTCACCGTTCTTAATATTATGATATCACTGAAAGGAAACTTTTCCAAGAACCATAAATATTCTCGAACTTTAGAAGTTTGGGTGAAGTACAGTTACTTATATTAAGTTAATATTGATAGGTTTTAATTACATCTCAAGAACATGGGGTCACCATTCAAAATGTTACGATTAACAATTAGTATTATAAGGACAATTACTGGAAGAGTTTTTTTAATTTATCAGTTTTCGTACAGTAACAAATTAGTTAAAAACTGAAAAGTTTGTATTTCATTTAAATCAGTCCATCATAAAACGAGGAATAGTTAAGTATTGAAAGGTGCGAACTCATCATAAATAGGGGTCACCATTTAAAAATCATTTCCATCCTACAACAAAAAATTGCCTATTCCATATCTTTTTATACACTCGGTTCCTATATGCTGTACCCCCTTCTTATTTTGATTTTAAATTGTTAATATACATACATTAGGTATACACATCTAACCCAAAGTCAACAAATTTAATATACAGAAATATATATACGATATGTATACTGTAACAAATATATACGACATGCGATTTAAGACAGACAAACGAAATTTAATTTGATTTACGATATGATGATCTCGTGCCACGTGTCACCGTTGTCTCTCCATATTGGTTGTATTACACAAATGAAATGGAACACTTTAGATAGTGCACGTGCAAAGGATGATACTATTGCGCACGAATTTATTTTAACTCATCAACATCTTAGAGACAACAACAACAATTTACAATAGAAAAGTTAATTGTCTGTGTTCAATTAACATTTCCTTTTAGTTTTGGTTTTGTAGTATGGAATGATAATATGTTGCATGTTGGAGATGCACTATTTTGTAATTTCTAGTTGTTATGTGTGTGTGTATGCGTTCCTGTACATGTAGAATCGAAAAAACATCTTTGTTTTATTTCTAAATCATCCTTTAGTGAGTAGCAAAGAAAACAAAAGATATAATAGACATAACCTCAAATATAATAAATCTTGATGTTAGAAACTGCGGTTCAAACTTTAGCGTTATGGTTAAATTTGCGAGGGTTGTTTGAGGCACTGATTTTAAGTCTTAATATTGAGGAAAACCAAAAACCATTGCATTAAGGCGTCATTACGAAGAACGATGGTTGGAAGGTTTGAAAAGTAATTATAAATTCTAAGCCAGTTATAGTATTGTCCAATTTTACTACCTTCTATTATTTAACAACCGTTCAATCGATTGCTTCTTAAAAGGATCAAGCCTACAATAGAACGAAGTGAATAGATTTCACCACACAAATCGACTACAAATTTAGACTCAAAAGATAACCCAGTAGACTGCGCCTCAAGAGAAATGGAACCTAACAATCTTGCAAAATTTAGTTTGTGGTGACACGGTCCAAAATCATGAAGTGTCGATACTTAATTCACGGCCTCTCTGTATATTAGCAGAAGATGACTTTGAATATCTTAGACCTTCACATTTTTTAATTGGGTGACCATCCACACAGTTGCTTGATTACGAGCTAACGGATATGTCCAATTTGTCCAATTTGTCCAGATTGCAATTAGCAGATGAACAGCACATATGGCGATGATGGCATCTTGAATATTTAACCAGTCTGCAACGAAGAAGAAGATGGTACAAAGAGAAAAACAATGCTAAAATTGGCGATATTGTCCTTATCAAAGACAATAACTTACCTCCAACAAAATGGTTAATGGGAAAAAAAATCAAACTGCATCCAGGATCAGATAACCATGTCAGAGTAGTAACATTAAAAATATCCACATGAGTCATGAAGCGTCCTATCCACAAACTATGTTTACTACCAGTAGATTAAATTAACTGATTTAAGGCGGCCGAAATGTTGATGATCCAGTAATATGTCGTTCGGTTACTTTATTTAAGCTTGATTATATATTGAGTTTCTTAGTTATTTGCCATCTGTTAATTGCTATAAAATATAAAATTACTTCCTTAACCAACCATCTTTAATTATAAAGATTTTAAACCATTTAAATGGTTATCTGCCTTGCATAATTTTAAGTTGCTTTGATATTCTCTACAATGCCCTAATACGTTAGTCGTAACCACGTGCTATAGTTTTTTACAAAAACCATTTATTCTCCATCTAATTAGGAAATATTGTAGGTTTAATATTGTAATAATTTTTTTTGATCAGTATAACAGTAGGCGATGATTATTAACTCCATTGTTTAAATGTTGGAAAAACAAAAATTGAACATTTTGATTAGTTTTGAGAAATTTTCTAGTGTTGTGTCAGCGTTGTAAATCAAAAACTTTAAATAATTTAAGAAAATTAATCCTATGTTGGCTTAGTTTTCAGGTGAGGAGTACATTGATATCCATTCGATTTAAAGATTGTGTGATAGGGATTACAGATTTTGTGAGCTCGAAATTATAATATCGCTGACTACCAAGCGTCACTTTTACAAATATTAATAGAAGACAAATATTCATACATAGTCTCACCAAATATTTGGATGTCGACAAAAGAAAAATTAGTAAATTAACAGCAAATCACCCGGACAAGAACTATTACCGATAGACCACCATAAAATATGAAGTTTTGTAATTGGTTGTTTGAACAGCATTTTGATAATTATAGTTTTGTGAAACGAATTCTATATGGACGAATGAATCTTAATTTACAAGAAGGAAGAGGAATTTAAGTACTTATTATTCAAGCCTTAAAAAGGTCAATGTGATCGAGGCGTGCAATTCTAACTTTTAAATAGTCCTACCGATGGCGAGAAACAATTGTCCGATTCACATCGACTTTCACATACTTAGCTAAATCAGGGCGAGATAGTGATAAAAAAATGCAAGAAGATACCACAGCAGTTATTTGTTACGACCTGTAAACTGTTTTGTCTTTATGGAAAACTAACGTATTCAGTTTTTTTAAACGGAAATTTCTCGTTTAAATCTAACTGGGCTCATTCACTCAAAGATGATATTGTTTTCGGGAAAATATCACTAATTGAACCATCATTATGCGAAAAAATTATTCAACATTTTGGTAAAAGATTAACAGTCTACCAAGCTAGGAAACGAGGTCACTTGAACGATATTATTTTTTATTATTAACCAGAACCAATGTACTTTAATTTCCAAAGTACTTTTTATTCTAAAAATAAATAAAGATTTCACACAATTTATTTCTTTTATTTAAAATTTAAATAAAATTACCTCAAATTTGAACACCCTTTATAATATACTTAATTAATGATGATTACTGCCTATATACAGTATTAATTATTTAAAATTATTAATTGGTTTACTTTAAGTAAAATTAACAATTGTTCGTTTAATTTATTTTAAAAGATGGTTTATGGATAAGCAACATCTCGAAAAAACTTAAATTAACCGTCATCGAAGGTGGGTAACAATTTCCCATGGTAAAAATATAAATTTGTTGTTGGTGTAAGTCCTATATTTTAGTGTAAGTCCACAAAGTGGATATACACTAATTTACCAAGAAAATTAATTTATATTTTCCAATTTTCCATAGAAATGTTTCATCACATAATTTTATGAAAAATACTTATAGGTTCAACTAAAATCAAAAAATTAACTTCAATTGGATTTTCTCATTATTCAAAAAATATCGCTTAAACCAAGTAAGCACTGGCATGACGTAATATCAATATTAATCGTATATAAAATGTACTCACACTCTCTTAGTTCATACTAAAAAAAATAAAAATAAATAAATGAATACGAAAGATAAAGCAATCTTTCGTATTCATTTATTTTTTATTTTTTACTAATTTAGTAGTTATTTTTTGTTGCGAAGGTATTGAAGCTTCACGGCTTGTATATACAATAGTGTTGGTTTTGCATAATAGACAGCGTTGTTGGCTTAAAATTTAAGTTTGGAGGTCAAAATCAAAATATAAGGTATCAAAATATATTAGTGTCAAAGGTTCAAATATAAATTTAAGAAAATAATGGTTCACAAAAACAGTTTGGTTAATCGCTAGTTTAACACGGAAAAGCTTATATTATTTTCAAGTCTCTTATTTGCTGGTAAAATTGTATGAACGTGGCAAGGATATTCAGACATGAAAGATTTAAGAACAGCTTTATCGCATCAAGAATTACAAGCAGAACATTTTGACAATAGGATTTCCTTAAAACGTTTAATGTAAACATGTGGAGTTTGCCTAAAAAAGGAAACATATTAAACATAATAAAAATGTTGACCAAAATGGATACGATTTAGTTTAGATTTTAGACGTAATAGTATATTTATGCCTTAACTGACTTTTCAAACTAAACTTTTCAAATTGTTCAAGCTGCCGCTGTTACCTCATAGGTGGTAGCAAAAAAGTACATTTCCAAAGTAATTTTTCGATGACTTTTCACAACAAGTATAAAATAACTATAATAATTTTAAACTATAAATAAATTATAATATTTTTTGGTTTAGTTTAGTTTCAAGTTAAGGCACAGTTAGCGACTTTTGTCTACTTTTGTGTAGTTCCATCTATCTAGAAACAGCATGAACTAGCTCGCTATAAGTTAGTTATTTTAGTCGATTAAGGCACATAGCATTAGAACAATATTTCAATCGTTTTGTATCAGCGATACAAGTTTGTCGTTATATATTGTTGTTTTTTAACGAAACTGATATATATATATATATATATATATATATATATATATATATATATATATATATATATATATATATACACGGTGGCTGAGACCAAGTGTTACCAAATGAAAACGCTGTAATTTTTATAATTTTGATTATTTTTTATTGAAATTTCGTGGAATATGTTGAAAACATATTACATTTTATGAAAAATATGTTACTGCTCGATATGAGCTTCTTTGGCTCTGATTATTTGATTCAGTCTTCTATAGAAAGCATTGCATGCTGACCGAACGTGGGCTTGACGAATTTTATTCCATTATCAAACAAGAGCTGACTTCAATGCATCAACACTTTCGTATTTTCTAGTGGAGTCCTTACTCTCCAAAATAGACCATATGGAGAAGTCTATGGGATTCAAGTCTGGTGAATATGATGGCAATCCATGGCATAGTAAAGCATCGTTTAGGATCTTTTGGCGGTACACCTCTTGGTTTACCTTGACTCCATGTTCGATGAAAACCAGAGGAGTGCGTCCATCTGCAGTAACTGCAGCCCAAACCATAACATAAGCTGATGATTGCTTGCGCATGGCAACTCTTGTGTCCAAATTATCGTTGGACTTGTGCTCTAACCAAACACGATCATTTTGTTTATTTACAAACTGTTGAATGGTGAAAATTTTCTCATCAGAAAAGACAATTTTTGGAATCTCATCACGTTCGGCCAAGGCCTTCAATGCTCGTGTTCTTTCAAGCCTAACTTTTTTTGTGCCTCCGTAAGATCTTGAACTTTTTGTATCTTGTAGGGCTTCAAGTGTAGTTCATTTTTTAATATGGTTTGAATGCTGTATCGTGAAACATGTAGACGTGCGGCTAATTGATTGGCACTTTGACGAGGATTTTGTTGGATTCCTTTCTTCACCTTTCGTATCATTTCTTTTGATGTTGCTGTCTTTTTAGGACCACCTCTGTTGCGTTTAGCGATGCTACCAGTTACGTTGTATCGAGTTATGGTTCGATACACAAACATTTTATTCACATTCAAATGCTGGAGCTGACGAAGTATTGCTGTTTGTGAATTTCCACCCAAATACAGTGCAATTACACTATTACGTTTGAATTCCATTATGATTTTTTTATTAAGATATTAATTTAGAACAGTTATTTGTTGACCACATGCAAACAACTAACCAAACTTCAATCTGTCAAAAAATTGACGCGCGAAAATGACAACTACACAAATGACAGCAGAGTGAAATCAGTAACATTTGGTCTCAGCCACTCTATATATATATATATATATATATATATATATATATATATATATATATATATATATATATATATATATATATATATCGATTTTCATCTGACTTCAAATGCCTATAGCTCCGTTGTAGTTCATTGGTAATCATTAGCATTTGGCCACAATGTATAAATATATGAGGTAAAGTTTAAACGATGAAATGAATAGATTTCCAATTACCTTCATAATCGAATGATTTTATCACACTCGACATATTTTAAAACTAGAAACTCAACACACTATATAGTAATTATAAAAACCGACTCCCCAAACCATGGCCGGTTGCATACATGACGGCGTGTACACCACCATATCACATATACGAGTAATATATTTTATATAATTACAATTTAAAGTTAAAAAATAAAATTCATAATTGCAATAATTTCAAGATTAAAAAATAATTATGTTAATCACCAAGGATATTAGTTTAAAATTTTATGTTTATTTTTCATAACGAAACATAAATTTTTTTATATATGAATTTATATATAATTGACCTCACACTGAGTATGTAAAACGAGTGCACAATTTACACCAAAAAAAAATATGAAAAACTAAAAAAAATCGAAAATTACGTTTTGACATCGTACAGACATACGTAGGTGGGTGGTAAGAGGGTGTAATACAGAATAATTCCACCCGGATTTAATTTTAATTGATTTAATAAGACTTTTTGTTTGTGTATTATGTCCGTAAAGTGTCCTAACTATCATATCGTATATATAAATCCCGCGCACCTTGGCACTCGTCAAAAGCCCATTGTTAGTCATATCGCGGGATAATCAAATCAAATATATGAACGCAACCTATATTGATCGCTGAGTTTTTTTTTATGTACTCGTACACATATTAATTGCGTGTGTAGGAGGTATTAAAATTTAACAACAACAAAAACTTTATAATGTTACAAAATAACATAACAAACTCCCTGTGGTTCAACACTGGCTGAACTTTTATTTTTATGTTTATTTTTTTTGGTTTGTGCATCTGTGTGTGTGCATGTGTGTGTGTATATGGTCAAAATCGGTAAAATAAATATATTTAAAAAAAACTACCATGTACCAACAACAAATTTTTTGAATATGTATCACATATTCATGTATGTATATTGGGAACAGTGTACATACCCCAAGTACACCATATTCGATGTACATGCATAATTTTGTTGTTGTCGATGTTTTTATTTAATTTAATGAAATTCATTGGAATATGTATATATGTATACAAACAAAAACAGCACAAGTCGAATAACAAAGCGTATATCCGAACAAAGTTAACATCAAAGGTAAATATTATTCTAAAAGCTTTTTTTTATTATTATTTTACGAAGCTCCTCTGTTGGAATTAATTTAGTTAATGAAATTGTTTGAAATCACCCAGAACACAAAACCAATAAAAATATTTGTACATTAAGCTGAACAGAACTGTTGGTATATGCAGACACCAAAAACTACTATATCACTGATATTACGGGGAGCATAGTGTGAGGGAATATCAATTTATTCATATCATTATCAATATTTTGTACAGGTTTGCAGGGTGATTTTTTTTATAAATTACTAATATAATAATATAATAATATAATAATATAATAATATAATAATATAATAATATAATAATATAATAATATAATAATATAATAATATAATAATATAATAATATAATAATATAATAATATAATAATATAATAATATAATAATATAATAATATAATAATATAATAATATAATAATATAATAATATAATAATATAATAATATAATAATATAATAATATAATAATATAATAATATAATAATATAATAATATAATAATATAATAATATAATAATATAATAATATAATAATATAATAATATAATAATATAATAATATAATAATATAATAATATAATAATATAATAATATAATAATATAATAATATAATAATATAATAATATAATAATATAATAATATAATAATATAATAATATAATAATATAATAATATAATAATATAATAATATAATAATATAATAATATAATAATATAATAATATAATAATATAATAATATAATAATATAATAATATAATAATATAATAATATAATAATATAATAATATAATAATATAATAATATAATAATATAATAATATAATAATATAATAATATAATAATATAATAATATAATAATATAATAATATAATAATATAATAATATAATAATATAATAATATAATAATATAATAATATAATAATATAATAATATAATAATATAATAATATAATAATATAATAATATAATAATATAATAATATAATAATATAATAATATAATAATATAATAATATAATAATATAATAATATAATAATATAATAATATAATAATATAATAATATAATAATATAATAATATAATAATATAATAATATAATAATATAATAATATAATAATATAATAATATAATAATATAATAATATAATAATATAATAATATAATAATATAATAATATAATAATATAATAATATAATAATATAATAATATAATAATATAATAATATAATAATATAATAATATAATAATATAATAATATAATAATATAATAATATAATAATATAATAATATAATAATATAATAATATAATAATATAATAATATAATAATATAATAATATAATAATATAATAATATAATAATATAATAATATAATAATATAATAATATAATAATATAATAATATAATAATATAATAATATAATAATATAATAATATAATAATATAATAATATAATAATATAATAATATAATAATATAATAATATAATAATATAATAATATAATAATATAATAATATAATAATATAATAATATAATAATATAATAATATAATAATATAATAATATAATAATATAATAATATAATAATATAATAATATAATAATATAATAATATAATAATATAATAATATAATAATATAATAATATAATAATATAATAATATAATAATATAATAATATAATAATATAATAATATAATAATATAATAATATAATAATATAATAATATAATAATATAATAATATAATAATATAATAATATAATAATATAATAATATAATAATATAATAATATAATAATATAATAATATAATAATATAATAATATAATAATATAATAATATAATAATATAATAATATAATAATATAATAATATAATAATATAATAATATAATAATATAATAATATAATAATATAATAATATAATAATATAATAATATAATAATATAATAATATAATAATATAATAATATAATAATATAATAATATAATAATATAATAATATAATAATATAATAATATAATAATATAATAATATAATAATATAATAATATAATAATATAATAATATAATAATATAATAATATAATAATATAATAATATAATAATATAATAATATAATAATATAATAATATAATAATATAATAATATAATAATATAATAATATAATAATATAATAATATAATAATATAATAATATAATAATATAATAATATAATAATATAATAATATAATAATATAATAATATAATAATATAATAATATAATAATATAATAATATAATAATATAATAATATAATAATATAATAATATAATAATATAATAATATAATAATATAATAATATAATAATATAATAATATAATAATATAATAATATAATAATATAATAATATAATAATATAATAATATAATAATATAATAATATAATAATATAATAATATAATAATATAATAATATAATAATATAATAATATAATAATATAATAATATAATAATATAATAATATAATAATATAATAATATAATAATATAATAATATAATAATATAATAATATAATAATATAATAATATAATAATATAATAATATAATAATATAATAATATAATAATATAATAATATAATAATATAATAATATAATAATATAATAATATAATAATATAATAATATAATAATATAATAATATAATAATATAATAATATAATAATATAATAATATAATAATATAATAATATAATAATATAATAATATAATAATATAATAATATAATAATATAATAATATAATAATATAATAATATAATAATATAATAATATAATAATATAATAATATAATAATATAATAATATAATAATATAATAATATAATAATATAATAATATAATAATATAATAATATAATAATATAATAATATAATAATATAATAATATAATAATATAATAATATAATAATATAATAATATAATAATATAATAATATAATAATATAATAATATAATAATATAATAATATAATAATATAATAATATAATAATATAATAATATAATAATATAATAATATAATAATATAATAATATAATAATATAATAATATAATAATATAATAATATAATAATATAATAATATAATAATATAATAATATAATAATATAATAATATAATAATATAATAATATAATAATATAATAATATAATAATATAATAATATAATAATATAATAATATAATAATATAATAATATAATAATATAATAATATAATAATATAATAATATAATAATATAATAATATAATAATATAATAATATAATAATATAATAATATAATAATATAATAATATAATAATATAATAATATAATAATATAATAATATAATAATATAATAATATAATAATATAATAATATAATAATATAATAATATAATAATATAATAATATAATAATATAATAATATAATAATATAATAATATAATAATATAATAATATAATAATATAATAATATAATAATATAATAATATAATAATATAATAATATAATAATATAATAATATAATAATATAATAATATAATAATATAATAATATAATAATATAATAATATAATAATATAATAATATAATAATATAATAATATAATAATATAATAATATAATAATATAATAATATAATAATATAATAATATAATAATATAATAATATAATAATATAATAATATAATAATATAATAATATAATAATATAATAATATAATAATATAATAATATAATAATATAATAATATAATAATATAATAATATAATAATATAATAATATAATAATATAATAATATAATAATATAATAATATAATAATATAATAATATAATAATATAATAATATAATAATATAATAATATAATAATATAATAATATAATAATATAATAATATAATAATATAATAATATAATAATATAATAATATAATAATATAATAATATAATAATATAATAATATAATAATATAATAATATAATAATATAATAATATAATAATATAATAATATAATAATATAATAATATAATAATATAATAATATAATAATATAATAATATAATAATATAATAATATAATAATATAATAATATAATAATATAATAATATAATAATATAATAATATAATAATATAATAATATAATAATATAATAATATAATAATATAATAATATAATAATATAATAATATAATAATATAATAATATAATAATATAATAATATAATAATATAATAATATAATAATATAATAATATAATAATATAATAATATAATAATATAATAATATAATAATATAATAATATAATAATATAATAATATAATAATATAATAATATAATAATATAATAATATAATAATATAATAATATAATAATATAATAATATAATAATATAATAATATAATAATATAATAATATAATAATATAATAATATAATAATATAATAATATAATAATATAATAATATAATAATATAATAATATAATAATATAATAATATAATAATATAATAATATAATAATATAATAATATAATAATATAATAATATAATAATATAATAATATAATAATATAATAATATAATAATATAATAATATAATAATATAATAATATAATAATATAATAATATAATAATATAATAATATAATAATATAATAATATAATAATATAATAATATAATAATATAATAATATAATAATATAATAATATAATAATATAATAATATAATAATATAATAATATAATAATATAATAATATAATAATATAATAATATAATAATATAATAATATAATAATATAATAATATAATAATATAATAATATAATAATATAATAATATAATAATATAATAATATAATAATATAATAATATAATAATATAATAATATAATAATATAATAATATAATAATATAATAATATAATAATATAATAATATAATAATATAATAATATAATAATATAATAATATAATAATATAATAATATAATAATATAATAATATAATAATATAATAATATAATAATATAATAATATAATAATATAATAATATAATAATATAATAATATAATAATATAATAATATAATAATATAATAATATAATAATATAATAATATAATAATATAATAATATAATAATATAATAATATAATAATAAGTACATATTATAGTACAATCGTTAAAAGCTATTGGGGCCTGTAGATAGTCATTAAAACTAAATAATGGATTGCTCGTAAGACTTTGGGAATCGGCAGGCGGCAACAACCACAAACAACAAATCGTTTTCGGCCTATGGCTGTCACACTTTTATCCATACAACACATTCGAGTAGATTTGGTTTTCTCATATAAAACTGACAAAACATAACTAATGCTTTTACTCAAATAGAATGGGAGCTTTTATTTAAAACAGAGTTTGACTCACTTAAAACTAGGTTTTTGTTTAGTTTGCAATGCTAAAAGCTAAAAACTTTCCATACAACAACTCAAATTTTAATCCGACTCTGTGCATCACCTATAATAACGAGATATTTCTGTCTCAACATTTGTTACATGAAACAACTGCTAAATTCACGACATTCATAATTGACATAACACTTATAAAAATTAAAAAAATTTCAAATCGTTATTTATTATTCATGAACATATAGCAAATCATATATTCAAGATACAAAATAATTTTGTTTTTTAACAACGAGGTTTTGCTACCTGCATTATTAAACAGAAAATGTATATCAACCCAACGTATACCATCACCATATATTATGCTCCCACAATTTTCACAATTTTTACATCATTTTAAAATCGATATTCCCGACTTGACAATTATTTTGTTATATTTAACTTTACGACAATTGAAAATTCTTGCGATTCGACGAAGAAGGCACAAAAAAAGTCAATAAAACTAATAAAAAATTAAAAGAAAATAAATTTCCAACTTCTTATTATTTGTCATGTGATTATTTTAAGTAGATAGTATCGCAAGTTGAAAAAAACGATCATTTAAATTGCATTCAAAACTTAAACAATAGAAGTGTAATTAAAAAGTGTGCCAACATTACAGAAAAAAAAAGATTAGTTGCATCATTTTTTACAGGGAGTATCAAAATCAATTCAAAAAGCTTTGATTTCATTATAAGAACAATTTACTTGCTAGAGTTTGTATCAGTTAATTGATTAATTGATTGATTAGAGTGCACGACCGAGGATTAACCAGGAACTCTTGGAATACCGTCTACCCTTATGATATGACCGGTCAAGTCGCCTACTCCTCGTCTCAGCCGCTTATGGTTAAAGTTGGTTTGCGCATTAGGAATACATTGTCCTGTTTGATGTTCGTAAGCTGCCAGTGTAGTTGTTGCAGTAAGTGATTGTATTTGATAGGAGCTAAATTACTGCAGGTCTACTCTACTCGAGTATCTCAACTCCTCTTCCAGTAGTAGTAGAGTTATTCCATGTAGTTACCAGTTCAAGTCCTCAGTTAACACATCTGATGTGATTTCGATTTGAATGACCTTCGTGACTTTGCTCAACGTCCTTTGCTCATCCGAATATATCTATGAGTTCCGCGTAGTTGACCATATGGTTAAATTGACATAGTAGTTCGATGGCTCGGAAGGTCTCCAAATAGTTGTTCCAAACTTTTAACATTAAAACGATGACATAGTACACAATCAGAATTAAGGCAGAATTATTATGCCTTAATTTATGACTCGTCCTTTCTTATCTTTCGACGTTTTGAACTGCATATTAGCTTGCTCTTGTTGAAAATTATATGGCTAATGGGGCCTGTTCTACCAGTTATGCACTGTTGTCAATTTTTTCAAATAGTCTCCGAGATTTGCACAATTTGCTGTATAATCTTCAGTTCGGATGTGCTTCGATGAGTCCATATTGATGTTGGCCTAGATCTCAGCTACTCGATGTACAACAAATAATTTCTACGTTGATGGATGTTTCCGTATCGATGCAAGTGCGATGTTTGAATCAAAGCACCAATTATAGTTTGTATTTGGCGGCAGGTCCACGAGAAATAATAAATGATCTCCAGCTGAGTTGTAATTAATCCTCAGTGTTTTACTGATTCTTTAGTCATTAAATTTAGATCACTGATCAATCTCTTAACCTCCAGAATATCTTCTAGGATGCCTGGATGATTAATACCTCACTTCTCAGCCTTATTCCGCCCTTGTGCAATAAATGGATTATTTGTGTTTGTAGATGTTGACTTTCTTCTACTGTGTCGGCACCGGTTAGTACACCATCTACGTAGAAATCATTTTTAAGGATGTGGCTAGCTTCCGAATGAGTATTTCTTTCGTCATCTGACAGTTGATGGCCAAAAAGGGGCTGCCGATGTCCCATTTATTATTGTGGTTAGTTATCCCTGCACAACATGCGGCTTGATATAGATAATGTTTATCCAGCATTTTAATTTATAGCATTTTAATGGTGTTGATAATATCATCCGGTGAATGGTTCTGCTCACTTTCTGTGGCCCATGGTGTTGTATTTCGTCATGAACTTTTTAAACAATTCTCGAAATTCATGGTTAGAGTCTTGATTTATTTTCCAGTTAGAGGTATTGCTGCAGTATTCTTTGCCTGGAATTGCCTAGCTGATCAAGTTCAAGTTGTTGCTCATTGAACGAGAGATTGACTTGCTGCATACCGTCCATTCGACTCTCTCCTGGAGGTGTTCAAGAAGATTTCAGCACACGCCGTGTCTTCGTTTGAACCTGCTGCAATAGTTCCAGTAACCTCTTCAAGTTTCCAGAATAGGTTCATTTTAGATTCAATCCTCATTGTACTACTGTAGACCTTTCGGAAGTGATGCATGATATCTATTTGGGGTGGCCTCGAAATCACCTAACCGAAACCTGGTCTATTTATTTTCCCTTTAACTATTTTATCACTGATTAAGTCGCCATACGCTCAATAGAAGGGGGGAAGTGTAATAATTTTAGGCAATACATTAACCTTTAATCGGTTTGATGTTAAAAAGTATGGTTGAATGCATAGTTGTACCATAGCGTTTCCTGGTCTCGTGTTTCTAGTTCCAATTCCTGACAAATAGATGCACGTTTGGCGTTGCTTTAACCCTAAATGTAGACTGCTTCTTCTTTAATTAAAGAAAGCTAAAGGTTGCCGGTGACTCTTTCAACATTTACTACTGCTGTTGGTAATGGTAAGCACCCTTGTTGGGTAACTTGATTGGTAATTGTACGAGTTGGCACGACCGATGTTTGAAGATTGACCAAAAAAATTTTAACCGCACCTTGGCTTGAAGAAGCTGTATTATTGTAATGCAGAAATTTTGGTGGGATTCATTGCTCACGATACATGACTTTGAATTACCATCACCATTATAATGTCTTGATTAACAACGTATGCAAGAATTTGAGGCGCTTATTATCGCATTGCTCTACAACACTAGCTGAGCTGACTGTGCTAATATGTACACGTCTTAATGGTGGCATCTTTGAAAAAATGATCGGTGATCTTGGCGCAGTTGCTTTTGAACTCGTTATTGCCTCTAACGTTTAGAATCTCCGTTTTATGAAGGTGAACTATTCTATAATTTTTAAGACCTCTCCCGGATTGGCTAAAGTAGTTTTGTATAGCCTAACGGATACTGGGTCTAGTTAAGTGTTTAGAATACATGTTATTAAAGATTCGAACGGGCAGCTCATCTTTATCCGTTCTGTTGTGTATAATTTCTATTGCGGTGTCATGTAGATTTGGTAATGTTCCAGCAGTTGGAATTTGTATCATTGGTAATGACAGCAGAGAATTGAAATAATTGTGTGGTAATGGTCTAAGATTATTAAATCTTGAGTGCAGCAGGATTCAGACCATTTCGTAATTATCTCCTATTGTTGACATATAGCTGATTAGTTAAGCTTTATTTTTCTGTAAGTGCGATTTGAGAAATGACATTTTCACCATATTCAATAGTTCGTTGTTTTGGTGGATGAGCTCCACTGCTGGATACAGTTTTGTATACAGGTTTTGTTAACTGTATCAAAGAAAGTTACAAAACGACTTGTATAATAGAGAGGGTTTGATTATTTTGATAGTACTAATACTCTTAAACAGTGCAAAGAGAATTTAAAAATATTTTTTTTTCTTTATTTTTTTTATATCGAGTTACAGTACTAATACTTATGCAGTATGTAAAATGAGTAGCAGTCTGAGTGCAAGAGAAATTGAAGACGGCTTGTATAATAGAGCTGGGTTTGAGTCCACCTTATCCTTAAGCGTTCCATAGTAATATTTGAATAATTAATCTGATGTCTGTTTATCTTCTTCAGATTTCACAAGGGTAGCTATGTTAAGTCACACAATCTTCTTCATTTCCTTGTTCAATTGATTCAGTTATCAGCTGTAATCAAATCATTACATCAAAATTAAAAGGAAAGTTAGACAAAATTATTTTATATTACTTGTGAATAGCTCAAAATATGTATCAAATCGTGGAAGAAGCGTTTGAATCCCATTTAAAACTAAATTTTTGAAGTAACCTACCGATCGAAATGAAACGATGGAAAATCATTTTTGCGTTCCATCGCCATGGCAGTCTGATCTACTTTTGTTGCTCAATATAATAAACTTAAACTTTATGTTTCCCCAAATTTTGCTCTTTTCCATCATATTTTCCATATGAGGCATGGTTAAACACACTGTACTTTATGCTAACGTAAAGTAAAATGAATTCGATTTAAATAAAAAAAAAAAAAAAAAATTATAAAATCAAATATTCAAGTGTACGAAATATTAATGTTGAAATTAAAATGAAAATTTCATTATGCATTCAGTAGCGTACCGAGTACGTACTACATATCCAGACGTTGAAGTGCATATTATTATTGTGTTGATCAAAAAAACAAGGAAAATTCACAACCAAAACAAAAGGATTTTTTTTTGATAATAGATGAAAAAATTAAAAATATTTTTTTTCATTATATGAGATATACACACACATATATACATTCAGAGGGAAAATGTAAATACACACACACACACACTACACAATAAAATATGTAGCTGGAAGCGTAATTATACATTTCATTGGAAAAATATTGTATTGGAATGGAAATAAAAATAATAATACACTTTTCATGGAACAAAAGGAGATGATCCAGATGCGAGCAAGGATTTTTATTTTATTTTTAGCATCATACAGCTAGAGAAACGCTTATTAATAGACGCAAGAAAAGTTTACCTTTACTCATCGTATCTCGTCGTTTGGATTGTATTTTTAAACTAACATAGAACGAAATAATTTAAAATTCCAAGAATATAATGTTATGGAATACATTTAATTGACTTTTCCTGCCACATCAATATAAATCCAGCTGAGTTAATTAGTTCTTGGTTTAAAAAATTAATTTTACTATAAAGGAAGCTCTGATTAAATCTGTGATTTACTACCGTAAATATGTAGATGAAATTTTAACACTTTAATCTTCTTATTTTAATTTATTTCTTCCAAATTTGAGAAAATTTGCTGGTCAATTTCTAATCGCATTGATTCAACTCTTTTTTACACTCATACACTCATTACTATACAGTGTACTATTGAATCCTTTCATTATTTCCGTTTTGATTGATTGATTTAGAATGTACTGCCTTTTAGAATTTAACGACTGGGCTTTTTATTTGCACGCCAATTCGGCTTTATCAATTGTTTTAAACTTTCTTGGACTTATTGATTTGTATATATACACATTTATTTTGTGAGCAGATTGCCAGATGCATTATGACCAAAAAGTTATTTATTCTATTTTTTGCGGCTTTAAATTCACGGGAAAATTTTTCACTCTTATTAATATAGGTCCTACTCGACTTTTTATCCAGCATAAGCTAGTTTCATCAGCATTGAAAATCTGAATTGCTGTTTACCTTTGCTCTTCTTTTATCAGTGCTTGATCTTTAGGAGATTTTTCAAATCATCTGCGCTTGTTAACTTTAATGGACCACCCGGTATTTAGAAAACTTTGAATAAAACAAAATTCGTCGGCTATTCTCTGAAATTGTGGACTACATACAGATTTCGTAAAGTATAAAACAGAAAAGTATAAAAACGTGTTAAACGAACCTTCATTAATGTGAAAGCCATAATAGTGTTGCGTAAGGATATACCAATTTGATGAATGATTTAACCACATTAGCCGATAAAATTTGGAAAATTAATCGCAACAACTTCGACATCGAATACAGAAATCGAATTTAAACACAAAAACACAGAGGGTTTAGTTCAGGTACCAGAAAGAGTACCTTCAAAAGTGAAAACTAAGTCATTCTACTGTACCTACGACGGCAGATTAAGTCAAAGTTATGATTGATGCATCGAGTATAGCAATAGGCGGAGAAGTGTTGGAGCAGCTTATTAGTAGCATCCTGTCTGATTCTTTTCCAGTAAACTGTCCCTTCCGTGAAAAAATAATTTATCTTTGACCGGGAACTTCTCGCAATTTACTGTGCTATTTCAAGCATTTCCGGGACTTTGTCAAAGGTGATTTCTTTTAAATCTTAATTGACCATACAAACGTTTCACTAGATTACTAGGCTAGGTATATAAAGGGTGAAAGCAATATCGTTGCCGATGCTTCATCTCGATTAGATCAATATCAGGCTTCTTTTATAAAGCATGCTGCTCCCGATTTGCAAAATTTCGTTAACTTACAAACATCCGAAGACGAGCTCAAATATGTTATCCAACTGGCAGCAGGCTAGAACGAAGCGAAAACTGGAACAAATACGCAACTTAAATTCATTTATGTCCCACTAGTGTGGAACTAGTGGCTTGAGGAAATTAATTGATTTTGCAGTATTGTTCCCTCTATATATAGGCAATGGTCTACGTGGTTTTGTTAGTACTACATCTAGCGAACCGATTGTGAGGTTATCGCCATCGGTTGTAGTAAGCGGTCCTTCTGTTGATAGGGCCGATACTTTGGTAATTGGTCTTTGGTAGAGAAAATTTTCTCGAGCCGAGTATTTTAACGATCCGAAATTTATCATCTGCTTCCGGACGTGATTCAACAATTTGTCCTAATACACATTTTGACGGTGGCAAATTGTCTTCAATTAGAAGAATAGGATGACTGATTCCGATTTGAGGTTTTGACTGTTGCCATTTCGGTCGTTGTTGTATCTTTTGAAGGTTTTCGTGACTCCATCTTTTCAAGATCAGCTATGTTATTGAACAATGGATAAAGGGGCCTTTAATTTAGCACGGCGTCTATTTGATTTAAGATTGTCGTTAATTTTTCGTAAGCGTAATATTCCACACGATCTTATTTAGATGTGTCTAAATAATAATTTTATATACATAAAATGTCACGCCTGCTTCCCAAAGTCCACCGAATTATGATGATGCAGGTAGTTGAGAGTGTTAGGTTATTCCTTTCCCCAACATTTTGAGGTAACACGTACATATAGAGGTATATAGAATAAATTCTCGACCGATAACAAAATATTGCAAGTGTTTTATTTATGCGTATGCCACTCGAATTCTTGATTGCACATATATTGATGTCACTGTTGTCGTTCTTATTTTGACCTTTAATCGTAGAACTTATCGAGATCTTGAACCGCGTTGGGTAAGAATATGTAATTATAATTCATCATTCTCAAGAAAAGGTAATTGTACCTTTAATGGAGGTTGAGTGCACGAAATTTGTTATTGATTTAATTTCAGCTTGGGTCAGCGGAATAGCTCTCAACTGATATTTCGATGCCTAGAAATTAATGTTGTTTCACTCTAGATTCGGATTATTTCAAATTAACCACCAAACTGTGAACAAATGTGAACTCCAGTAAAAACACCAGTAAACATTAATATGACATCCCTTAGCTAATGGCTGAAATCCGTTACGAAAAATATTGGATATCGATCATGCTTTGTTTTTAGTTTCAACCTAAATTTTTGTCCGAATAGCCCCCAACTCTCATCGTTTTTCTTTGTCATGTCAAGTGAACTAACCCAACCTTTTTGATGAAAGGCATACTTCTTGATTTTATCTAAAATTGATTTCATTTTTAACTTTAAATTCTGCCAGTTTTTTTGAAAAACTGGACTGTAATTCTGCAAAACGTTTCGAACGTGTGGATTCAATGCATCGTTAGTAGATTTAATGGCAAACAACTATGTTCTGATGAGCAATCTAACATCGTAGGCGATCATAAACTTCCACGCAATACCATGAGGTAGGCCTTAGTTCCAAGTTTAAGTATTTTGTGCCAAATGTTTCAATCGGCATGGAGTAGGTGGCCAAATGCGTTAAATAGGATTTTACTGAGCTTTCTCGTAGTGTTGAGGTTCTGAAGGAAAATTTCCGTTATGACAATAGTTTTGCAATACAGTAAAAATTCGCGGACCACAAATGCCATGGTAGTATCTTTAACCTTAATAGTAAGAGTGGTAAAAACTTTTTAATGTTGACACTGCATTAGAAAAGAGATTCACCACCCCCTACTGGTCATAAGATGGACAAAACGAAACGCATTTCAACAAATACTTGTACTCTGACAAATTTGGAAAAGTGGAGAAAGAAGTGGACCAATAAACTAGAATGGCTTATGGCAAAAATTAGCATAAAAAAAACGAGAAAAAAAAATCGAAAACGACCTCCTCGACCAGATTCGCTCTTGGTTAAACAAAAAGAAGTATCTTGTGCTGAACTGATAAGGCAAATAAAGATGGACCCAAAACTTACAAAAAATAAGGGAAAAATATTCGTATTCACCAAACAACGAAGGAAGATCTTTTGCTAGAGTTGGAAAGCACTGGGAAACAAACGCAAACACCTGTTTTTCAATCCCAGTTGGGGAAAAGAATCAGTCCGAAAGCTGATGTTTGAGCTGTGACACAGGAAGTCCTTGCAGATATAAGGGACTACACATGACCAAGTACTTCAGGTTTTTGAATCACTGGTGGGAGAAATTAATGGTATGGTCTCTTTAAAAATGCTGAAAGCTTCTTATCGAGGACACAAATGGCAGTGGTTAGCCTTCCAAGCTTAAAGGAAAGATGTAGGATGTGGAGAGAAGATGGCCGCATTATAAAGGACTGCAGCAATGATCCAAATTGCTTTGTAGTGATATAGCCATTGGAGCAAACAGACAGTTCGCTGGTAATTTAAAGTGCTTATTAACAATATTGTGATAAAATATTAAAATATTGAACAATATTGAATTTTTTCAAGCATTGGATTTACCACTGCAAAGGCGATTGGATTTACCACTGCACGCTTTACCATTGATGCGATTAAGCTCGTTGTAAATACGATGAATGAGACGATTGTCAGATGGAAAGGAGGTTCCAAAAAATACTGTGCGGTGGTCACATAGGATGTTAAAAATGACTATCACCATTGCAACATCTGACACACTTCGGTAGAATATCATTAGATTAACCGTTTTGTTTAAACTACACGATATTCAAAGTGTTAAACTCATTAAAATTATTAAAAAAAAAAATGTAATTGAAATTCTTGTGTGAATATATCATTGCGCAGAATTTCATGCATCTTACCACAATACAAAAAATAAGATTGTTGTGCATATAACATGGGGAATTACGATACGCGCAAATCAAAAGAAATTATCAAGAATGCAAATAGTAAAAAGAAGCAGACGAGATTGGCAATTTCACACATATTGATTTTATGTGTATGCTGTGTACATAATATATTCAATTTTCATGGAACAGTATCGCAGTGGCAAATATTGTATGCCCTTTTATTCTACCAATGATCACCTATCGTAGTCTTTGGTTTTCTATTTTTCAAGATCTTTGACCTTTATGCGAAAAAATATTTTTTTTCTTTTTACCATACGAACATAATAATTTTCTCATAAATCGAAAATTATTCGCAAAATTTATGTTAATTTAAATATGATTGGAATTTATATGTTAAATATTATGGATTTTTGTCTAGCTACACACACACATGTATCTGTAATTATTTTTGAAATTTAAACTTAAAAAAATCATTCATCATTTAATTTATCCATTCCACTTCACCTCCGATCGATAATTAAAGTTTCACCTCAAACTATAAACCCATTTGGGAAAAACGAATGGAAAACTTTATGATAATAATTTCATTATGAAAAAAAAAAAAATTTCCAAGATTCAAAAAAAATATTTCATAATTTACTTGACTCAAATTGACTTCATAAAATACCATTAAAATCGAAAATTTATGGCGGGCGAATTTTTTTTCCTATTTCCAATCGAGATGTTCTTGTGTCTGCGGGCACCCAATTTCCACACCAATTTTTACGACTTTTATACGATATATTATTATGTAGTGTATATATGGTGGATTGTAATTAATGTGAAAATGGAAGACAAGACGATTTACTATATACTCGTAGTTACGGTTCAACCTCAAATGTTTCGGCAAGCAACAAAATAAGATAAATTGTATATAGTTTTAGGAAGTTAATGGAAAAAGTACGGAACCAACGAAATAAAAACACATATCTTCCTTTTGCGTTTTTCCAATTTTTTTTTCAACATAAATTTAAAAAGATTTTAGTTGAGAATGTAAAGGGGGGTAGATATTTACCAATTAAGATAAAGTAGTATATCACTTAAATATAGCAGACAAGTTGGATTGGTAAGATTTACTTATGTTTAGCTTGTCTCAAATTTATGCAAGTTTGCTTTTTTAAGCATTTTCTAAATTCTAACATGAGATTTTAAAGTTACAGGGATAGAGCATCTCCTTGTAGTACTCCAGAGCAAATTGCAAAAATTAGACAGCGTATTATGACTGCGTTACTATGCCATTTTATATAAACCCACATATTTGTCAGGTATTCCCAGACACGGCAAAGCAAATCATAAATTTCTCGATGGATTGAGCCATAGGCTTGTTGGAAATTCAAGAACACCTGATGCACGTCACGAATTGTTTCGTTAAATTTAAAAATCCTTACAGGGGAGTGATTCTATGCATTATTATGTAGGACAATAATTTGTATGCTGTGCAAAGAAGAGCTGTGCCGAGATAGTTTTTGCATTTTAAACAATCTCCTTTTTTAAGGATAGGACACTACGTGACCACTTTCTATTCATCAGGCATAACTGTGCTTTGCCATACTGATCGAATAAGGTCTAAAAAATACTTTCACAAAGTATCCCTTCCTAATTTCAAGAGCTCGGAATTAATGCAATCAACCCTAGGGGAACAGTTTATTTTGAGTTCCTGCATAGCCCGTGTGAATTCCTGGTAGGATGGGTTCAAACCAAAAATTTCATAAAAAGCTGTTTTGGTTGGGGCTGGTACCCGCGGAGTGATTTCTGTACAATTCTTAATTGAACTGATGTCGAAAATGTTGTTGTTGGATTGCTGCCTGGTAGTTAAATCTGTTTAACTACCATCTTTAGAGGGTGTTGGGTCTGTGTTTGGGGATTTCTTGTCGAGAGAGGGGCACGTTGATTCATCGGGTGATTTAACGGAACGTTATTTTGTGCGGTTGTGGTGTTGCTGGGGGCGTTTCAGGTGCGGCACTTTGCAGTACTCTTGCTTTGGTTTGGTTGGAGTGTTGTAAAAGACTGGAGGCGTCGGTCTTTGGTTGGATGGTTCTTCATCTCCAACGGTATTTTGTTTGGGTGTTGGTAGTTTGTTTTAGATGATTTGTTGATTGGTGTTTTATTATTGGTGTTTTGATTGGTTGGTGTTTTGTCGAATCTGTGAGTGAAAAGGTTGAATGGTGTATGGTTTTTAGCTTGTAAAAGACATGCTGTCATGAACATGGTTGCTTTTGGTTGGTGGGTTTCCATGAGACTTTCGGATTCCATTTTTGTAAGAATTAGGATGCAGCGGTTCAGAGGCACTTGACGCTTTTTGCTTTCAATTATCATGGACTCCTGTTGATGATGTATGGAGTAGAGGATGTTCGTGGTTGCTTCTTGCAGAGACTTTGACGAGGTTGTAATGCGGTACATTTTTAATGTTTTGGTTGCGCAGTTGAGTCTTTGATGTTCGGATCTGTTGGAGTTCTTGTGCTTGTGTGAATTGAACAAGGATATCGAACAAGGATATATTTTTTCGATTGATTCGAGTGTTGGTAAGCGGCGACTTCATTTTCTCTATCTTCAAGTCATTTTAGTTGTTTGCTTTGTGTATCATCCAACCAACCCCTTACAACTGTAGATGTGGTTGAGATGGCAGATGCTAGTATAATTTTGTGTACTTATGGCATTTTGTGTAAGGAAGCCTTTCAATAAACCGCCTCCAATTTATGATGACACAGTATTCATGTTTTTTGTAATGTTTGTGAGTTTCTGGAAGAAATTTTAATTTTCAATGAGCGAAAATAAGCTACATAGAATTCTAACAACAAATCAAGAACCAAATTATCATTGTACTTCAAAAATGTATAAAATCATTGATTACAGTTGTAAATATGCGTTCGTACTTATCACGAATAACCCACTCGTAATTTGTTTTGATTGGGATATCGCAAATAGTAAAATTATTTTTCCACCAAACAGTATATGCCTTTATTTTCGTGTTTATCTCGCGTGACCGCTATTCAGTTTAATCGCAGATGTGATTTTTTCAAAAAGAGGTGTCGGTAATTTGGGAGCAATATGGAGAGTATGATATGCTTCTTAAAGGATTACGGCTAATCCACAAAATGCGCATGAAATGCATTCTGCCTGGATAGTTTGATACTTGTAAATTAATGCTTTTTGTAAAAAGGTTTTCCTACATCCAGCTGGAGCAGAATACTTTACCTGTTTGGATTCCATTAGCAACCACTTCTCAAACTAAGTTGTACAGCATTAGGTAATGAATTTAAACCACAAAGGATATAAAAAAGTATTCGTAAGTTATGCGCAGGTTGCGTTTCTTTCTGGTTAAAACATTCATTGTCTACGAGTTATCATAAGATACAATGCCTGTTGTTACTTTTCTCTGACTACCTGGTTCGCAAGATTTTCACTTTATAATCCCAGATATAACTTTAAGGATTCAGTCGCGGTACTTTAGGCTTTCTTTACGAATTATTATTTGATGAGTAGGTAAATGACAATCCAGACCAATGAGTGCATGTGTTTGGAAATGCATTTCGTACTAAAATATAAGTCAAGTCATTTTCATTGAACCAGCATGTCTGCCATTTACTCGATTCCATCGTGTCGAGACTATGACCTTTAAATAGAAATAAAATTTAGATAAAAAGTAAACAGATTATATGGCACTCCAATTACCAAATGGCAGACCAATTAACCGATTGGTCTGCCATTATCATGGTGTTTGGATACGGTATAACTATATTTACATAGTTGAGTGTGCCAGCATTAAACTGTTTTGAGAACTGTTTAGTACACTTTTGGTGGGCCATTTTAAGATTACCGAATCTAACTACAACAATTATTTTATTGAGCAACTCCACGTGCAAGGAGCAATTCCACTAACATACGGAAGTTATTATAGACACAACTGATGAAGCAATACTACGTACATATCAAAGTACTTATCAAAGCTTGATAAAAAAGCCTGTGCAATCATCAAGGGCTAGGTCTGTATCATCTATGCAAGACAGGAGAAATATATTCGATGCAGCCACTGTCTGATTCCAATCCAGTAATTGCCGTCTAAAATGGCGTATCCTAAAATCATCATACGCTTTTACATTTTAATCCGGATTCGAATCAGCCAGCTCTCAATACTAAAGTATCAAATTTTAACGTCGAAAAAGCACCTTGTGCCAGGCTTCAAGATTTAACAATGTTCAAATAACTACCATAAATGCGCTTATTATGCTAAAAATAACATCACTTCGGCATCATTATAATTGAATCCTAATTCCATGTGGATCTTGGAAAGCCTTAATTTGGCCGATTACAATTTCTACAAACCCGAAAACCAAAGTGGATATTGATACATTACAACGCTTCTGGGAAATTGAGGAACTACCCAATTTTAACAAAATGTCCGAAGAAAGTGAACCATTGCAGCTATTACACGAGCAAAAGATGATAAGTTTAGTATTAAAATTCTATTTAAGAAGACACAACACGCTCCACGATACAACCAATCGATATCATGGTTATTAGCCACGGAGAGGCTTTTTAAAGGTGATATTCCATTTTTACAATTGTACAGTCAATTCATGCAAGAATATGAGGAGTTACATCACATCCAGCCTGTCGAAATTACATCATCGAGTCTTTAAATATAGCAGAACTACAACAAAATGACGTGTGGTATTTTAGGCATCCGCGACATCAACTACTGGTATATCATTGAACGAGAATTTAATGGTGGGATTCAACGTACAATCATTCTTGTTCCAAATTATTACCGGATTTCGATAACATCCATATGTTGCCCTAGAATACAGAGAGAAGCAAACGGTAGCATGCCGTTCAATTTATTTACCAAGTTGAATTAGTCGATAAGAAAGTTTACACAAAAGGGAGCTTTCTATTGGAACCCAGTAAGATTTATGGTCCCTCCGAAATATTATCACCCGTCACAATCAAAATCAAAATATCGTTCCAGTCCTTATGGTTGAAAAATCTGTTGGGATGACCAACACAATCTCAACACATATTTTTTATTATCATGTGGGCCGATTCCGAAATTGTTTTAAATTGGCTATCCAGCCCACCTAAAATAGAACAAAATTTTAGTTGATAGAATAAATTCATTGTGTTTAAATTCAATTGAGCTACTTTCTCGATATAGCATTACCCACCTCTGACTGAGCTTACATTGTTAAATAAATTGTATTTATTCCAAACCATGATGTTCATTCAATTTGATAACTAGTCAAGACAATTTTTGTGGTACTTCGTAATAGTTTTGAATTGAGCTACTTTATTAATTTCATCTTTTTACATCACCTTATCATGATTTAAATTAAACAAAAATTCAAATTATTGATATTTTGGTTTAATTTAAAATAATTAAGATTAGTATTTTGAGTTAGATCCACACTATGGTTACAAAAGTGTCATTTAAAATTGAGCAATTCTAAATAATAAGATAAACATTTACTTTGATATTTGTCAAATATGTAAGAACATTTTATTAGTTCAGTTTGAAGAGGCTAGCAACGTGTTGCTCATTTTTAAATTATGTTTTCTTTATTTATTTAAAATAAAACTGTATTAATAAATCAATCATTAATAAATACTCCGAATTATAAAAAAAATCCTTTTTTCACACTATACAATTATCGATTGAACTGAGCAAAATATTAGAAAATTTAAATTTATATGTTTTATTTGAGCAAAATACTCAAACCAAGGTTTCTAAATAATTTGATTTCATAAAATTGAGCTACACAGCATTTTTGTAATTTTAAAGGATGATTTTTCAAAATTGAAATATCTTTTGTACCTATAAAGCTAACTTCATCTGGATATATATATATATATATATATATATATATATATATATATATATATATATATATATAAAAGTTGTAATTTTCAATTTAACAATAAAATAATAAGATTTTAGTTGTGTCAAATTGAGCAACACATCATCTTGATATTGATATCAATTAAAATTCCACTTTCTATGATTTTAATTTTTGTTTGTCTTTTAAAATAAACTAATTTACATATAGTTAATAATATATTACTTTGTATATTTGTTTGACCAAAGTAAAATAAATTTTACTATTTATTGAGCAAAGCGATTTATTTTTAATTAAATAATTGAATAAGCCTCCTTTACAGTTTTTCAATTTTGTTCTTACATCCATTACAAGTAAATTGATCTTATTATAGACCAAATATTTAAATATGAAAAATTAAGCTACTGTTTTATGAGGTCTCTTGGTGAAATTGACTTCATCATGGCTTTAATTCCAAATGTAGCTACGATTTCACAGATGGATTTTAAAATAGTTTAATTTAGTCTGGTTGATTTGCCCTATTCATAGATTTTTTTTGAATTTTCTAAAATTGAGCAAATAATTATAGAACTTAGATTAGTTTACAGTTTTATTTACGTTATTTTGGAAAAATTCCCTATTTATCATGAAACTTTTCAGTTTGATTTAAAACTAAATATTGAGCAACATGTAGCTCAATTTTAAAACATCAACCATGGTATGTTTTTATTTCATTTTAAAATATTGCCATGCTTATACAACATATGAACAATAACATTTCGGTGAATAGCTCAATTTTGAATATTTACATAAGATGCATACGGGAAACAGATCACTGTTAATAATTGAGCCATCCAGATCAACACTCAAATCGTACTATATATAATAATTTTGGTCCAAAGCCAGGTACCATCACGATGTACAAAAATGAATACGGTAAAGATAATACACCTTGATCCTACCGTATAAAGCACAAAATTATGTATCTACATCTAACTCCTACATACGGTTGTTGTTCTTGTTTGAAAAATTGTCACGGATGAAATATTTTCGATCCAAGATAATTTTCATATAATGTGTGTATACGGCTGTATGTACATATTCTCGTAAATTTTACCACAGTGGGTTGAGGACATTTTTAATGCTTTTGTCTTTTGTACACACCTAGTTTTTGTCCCAAAAAATAATATGACATTTGTTCATCTGTAAATCCTTCGGTTATGCTATATCTATGCATGGTTTACATATCTCCGTATGGATGTAGTTTTTCGGAGAACATAAAAGTTGCATAAATTTGTGAGACAACAATGAACATTTTATGTTTTTATATTTTAAGAAAATTTATATGGGTCTCACTTTCTCTCTCTTTCTCTGTTCTGTTTATATGTTCGTTTGTAACGCGGCTTATCCGAAAACTGTCTAGATCTGTACTGTATTTATATATGTTTAGCATTTTAAGGATACCCTAATCTATTTTTATGATTAAAACCATAACACATAATATTTTATTTTTATGGTATTTTCGTGAGCTTTTTATGTTGTGTGAGGGTGATTGTTTGTGTGCTTTAGAGTCATTGCATAGTGTTATTGTATAGGAATTGGTTTCTAAGTTATATTAACTGGAACACGACTAGTTTTTATCTAAACTGGGTGGTTAGTCAAAAATCGAAAATTACATCGTTGTTAAAATGTAAAATGACTTGCGTTTCTTATTGCTATCTCCGTTGGATTTGGTTGAACAATTTCCCATTTGTAAAGGAAGCTTTAGATCCACTATCAAAAAGTACACTAGCTTTTTATTTTGTTTATGGCAGGTGGTTTGTACATGCACCTTTGTCATGCAATTCAAGCTAAATTTTTCGTCTAAAAGAGGGTAAGATTTTACCATTTCTTGAATTTCGATGGCTGGATTCACGATCGCTGAAGAGCAGTAAGAGAGGGTTCGATACAATTTTATGCATTTTATTTTTGATCTTCAATTAACCTTATTTTTGACTGATGAGGCAAGTGCGACGAGGTGTGTTAGAGTGAGCTAGTGGTGAAATAAATACAAGCAATGGTAATCACCTCCATAATTCTCCAGTAGAGACAAGATCTTGAGCATAATAACAACTGTGTTAAAACGAAGAAAGCATTGATGGTATGAAAATCAATAAGCAGTATGTGGCAATCAAATCCTGTTGTATATAAATTTTCAACATACAAACAGTAAAACTCCCTCCTTCCTTTGTATTGATTTCAAATTAAAAATAATACTATACATTTTTGAGGTTAAACATTTGCATAAATTAATTGGCAATAATAACAATTTTGCCAGTTTTTTACTAAAATAAATTTATTCGGGTTATTAAAATTAATGTTGCATATTTAATGTTTGGCGAGTAAATTAGTCGAATAAAAATTAACATTTTGTGTTTAGGGGAGCACCAAAATGAATTTTTTTAAATTGTTAATCGATAAGCTAATTTCTGAAACAAAATCGATCAAATCATGATCAAACTAAACTGATTAGTAGCATAACCTTGATAAACATTTCGTTTTATCGTTTCCGTTTACAAGGTATATACTTTGGTCAATAATGTTTGCTCCCTATACTTTGATAGAGAAAACGAAAATACAATGGACCAAAAATTAATGTTGTGGAAAACTAATTCGTTTTGGCAAATTTTATTTGCCTTATCAGAATCAAAGAATTTAATTAGTTTCACATTAATTTTTATCATGTTTATGTATAAGTCAGTTCCAATTTAGATGGTGGTTGACTATCTGGTTTTTGTATCGATGATGTTCTACTATATGATTAAATTAAAAATATTCATATTCAGGTCGACCATTCAAAACATAAACCTTTCACATTACCATATCGATTTCACAAAACATATATACATAAATTAAATTTTAGCAGAGTATCATGTACATATTATACATAACGATGACCGCTGAGTTCATTCCGATCCATCATATCAATATCATAATATAAAAATAAAAAAAAAAAATTGTTTCATTTTCATATATTATCCAACATCCCACGCCAAACATTTTAATTATAAAATCATAAAATAAAATATGCTAGGCTACCACTATTGTTGTTGCTGGTTTTCTAAATGACATTGATTGATTAATTAAAACCAACACACTCTGGCCATAATATTGTCATTCTCATATAGTTATCGTAATGTAAAAAAAAGTGTTTTAATTACATAAAATTATATATTCATACATGATTTCATTCTACATACTTGCATGTGATATGTGAGCAAGTCAAATATTTATGGTAATTGTAAAAATCATAATGGAATTGATATTTTGACTTTATGTTTTTATTTAAATTTGATTGATTTGTTCAATTCATTAACCTTGTCACCCAGTAATACTGTTTTAAAGCGACGACTTCAAATCAAATTTATAATTTCAAGACAAGATAAAAACCAATGGAATATAGTCAAGTCACAAGTCAAAAGTCAAGTCAAAATTCAAGTCAAAAGTCAAGTCAAAGGTCAAGTCAAAAGTCAAGTCAAAAGTCAAGTCAAAAGTCAAGTCAAAAGTCAAGTCAAAAGTCAAGTCAAAAGTCAAGTCAAAAGTCAAGTCAAAAGTCAAGTCAAAAGTCAAGTCAAAAGTCAAGTCAAAAGTCAAGTCAAAAGTCAAGTCAAAAGTCAAGTCAAAAGTCAAGTCAAAAGTCAAGTCAAAAGTCAAGTCAAAAGTCAAGTCAAAAGTCAAGTCAAAAGTCAAGTCAAAAGTCAAGTCAAAAGTCAAGTCAAAAGTCAAGTCAAAAGTCAAGTCAAAAGTCAAGTCAAAAGTCAAGTCAAAAGTCAAGTCAAAAGTCAAGTCAAAAGTCAAGTCAAAAGTCAAGTCAAAAGTCATGTCAAAAGTCAAGTCAAAAGTCAAGTCAAAAGTCAAGTCAAAAGTCAAGTCAAAAGTCAAGTCAAAAGTCAAGTCAAAAGTCAAGTCAAAAGTCAAGTCAAAAGTCAAGTCAAAAGTCAAGTCAAAAGTCAAGTCAAAAGTCAAGTCAAAAGTCAAGTCAAAAGTCAAGTCAAAAGTCAAGTCAAAAGTCAAGTCAAAAGTCAAGTCAAAAGTCAAGTCAAAAGTCAAGTCAAAAGTCAAATCAAAAGTCAAGTCAAAAGTCAAGTCAAAAATCAAGTCAAAAGTCAAGTCAAAAGTCAAGTCAAAAGTCAAGTCAAAAGTCAAGTCAAAAGTCAAGTCAAAAGTCAAGTCAAAAGTCAAATCAAAAGTCAAGTCAAAAGTCAAGTCAAAAGTCAATTCAAAAGTCAAGTCAAAAGTCAAGTCAAAAGTCAAGTCAAAAGTCAAGTAAAAAGTCAAGTCAAAAGTCAAGTCAAAAGTCAAGTCAAAAGTCAAGCAAAAAGTCAAGTCAAAAGTCATGTCAAAACTCAAGTCAAAAGTCAAGTCAAAAGTCAAATCAAAAGTCAAGTCAAAAGTCAAGTCAAAAGTCAAGTCAAAAGTCAAGTCAAAAGTCAAGTCAAAAGTCAAGTCAAAAGTCAAGTCAAAAGTCAATTCAAAAGTCAAATCAAAAGTCAAGTCAAAAGTCAAGTCAAAAGTCAAGTCAAAAGTCAAGTCAAAAGTCAAGTCAAAAGTCAAGTCAAAAGTCATGCCAAAAGTCAAGTCAAAAGTCAAGTCAAAACTCAAGTCAAAAGTCAAGTCAAAAGTCAAGTCAAAAGTCAAGTCAAAATTCAAGTCAAAAGTCAAGTCAAAAGTCAAGTCAAAAGTCAAGTCAAAAGTCAAGTCAAAAGTCAAGTCAAAAGTCAAGTCAAAAGTCAAGTCAAAAGTCAAGTCAAAAGTCAAGTCAAAAGTCAAGTCAAAAGTCAAGTCAAAAGTCAAGTCAAAAGTCAAGTCAAAAGTCAAGTCAAAAGTCAAGTCAAAAGTCAAGTCAAAAGTCAAGTCAAAAGTCAAGTCAAAAGTCAAGTCAAAAGTCAAGTCAAAAGTCAAGTCAAAAGTCAAGTCAAAAGTCAAGTCAAAAGTCAAGTCAAAAGTCAAGTCAAAAGTCAAGTCAAAAGTCAAGTCAAAAGTCAAGTCAAAAGTCAAGTCAAAAGTCAAGTCAAAAGTCAAGTCAAAAGTCAAGTCAAAAGTCAAGTCAAAAGTCAAGTCAAAAGTCAAGTCAAAAGTCAAGTCAAAAGTCAAGTCAAAAGTCAAGTCAAAAGTCAAGTCAAAAGTCAAGTCAAAAGTCAAGTCAAAAGTCAAGTCAAAAGTCAAGTCAAAAGTCAAGTCAAAAGTCAAGTCAAAAGTCAAGTCAAAAGTCAAGTCAAAAGTCAAGTCAAAAGTGAAGTCAAAAGTCAAGTCAAAAGTCAAGTCAAAAGTCAAGTCAAAAGTCAAGTCAAAAGTCAAGTCAAAAGTCAAGTCAAAAGTCAAGTCAAAAGTCAAGTCAAAAGTCAAGTCAAAAGTCAAGTCAAAAGTCAAGTTAAAATTCAAGTCAAAAGTCAAGTCAAAAGTCAAGTCAAAAGTCAAGTCAAAAGTCAAGTCAAAAGTCAAGTCAAAAGTCAAGTCAAAAGTCAAGTCAAAAGTCAAGTCAAAAGTCAAGTCAAAAGTCAAGTCAAAAGTCAAGTCAAAAGTCAAGTCAAAAGTCAAGTCAAAAGTCAAGTCAAAAGTCAAGTCAAAAGTCAAGTCAAAAGTCAAGTCAAAAGTCAAGTCAAAAGTCAAGTCAAAAGTCAAGTCAAAAGTCATGTTAAAAGTCAAGTCAAAAGTCAAGTCAGAAGTCAAGTCAAAAGTCAAGTCAAAAGTCAAGTCAAAAGTCAAGTCAAAAGTCAAGTCAAAAGTCAAGTCAAAAGTCAAGTCAAAAGTCAAGTCAAAAGTCAAGTCAAAAGTCAAGTCAAAAGTCAAGTCAAAAGTCAAGTCAAAAGTCAAGTCAAAAGTCAAGTCAAAAGTCAAGTCAAAAGTCAAGTCAAAAGTCAAGTCAAAAGTCAAGTCAAAAGTCAAGTCAAAAGTCAAGTCAAAAGTCAAGTCAAAAGTCAAGTCAAAAGTCAAGTCAAAAGTCAAGTCAAAAGTCAAGTCAAAAGTCAAGTCAAAAGTCAAGTTAAAATTCAAGTCAAAAGTCAAGTCAAAAGTCAAGTCAAAAGTCAAGTCAAAAGTCAAGTCAAAAGTCAAGTCAAAAGTCAAGTCAAAAGTCAAGTCAAAAGTCAAGTCAAAAGTCAAGTCAAAAGTCAAGTCAAAAGTCAAGTCAAAAGTCAAGTCAAAGGTCAAGTCAAAAGTCAAGTCAAAAGTCATGTTAAAAGTCAAGTCAAAAGTCAAGTCAGAAGTCAAGTCAAAAGTCAAGTCAAAAGTCAAGTCAAAAGTCAAGTCAAAAGTCAAGTCAAAAGTCAAGTCAAAAGTCAAGTCAAAAGTCAAGTCAAAAGTCAAGTCAAAAGTCAAGTCAAAAGGCAAGTCAAAAGTCAAGTCAAAAGTCAAGTCAAAAGTCAAGTCAAAAGTCAAGTCAAAAGTCAAGTCAAAAGTCAAGTCAAAAGTCAAGTCAAAAGTCAAGTCAAAAGTCAAGTCAAAAGTCAAGTCAAAAGTCAAATCAATAGTCAAGTTAAAGGCGTAGTCATTTATCTCAGAGGGTCTGAATTATGGGTAGAGTCAGTATAATTTTCAAAGTCTAGTCAAATACTTTTTCCATTTCAAATAAGTGGAAACCCCAAAACTTCTTAGTAAGGAAGAACATCAAACTAGTCAATCATACAACGGAATAAAGGATTTGAGAGCAAAAAAATCAATTTTAGTGGGGGCAACCGTTATAACTGAAAATCGGGTTGGGCAATTTTCTACGTCCAGCATTAAAATCAATATTAAAAGACACTAGAAATGTTTGACGACATTTGATCGAATTTCTAACTTAAAATTCTAGAAAATGTTTAGCTTAAGTTATTGGCGATAGTGCTTCCTTTCAAATTCTTGCTATACACACTTGCTACTTAAACAGATTGTCTTCCTACTGTAACTCGACATATTAAATGTGTGTCATTTGACAGACCGACATTAAAAAGAAGAGGAAAGTCACATGATTGATATATTATTTATTTGTTTTGAATTCCCTTATGTCATGGAAAAACTTGACAACAAATGAAAATCAAACTTTTCGTAACATAAATTGTACACAAATCAGTATATCGACACAAAAACTTTCTTGTACAGTACGATAATATATACCCCACCCTTAACACAACACCTTAAATCAATACTAATAATTACTGTACTAATAATAATAATGATTTTCCTCATTTTCCGATACACAGAAATCTCTCTAACCACAAACAAGAGTAAAAAAACAAAAAAACAAAAAAGCTTCCAATTAATAGAAAAATAACATATTAAATATGAATTGGATGAAAGTAATTTTCCATCGTCGTGTGCTTTTCACCCGTGGGACGAGTACATTTTCCAATATTTTCTTTTATGTTTACTAACAAGGGAAAATTTCAAGAATATAAATATAAATAAACCAATAGCATTGCGGCTGTTGTTGTTGGTGTATTTTTATTTATTTGCCGTTATTAATGAAAGTTGTGCGTGATCGGAAGTTTATGGAAAATAAAACTTTACGTTTTTTGTTTTCGATGGTGTCCGTGTGTATTTTCCATTCATATTTTCCTATTTATTATAGTGTCGTATAAATATTGTGTTATTGTTGTTGTTGTTGTTTCTGTTACACGATAAATATTTGATATATGAACCGCATATTTGTTTCATAATTGATTTGATTGGTGTTCAAATTTGAAAATGATAAGGTATGGCGTTTTCGGGTAAACTGTACAAGTAACGTGAGTTTACCGTTTAAAAGCAACATATTTTATAAAAGATATGTCCCTTTGTCAAATATTAATCTGCCAACTATTGGTCTACAATTTTTCTTAAAATTTACTTTTTATACATCCAAAAGTGATAATCTTTAAATCAGTAAACGATTGCATGAAATGTGGCTGGTAATGTTAAACTAATAATACTATTATCTCAACCGTACACTTTTAATTGTATTAAATGTAGACCCTGTATTAAATAGCCTGCATTGGGAGGTTTTCAGTTCTCATTGGTGATTTTAAGAACAAAGTAAACTATAATGGGTTGGATTAGTTCATGGGTTCGACCTTTTTCGATTAATTTGGCAACGCAAAGTTATGCTCGATGAATGGTTACGATAACGCGTTAATCTTTAAAAAAGAAGAATGTTTTTGGTTAATGTTTTAATTTCAAAATTTATTTACTTTAATATCATGGAGATCTCCATGAGGTCGGGAATTGAGTAGTGCCTCGATTTCTTTAATCACGGTAAGGAATTCTTCGTAAGTAAGTATGGATTCTCCAAATACGTGACGAAGGTCACAACTTGACTGTTGCCTTTAGGCTTGACTGTTGCCTCCCATAAGCCATCGAAGGTAGGTGCCGCAAGAGGAATGAAGTACCAATTGGTTGCGTTATTTGTGCAGGGATTCTGTCGAGACCAGGTGCCTTTTCATTTTTTAATCTACTAATAGCTGCATCTACTTCCTCTATTGTCGGATATTTAACAAGGACTTCTTCACCTGGAGGAGCTATTGCTCTAATGGGAGTCACTTCGTCGTTCCGATTTAGCAGATTTTGAGAGTAGGTTTGCCATACTGAGAGAACATCAGCCACGTTTGTACTTAGCTCTCCATTTCCGTCTTTAATGAATGTACTTCTCGGGTGAAATCCTTTAGTTAGATTTCTGGCGTTAGCAAAAAAGTCCCTTGAGTTTCCTATTTCCGCTTGGAAGCTAATATTTTCGATGCAAGAATTCATATCTGCTAGAGTGCTTTTAGTGTTGTGAGTCAACCATTTTTCAAGAAGCTTTCTTTTATTTTTGATGACCTTTCGGCATTGATCATAGGACAAATATTCCGGGACCTCGGAAGCCTTCTTCCGATGGAACTTTGCACCGCGGTGGTTATGGCTGACTGTATAGCGTGCCATTGCTCCTGGATGTTAGGAGGAGCTTCTTCGTTGTTATTGGGTTGGTCTGCATAATTAGTGACAGCTGATTGGTAACTCTGCCGTGACGCTTGGTCTTTAAAGCATCGATATTCCATCGAACGGTCTTTTGTGCTTGTCTGTTGAACGTAATTGACAGTTTGCACTTATACTTAAATGTGACAAGCACATGATCGCTGTCCATGTCTCCATGATTTGGTTTTCCGTTCTTCCATCATTCGATCTCCACGTTACTTTGTGGATTCTCTTGGGTGAAAAAAACGGTCTTGATACAACTAAGTTGTACGTTATTGCCAGGTCGGTGACGCGTTGGCTGTTGTTGTTACCGATGTACGATGTATTTTCTGCACTCCTATCGATTTTTGCGTTAAACTCGCCCACGATGATTTTAATGTCGTGGTGCAGTAGGTTATTGATGACTGCCACCAGCTCGACAAAGAAGAGATCTTTGATGTCATCAGATTTATCTTCGGTGGGTGCATGTACATTAACGATCGTGATGTTGAATTTCTTAGTGCGGAGCCGGACCGTGCATATTCGCATATTGATAGGGCGGAAGTCGTTTGTCCTTACAATTTCCGAGGTCGATTTTGTGATGAATCCGATTTGGCAATCCGATGCCTTTGAGTAGGGTTCATAACTTTAATTGTTTTTATGAGAGCTTGTTGTTGGCCTGCTGCTCAATCCGCTTGTTACGTGTGTGGGCCACGTACTGGAGAGAATCTTAAGGCATCCAGTCCTACTTTGAACACATTTATATAGCTAGCCGCTTGATACAAAACAGACGCCCGTTTCAGTCGCATCTAACCTGGAGAACAGACACTACTTTGGCATTGGTTTTGAGGCGCCAATGACTCGTCCTGACATTTAGTGTCCATGACTATAAACAGGATTTCCTCTGCTCGTCTCCTGTAACACCGCTTGATACATTTAGCGTGACCCAGAGAGCACCGGAAGGAGGTATGAATCTAGGACTTCGCCCCCCATATCAATACCGGTCTGCAGAAATGCTCGTGCTTGAGGAATTATTCGTAATGGTAGTAACTGGCTCATTAACTGCTACTGAATTGCGGCGCGGTACATACAACGCGACGTATAAGGACTTTAGCTTGCGATATCAAGAATCTTTGCTTGATGATGGTCAGTAGTAATTTTAGTCCAGCATGTAAATGTTTAACATGCAACTCGTTTACTAGTTTTTCAATGATTGGTAGGCAGAATTATCGGATGTTTTATATCATAAAGTATTTCTACGAATTCAAGCCTTCCTCCAACTCGTAACAATCCATGGCCGTCCAAAAAAGGAAAAAACGAATTTAAATTAGTTTTGGGCGGTAACGGTAATGACTTGCCGTTCTAATGTCCATTGATGAATCTTTAGTCTTCCGTTTCTGATGAATCAATAATGGGTCAGTTTTTGAAAGGTTGCTTTCGCTTTGACTAGATTATCGATAATTGATTCCTCAGCGCAAGGTGATGATAGATGAAATGTTTTAATATTCTCGTAGGCGTCGCTGAAGGATACTATCCGAAATTTTAATAACTGGCTTGGCCATTCATAGGTGTAGTTAAGGAGGTTTACTTTCGAAGCCACATGATTCCATTGGTTACGACTTGTACAAGTCAGAATTTTGGATGTACGATTAGCTATATATAAGCTTTCTATACCTTGGGTGATTTAGACAGCCAACCCAGTGTTATGATCGAATCCGTATATAAATAAATTTTTGGGGGTTGTGCTATACAAAATGATCTTTGGACTAATTCTAGTAATCGTACCAATAGAGTAGCCGCAGTTAGTTCTAATCGTGGAACTGATATGATTTTCATGGGGGCTACTTTGGTCTTCGTTGCAATCAAGTTGATATTGACAGTCTTACTGTCTACTACTCTTGCAAATATTACTGCTACATACGCCTTCGTACATGTGTCGGCAAATCCATGGAGCTCTCCATGTAGTTAATTGATTAAGTCATCCCAGCCAATTCCTTATAGCCAAATAGATTGAAATAATATTAAGCGAATAGTTGCCGGAGCAAGTAGACCTAACAGGTCAAATATTCTTGACGTCTTAGAAAGAAATGATTTCTTTGTAAAGAAGAACTCGTCTTAAACAGGATCGTACTTTATATCGAGCACAGATATATAATTGGATTCGTCACTTATTTCCCAGGACGAAAGTTCTGTATATTTTGATGGACTGATTGCTAATAATACGTGATAGTTCGACGACCACTTTCTTAGGTTCATCACACCTAATTTAAGCAAGGAGGTAATTTCATGCTGTAGCTTCAGGGTTGTTCTAGCGTATCTGCACCAGACAATAGATCGTCCATACAGAAATCGCGTTTCAAAATACAGGCTTCAGCTGGAAATTCGGTAGCAAATGGGAAGGAAATGGGGGGTTTGCGTAGCTAGATAGGGGCCCAGGCTGTACTATTGGTTATAGTACATAAACAAAAATGTTGAACCTTTGACTAGGATTTTTTTTTTGCCAAAGAATTCTTTGATAGTCCTTATGCTTGGGCTAATAAGATTTTATCTGAACATCTTCTTAATGTCAGCGGACATTATATACTTATGTTTACGAAATCTTATAAGTATTTCGATTGAGCTATCTTGTATAGTAGGGCCTACTAGAAGATTAGAATTTAGGGATTCTTCGGATGTAGTTTTGTTGGTTTACTGATTTCTCATTCGAGAAAAAGTTCCATATATCTTAGCATAAAATATTCCTGAAGGAAATTTGATCATGCATCTTTAAGTAAACTGTCAGAACTTAATATTGTCTCGAGTGAAAGTAGTCACGTATAATGCTTGTGAGAACCATTCACCTAGGTTTGGTGAGTATTGCTTGAATGGTAATTCGGTTTTTAGGAAGAATTCATGACATTAAGCTTCGTTATCAGTTGTGATGACGAAGACCAATCTGGTAATCCTTGGGTTATTTGTGTAAGCATTGACGTCGAAGAACTACCAGTAGTTGTCTTCATATCGTCCAATTTAAAGTTTCCTCCAATAACCCATCCAAATTTGGCGTTGCGCGCTACTGGAGTTCCATTCATAGATTCAATAGATGTTCACATCCGAGTAAGATATCAATATGGCATGGTTTATTGAGGTCGGGGTCAGCTAATGAATTGAGGGATTTGAAATGCGCTTTATCATCCCTAATCGGTAGCGTCGGTATCTTGGGGCAAATACGGTATAAAAAATGCTTGTGCGCTAATAATATAGTCATGGTCTATGTAAGATCTGACCATTAAGTTAGAAAGTCCTTTAGACAATCCAGCTTGAAAGTCATTTAATGTATCTATTGATAAGGATGCCCTTGTTTTAGCAATTTCTCGGTAATTAATGCAGGGTTCCTTAGCCTAGTTATGACCTGGTGGAAGACTTTAGCTGGAATGTTAGACTAAAAGCTGTGTAAAAGATGAAACAATGTATTATGCCTTTTATTACATTTTTGGCAACTCCAAGTATTTTTACACCGGGTTATAATATGTTCATCGTATAAACAGTTACAACAACGATTTAAATTTTTTATTAATTCTCGTCAAGATTCAACACCCACTGTTCGGAACTTGTTACAGCTATATAACCTGTGATTTTCATTTGAGTATAACGGACATTGCGGCAGTGGTGAAATATGAAATGATTTGCTCGATGAAGGCACATGAGATGTTTTATGACTACGCTTACAAAATTACTTAAGGATCACGTTGCATTTGGACCAAGTGACTTGAGTCCACGAATAGTAACATTTATATTATCGCAGATTTTCATTATGCTGGATGCAGAAGGATTTTCACTTATTTTAGGTTGGATTAGAAAATGTCTTATATAGTTTTCAACTATCACATTCTTCTTGTCATACTTCTTAACGAGGCGTTTTAAAGCTTCAACATAATTTGCGTCGTCAACACGAAAGTGGCGGATAGAAAAGTATGCCGTGCCTCGCAGTTGACCTAGGAGGTACTTAAATTTTGGAGCGGGTGATAGTGAAGTGTTTTCATGAACGGTTGAAAGCAAAGGTCGTAAAATGCCTGCCACTACATAACGTTACCATCGAAAGTAGGCAAGGCTAACAAACCTAGTAGGCAATGTAACTCATAATCAGATTTAAAAGTATTTGTGATCATGAATTGATCGAGCTCATTCCGGTTTTAATGTTGGTTGCAGGTTAATTGAATCAGCTGTCGAGTCTAATTGAAAAACACTACCTTCAGTCATTAGAAATTGATTGTATAATTCATTTATCTTGAGTAACCGAGAATTTAAATCGTCAAAATTGCAACTTTTACCCCCAACATTCATCAAGTTTGCTAATCTCGTCAATTGGCCCTTGATTACGCTTTTGCGCTTAACCAGTGCACCAAGAGAATCTATTCCATCGAAATTGCACAAGACTAGCAAAAATAAGTTTTGTTTAAAGGTTAGCTTTTTTGGAAACCACGCAGTAGCAAAACTGGTTTATAATTATAAAAAAAAAATGGAGAGATTACCTGGAAATGCTCGTTATTCAAACCTCAGTCAATACCCTCCTACTGTTGGAAAATTTACGTGGTGCTTGAACAGGTTGTAACAGAGGAAGTGATTATTTTCTAGATTAATATCGTTGATGATGTAAAGCTGGTTACAATACAGGATGATTGAACAGCTCACGGATGATGTAAAGCTGGCTTTAATACAGGATGATGTACAGTGCGGTAATGGTTCCTATAATGGTCCAAGTTTATTAAAAATGTTGACATATTGATTTCTTAAAAGGTTATGTCTTTTAAAATTTAAAATTATGCTTTGGTGGATACTTTAATCTTGTTTCTATCTCCTTCTTTTACATATTGTCTCTCTCAATACTATAAATATTTTGCACAATTTAAATGATGTTAATGAGTCAAAATCATAAAATAACCCCACAATTTACTGTAGGTAAAGTAATTAGGAGGTAATTAAACAAAGTAATACATTTACGTTAACAGCGACATCTATTAGTAAATTGAAATTGGAGATGGGTAAAATCACAAAACATAACAAAAAATTTTAACTCTTAAACATGTGACACTATAACAAGGTTTTACAGTATTTTTTGGACACCGACTTTTTTTTCATTTAACATTATCTAAATAGAAAATCCATTTTCCAATTTTCATGTTTTTATAAAATTTTTTGTTTGGGCTAAGTCGCTCGTTAATTGAAACTTGTGATTTGATTTTATCGGTCCGTGCCAATTATTGCTAAAGCACCTGTCAAATAGCATCGAATTGACAGTTTTCCTTTTGTTTGTTCCAATTTTATTATGTGCGATACTAAAATTAATTTTCCTAATGCATTGTCAACGATAAGAATTGATCTATTTTCTCGTTTATTTTTTTATCAAAACATCTTATCGTGTTTTATGTCTTCTCGTCGTCGTCTACGTTTCAACATCTATTCGATAAATTTTTTGTTTTGTTTTATTGAAGAGAGTCACAATGAATATTTGAAGGGAAACCTTTTTGCGTTGCAAATTTATTGATTTTCAATATTCGTACTGTTGTCAATATGATAGTGATCATGTGACAATTATGTGGCACAAATATTTCTAATTTATTGGTTTACAATGGGAATTTTTTTACGGAGTAGTGGTGACGACTAAATGGTACTTGAAACGAGAGTATTGCATGTTTTTATTTGGAGTGTTACGTTACGGGAGTGTGCAGTATGTCAAAGTATTTTAACTTAATAATTAAATTTGAGTTGGGTTTTCATTATTTTGCTAGTGGTGGTTAGTTTCAAATTTTGAACCATTTTTCCAAAGTAGAATTTTTGAAACAAAAATATTAAATTGTAAAAGGCTTAAGTTACTCCTAAATGTTTTTCTGTTAGTTTAAACCTTCTAGGACTGGTTACGTATGAATGTACAGACCTTGAATGTTATCTCTAAATATTCGGATTAAGAACTTGTTGGTCAAAGGTTACATCTTTTGTATTTTTTTCATTGCAAACTGTTTAGAGACCAAAGTTCTCGAACCTTACGTAGTCGCCAGCAAAATTGCACTTTTCTTTTTTAATGCTTTTTATTCTTGCATGTAAAATCCATGGACATAAAAGTTGACGACATTGGATCTTATTAGCCATTTAACTTTCACTTTTTTGATAAGATATGAGTTTCTGTACTCTGGAGGACCGAAGTTTCCAGCACCAGTTAATTATATTTAACTTGTGCTAGAGACTTCGGTGTGACTAAAGTGAGATCAAGTGACTAGAGCTCAAAACTCTTATTATCAATCATGGCCAAATTTGCAAATTCTTTGCTCCGTTTTTTAACAGCGTATCTTAGTCAAAAGATCAGGTTGATCCTTTATATATCCATACTTTTCTCCCGCTGTCCTTTTTTTGATAAATATTGATAACATCATTTTGAAAAAACGACAAAATGATACTATCAATGTTGTTTGCCTTACCAGTCTCCTTACATGATTGGCGGATTAAATAAGATTAACAACTTACTTCATGTTAAGAGCTAACTTCAACACAAAAATTCAAAAGTCCTAGGAAGTTTAAAAAAGGCTTTATCCGTCAAAGGCAGTGTGTTTTGAATGACTTCCTCCAATTTTGTTTTCGACAGGGTAAACGCCATTAAAATTTAAGCATTAATAATAGCCTTGTTCTGAGGTTTGTACTGTCAGGTTTAATCACCGTCAGGTTTAATGACTACAACAATCAATGTAGCGTCTACGTTTTAGTTCGTAATTCGTACTATAGGAGGCAAATCGGCAAAACACTATGATCTAATTTCAATGACATAGGAGGACTGCAAAATTTTTCAGGACCTGTGAAAAGCAGGTTTTGGTATATCTCTAAAATATCAGTAAGCATCACAGGATGAATTGAATGCATCCTTTTGATGAAGTATTCTTAATTTAAGCGAAGATGATTGAATAATTGGTGGGGACTTCAATATAGCTCTAACGGCCGGTTCTGAAATAATCTTTGTAATACAAATAATACTAGAACATCGTAAATGTTTCTTGATTTCTAATGGGTGGAGGTGCATCCAAAAAAATATAAACTTTAGGCATTAATCTGATTAAAGGCACTCTAGATCATAAAGGTCAAAATGAAAACAAATTAATAAATCAAAAAGGAACTAGCTCTGAAGCTACTTTGAAACCTACTTATATAACTACTTTTAACGGATATTTAAAGAGAAAATTCTGACGTTTAATAGTGTCCCTACTTCCTGAATAATATTTCAAATTTTTCAAGCTCCGGGCGTTGATAATATTGAGTACAAAGTAATACAAAGGGCAAGGCCTACACAGAGGTGTGTTTCCGAAGCCATGGAAAAACGGCAAAGTAATTATCATTAAGAAGGAAAGATTACAAGATCCTGCCGGCCATAAATCCTTTAGGTCGATCATGCTACTACTTGGGTAAATTTCTCTAGAAACTGATAGCTATCAGGTTAATGTGTATATTTCAAGGTAGTAGGGAATATAGTAAGAAACAGTTCTGATTCAGGAAAGATAAGTCTACAGACGATCTTATGGTTAAAATGATCAACATATTGGTGTTGCAAATGATTGGTGTTGCAGCTACATAGATGCAGTTTTTTTCAGCCAAAACAATTTTGATCTAAATTAAATAAACGCCCGATATCAGAAGACCACCTTTGATGTCTGTGAATGGAGAGAGAATTAAGCTGGTCAAAAGTGTAAAATGTTTTTGATCACATATCAAAAGAATTGCAGATAAGAGTAAAAAAGTCTTTTTTACTCTGAAACGAGTAACTAAAGGAACCTAGGGTCTTAGAAAAAGAACCTTTATAAAACTTTATATAAAAGCCTAGTGATTGCACTACTAACATATGCGTGTGCCAGCTGGAAGAACAGAACTGATTACAGAATTATAATAAAGTAGGATTTTAATAAGCGCACACGGAGGTCTTCATATTACTAAAGCACACAAACCTGTATCAAGAGATGCAGTTCCTGTGTTAGTCGGCGAGCTACCAATTAATATATTGTTGCAAAAAAAATGTTCTATAGATATAAAATTAAAAAGCGACAAAATGTGAGTTACGATGAAGTGATATTACATGCAGGACAATAGAAGCAAACATTATTGGTTCGCTTAAGAGGTAGTTGCAAAAAGAGAGAAATGGAAGAATTCGATTAATGGGAAGGCAATTATAGTTTTTTTCCAAACTTCAAAGAAAAGATGAAAACAGGCTTGAGTGACCCATGATATTGAAACCACAGACCACTTTTTTATAACTGCAATCTTGTCGCATACCAACACATCAGTTAATAGTGAAGCTGAACGCAGAGTGGCTGACGAGCAAACTAGTTTTAATAACACAAAGAAACATCATGCCTTTTTAAACGTTCTGAAGTAAGTTAATCTGTTATACCCACAACAATGAACAAAATAGAAATAACTGAACACAACCTCTGCATGTAGTTATGGTTGGATGTTTTTAAGATGAAAAGGAAACTATGACTAATTAACTATTGGATTCAATAATATAAAATACAGGACGCAACCACTAAACTGACTGGTTTGAACTTGGTTTACTTCCCGATTTAAGCCTAATCAATATTAACTACTTTGGACATCAAAACAGTTTTAATCAAATTCCAATTACATTCGAAAACCAAAACTAAATAAAGGATGATACCCAGACACCCAACAGACACTTTCATTTAATATCTATAAGTAAATTTCAACTCAACCGAGACTATAATTAAAGGGTACAATCTCAACGGTCAGCCGGTTTAAACATTTTTTTTTATAAACGTACACCGTTAATTAGCTTAAGGATGATTGATGATGCATCAAAAATCTTAAAAAAATTTAATTGATTTTTGTTTTTAAAGAATAAATCTGGCTATACATGAACACGAGTTTAATTTAATTATAACTTCCAACTGTTTTCTTAGAATTTTAATTAATTTTTTCAATAAATTGAAATTTTAGATCATCACACTATACTTTATTGGAGTTAGAGGAGAATATTGATATTTTATTTTTATTAAATGTAAAAACTGTCGACCATTTTTATCTGAATTTAAACAAGTGGTCAAATTCCAACTGTAAATTCATAATGTGGCCGCCCCCAAAGCAGCCGTTCAAGATCACGATTCGATCATTTATGATTAGTACATCAACACATGATATTGATTAGTTCACACTATAATTAGATTAGTTCACACTATAATATTATCACACCATAATATAAATACATGTAGTGCTACCATCATAAGAAAAAAAAACAGTTTACTCATTGATGTCGATATAATATCGTAAAATTTGAAAAAAATATATGACATTTAGGCGATTATACATATAAACATTTTTTAATTATTTTAAAACGATACCAGTAGCGATATCTAGCACGTAAATGTGCTAACATACCATGGTAGTGCTTTGTGTATTTATATACGTTTTTAACTATAAGTAATACGTAACAATGTCCAATGGACATTTTCATTACGTTCATACACACTTTTTGTGTTGCTCGTATCTGATTAAATTATCTTCCACAATCCACTCTGCAAACATGCAAATATGTAAACTTTTCATTTTTTGCATATAACATTATACCATGGTAACTGGTAACTTCTACTGCAAAAATTTATTTTTGTCACTTAATTTAAAATTTCACATAGCCAATTTTATAATTCAACAGCACCAACAACAATAGCCGGTATGAATAAATATAAACTGTTTACCATATTACAGCGATACCATGTACGAGATTATGTTATCGTACATATATTTACACAGCAATACACAGACAACAGTCGATAAAATATACAACTGGAATAACTAAATGTAGCAGTTAAATCCAATTTAATGGACTTGGATGGTAAAAAAACAAACGAAAAAACATTTGCTTACTGGTAGCAGGAAAACGTATGCCAAATTATGGATTGTCCATAAATTTATCGTAAGATGAGACAACGCGTAAGACAATTTCCTTATTTATACGATGTGCATGGTCTAACGATTTTTTTCATCTGTAAAATTGTTATGATTTCGACGGTATAATGTCTACGATCAGTTTTTTAGTTTTTTATATGTTATTCGAATACATGTTGCTCAATTGTCGAAAATCTTGGCACAATGCCCAAAAATGTTGAGCAAATCATTTTGATGAGGGGACTAATGGTAGTTTTTCTATTATTACTGTGTCTTCGCTGTTTTTTGGGTAATTGGTAAAATTCTGTTACAATGTCAACTGTATATTAAAACGAGTATTATCAACAGAAATATGACATAATTTTAATTGGATTTTTTTTCTGGCAATTAGCCACCAGCCATTTATTGGAAATTGTGTAAAATTGAAATGATTTATTGGCGAGCAACATTTGCGGAATTGGAATTATGACAACATAATTAGACACTGATGTTAATTCAACACCCCGTTTTATACTATCTGGAGAGACTTTACAATTCTATGATTTCACTATAATGATGCACTTTTAGTATGAATGACAAACGATACAATAAAATATTATTGATATTATGGTATTACATAAATTTAGACATTGTCAAAATATGTAGGCAAATCCTGTTACATGATCGATACCATATCAATACTCATAAAGAACTAATCCGATTCTTTAAGGTTCCAACGGTTAATTATGACAAGATATAGTAAGGCATTAGCTTAGTTAGAGCTTTACATTTCCGAGAAATATTCGAAGAGAGTTCTGACTATAGTAAGTTGCAAGTTCTAGGACTGTATTGGAATTCACAAAAGAGCAAATTTCAGTTCAGTACAATTTATCTGTTACCAGTGTACTTACCAAAATAACCATCAGAAAAAAGTAAAATATTTGTTTTGCTAGGCTGGTTATCGAAGGTTAACCAACGAAGGTTCTATTCAAAATTATAATTCAATCTCTTTCGCTTTTCAAGTTACACTGGGACTAGCAGATACCTGCAAATATAGTTATCAATTGGACATATAACAGATAAACTGAATGATATTAAGAAAGTGGCATTGCCAAGATAGATTTTGATGCAAGCAAATACCAGTAAGTTGAAAATTCCTGCTTATTGCGATGCAAGTAGCAAGAGCAACAATAGATTAAGATATAAAAAGATGATCCAAATAGAACAAAAAATAAAAGTAAGTGGCGGGTGCCTCTAATATGCTGACTACTAGTTTAAATAAAAATTTAAAAACATTTTTTGGCTTACTGTATAAATTACAAAAATATTTATGCCAACTACATACAAAGAAGGATTTCATTGCATAGAAAGGGTACTTGGTTTTATTTTTTATTCTTTCATTACCGAATGCATATTTTACAAACCTTTATTATACAGTAATCAAGAAAATTGTTTCTTCTTTTTATTTTTATTTTCTCTATTATTATTTCGCAATATAAATATTTGGTGTTTGTGTGTGGGCTATCTTTTGTATATCTTAATCTATGGTGCAACTTATTTGAATATTGACATTAAAGACAAAAGTTGCACCAATAAAATAAGTATCGATTTCACGACTGGAACTATGTGCTGCGCTATTGTTGTCGAAATTACAAAGGGCAGATCAAACGGTAATCATATTCACAATACAATACACAGCGTAAACGGATTCGAAAATCGTATTGAAGTTGCTATCATTGCATTTTAGAACACAGAGCACATGGCGATTTATTCCATCTAAGTCAAATCCAGCAAATTACGCTGCAAGTGCCTACAAATTATTAGGAAATCTTGAATTATAGTGATTTGGACCAGATTTGCGTATGTATAGTTTATCGGGCGAATATTGTTTACGGGAATGACTTATTTTACCTGTGAAGAGAAACCTGTTAATCGCAGCAGTAAATTGATGGAAATATTTCCATCGACAGTACCGACGTAATACGAGTTGGAGGCAGAATAGGTTAATCAGCAGCACCATATAAAACCAAACAGCCACTAATTCTAAAATATAATTCAATACTGTTAAAAAACAAAACTCGACAAGAGTAGATAAAACAGTGGTATGCATGGTTATGATTATCGATGGCTATTTATCAAGCCGCTGACTAATCTTTGATTTAATTTCGCATAAAAGTTTTCACCAGTGCAGATGTCTCATAATTTCTCTGAAATTTTCAAAAATTGGCAACAAATTTTTCGACTTTTAAATTGTTTGCAGCTAATAGTACCTCAGTAAAGGTTTTTTAAAAAAAATTGGCTTGCTGGTGATACTAATCCGTTAAGGCCTATATTTTCAAATGGCGCAATATCAATCGGTGAGCTAGACTCTCTATTGACAAATCTTCTTTACACCAAGAAATTCATTTTTTATTGGGGCCATTGTCAAAAGTCACACAAGGCAGTTCAAACTATGAACTTATTAAACATTCAGTGATTCATCGATTGGAGGCAACTGAACCGCACTTTTCCAGCAAAACTCGTTTGTCCTCAGACAAATTACAATTTGCAAAATATGCATTTCAGAAATCGATTAGTCAAGGTATTTGGCGGTCTAGCAGAAATTCCTGGTCCAGTGTCCAATTACATTTAGTAAAATTAATGGAGAATGTAGGCCATGTAGAGAGTCACATTACCAGATCACCACCCAATTCCTCCCCTCCAGGATTTTTCATACCAGCAGGACGGCAACAATATTTTTACAAAGTTAGAACTTGTCCGCACTCACCATCAAATTCCCATTGAACCGTCCGATACATTAGAAACTGCAATTTCAACACTTTCCGGCATGTTTGAATTCTTTTGCTAATTACCTCTGGGTAATACAAGGTAACTGGACAAGAAATACTTACATCTCCAGAACGCATCGAGGTCATTAAGAATTTTAAACGTCCTACTACAGTTAAACAAAGGGGAACGTTTCTTATAGGCAAGATAAAATATTATCGGAGTTTTATTCTAGATGCTACTGTAGATCAAATACTGTTGAATGATGATTATCTTACTAGAAAAATATCAGGATTTCAGTAGAGTGGTCAACAGCGGCGAGTCAGTCTTTCGTTAACTGTAAAGATAAATTATGTTCAGCCACACTATTTAGTCATAAATCCTAGCCATATCCAACAAATCTCTGCGGCATTAACAATTTAATTCAGTAGATACTCTCTTTCGTATCTATCAAATTTCTATCCATGAAAGTATTAGTTATGCAGCTATAGTTCAGGCCCAAAACAATTATGGTAAACTAGGAGATATTTTGAAAGGTAAAACTTCAACATTTTTTAAACTATTCAGCCAATTCTTCTAAAGTTCATCAATAATATATCCATGTGTTGCGACGTTCCTACTGACATATTAAAACCTTTTATTCCAAAATGTTTTCGGACAATTGTTTTTGAATATTTCCATAATTTTTCCCATCTCGGAATTAAAACTTCAGTTTCATGGCTCGAAACTAAATATATTGTCAAAAATCCATAATTTCAACGCACACCAAGTCACATCTCGACAAAATTTTTAAAATGGGATCGCAACGATTTTTAATTATTTTTCTTGCTGCCACTGCTGCTTTTGCCAGTTACTCAACTTGGCTAGCTCGTTTTTGTGTTCCAGTATCGGGAATCAGACCAAGAAGCCCAATTATAATCGTACTTATTTTCAGAATTGTTATTAATATTAGGCTTTGAAAGGTTACAATCCTGGTGTGCCATTAATTTCGTAACGCTAACGCTAACGCTTTTTATAAACCTCAATAGTTCTGTACTGAAAAAGACAATATTGTAAATTCGTCAACACCTATCTGCATTTTTATAATATTCGCATCACAAATATTTGTTGTTGTAAAGTACAGTTTTTTTTACAGATTTTTATACGTTTATGCACTTTTCAACACAGATCGCGGCAACGCTGTTATTAAAAAAAATATTTATTTTACATATATATTTGAGTGGGTGATCTTCATCGTTGTGTTAATTTTTATTGGTTTATGGTGAAAGTTTCACGATGGTATCGCTGTGATAAACGCATGAGTACACAAGAAACCGAAATCACTTCATCAATCATTAAAACGATTTTTTTTTTGTTTTTACTCTTATTTACGATCTTATTGTTTGATTATTTACTTTAAATGTGTACGACTTGTCGTATTGTCTTACGTATAATGATCTGTTTATAATCTTGATTGATCAATTTCATTGATTTATTGAGTTTTTTTTTCGTAAATTTTTTGTTTTATCTTTAAAATGCGTCCTGTGGTGATTTTTTTTTGTAGTTAATAAATTTGTTTAATTGAAATGTCAAATTATTTCGTTTGAGATAATGTGATTCTTTTATATTGGCGGTCTGGGTTGTGGCTTCATTGGATACGATCCCGAGCTTGATCTTCGTATTGTTCTAGACAACTCGAATAAGAAAAGTCGTTATCTACTTCGAGGAACCGTCATCGCCAACAGCGACTTCTGTTACTACCAAATGCTTTCTTCTCAAAGATCACTGCGCCATCCGTCAGGATCAGCCCGCAGAAGGTTACTGAGGCAGCGTACTCGCTGTCCATTTATTTCATTATCGAGATCATGAATTTTTATTACATTCTGTAACATTTTTATTACATACACGCCATCTTTATACTCATCCGTCAGGGTCCAACTCTTACACCCATACATTGCAACGAGTCTGATTAACACCTTTTACAACTTCAGCTTGTTACCTTTTGCAAGGTATTTTGACTTTAGCAGTGGCATACAAAAAGCGGGTACCAGCGCCAAAACGCACTTTTATATTTCTTCCCATACAGTTATCATGTATGACAAGGGATCCGAGGTATCTTAAACTTGTCACTCCTTCAAATGTGTGGCCATCACTAAAAAGCCATTGAGTCTTAGACTCTAAAACCAGTGATCATATATTTCTTTTTAGACTCAGTGATTTTGAGACCAACGGAAGCTGAGAATCGCTCTTTGGTAGGCAACAACAATTTCCTCCGCCAGGAGAGCTATGCCACGATAGTTTTCACATGTAAAGCGATCTCTTTCTTTAAAAATAGAGTAACTTTCCGTTCATTAGACCTAACTTCGCTTTGCCACACTAATCGAACAGAGGAACGGCTAATTGTTTGACTTTGTATGGCCAGTGTGAATTCTTCATTGGGGATGGGTCTCCTCTTCACATTTCCACAGTATCAAATAACTTTTAAACACAGCATTTGACACTTGTTAAACGCTAAATAAATCAGAGAAATGCTCCTTCCAAAGGAAAGAGCATTTCTCGGATTTATTTAGTGGTTTTCCTTCTCAAGAATAGAGTACTCGATGGTCACACTGAGGTTACCATCCTGGTCCCGAATGGCGACCAACCTAGGTGTGAGGGCATGGTGCAGTTCGGTGATTCTTTTAAAGAAGCTTCAACAAGTGTGCTTATTACTAAGTTGTTGTACTCTTAGGACTTTAGCCTTCCACCATTCACACCTTTTCCGCGTGTGATTTGCTTGGCGTGACTCATAGAAAGGACCATTTTGCTCTTCTGTTTGGTTGTAAATTTTTACCATACCTAGAGTCACCTGGGCCTCATCCAGATCCGAAGTTTTCAATAACCTCCCATAGAGCGTTCACAACATCAGAACGGGGGTTGGTTTCCATAATGCGACTGATACCTATTGATGATCACTGTCTACAAATTAGGCAGCCGACCAATAAGATCTCACACCTTAGATGACACAAGACCTTAGAAATTAACACATGGTCATTATGACTTTGGGACATTTCCAAGTGTATATTTTTATGAGAAAAGCACATTCTTACTACACTGGCTTGCGCGACCGCAAAGTGCAACGTTCTTTCCCGATTATCAATCGCTTTTTGTTGTGTCGGGAATACGGACCTATGTTTTCATGTAAGCAGACTGATTTTTGCCAGCTCTAGCAATAAAGTCACCAATCACTATTCTGACGTCGTGCTCCGATATCAATCCCATTATATCATTCAAATTGATCATTCAATTGATTTGTTGCCAAATGAGTCTTTATCTTTGCGATGGCTTACATCAGTGGGCGCATAATAACAAATAGTTGACAAGTTGGCTAATCGCAGGTGTAATCGTAGGTTATACATACGATTATCAACTGTTTTGAAATCAAAAACTGCCTTTTTCATCTTGGGCCCAAGAAGAAAACCAACATCAAGATTGCTAGGCCATCTCCACTGTAAAGCAATGTATAGCCTTATGAGAAACATGATCTCCACTTTTTGACCTTCAAGTTTCCTGAAGGTCAAAAAGTGGGACTTCAAAAAGTTTTCTGAAGCAATGAGTTCCAAGCGATGCTCTTTCATGACTGATATCGTAAACCATCAAATGCGCCTGGTTTTCTTACTGATTTCACGTATATAACGTACCGATCTTAAACTGCAGGTCCGTTAACAGAGGTCGGTTTTAATTTTGGTGATATCCATGTGTCTTTTTGTTGATATTTTTAATAGTGAAATTTTTTACGAATGCGGTTAGTTAGCGAACCAACCTTTGTTTAATTGCCTCCTACGACAAGCCAAGGATGCTTTAGTGAAATTCTAACAATAGCATGCTCGGTTAGAAGTCTTTTACGAAGCGTAAGAGTATCCTCCAACCACTTGTACTAAAATATTACTACTATAATGCCCTTTAAATATATCACCCAACCAGAAATTCAAGGTGTAAATCCCTTTTATCAATGGTGCCCTTGAATGCGGCACAATCAATTTCAATCTTAAACTACAAATTTTACAGGCTTCGCATTGCTCATAGTTTTACAATAAAGAACTATAATAGGGTTCTTTATCCTTTGCGCCGCTTTGGAGTAAAACTGCAGCCAAACTTACTTTGCTCGCATCTGTATATAAAAGCCATTTTTTTAGTAAACTGGCAGAACCGGAGGAGTCATTAATGCCGCATTTAGGCATACAAATGATCCATGTTGTTCTGTCAAACAAAAATTGCCAGTACATAAAAGTATCCAATTAAGCTAAAAAACTGTTGCATTTCCTGGATTGTTTCGTTTACTCGGCTATCCTCAATCTCATACTTCAAGAATGCAACTCATTTGACTTAAACTATCACTTGCTTCACTTAATCTGCAAACGGTTGGCAGCAGCTACACTCAGCTATTACCTCAGTTCTTATACGACCTTTCGTTCCGTATTTCCATGAATAATTAGGTTGTCCGTGTAAACACAAAGTCCCGTTGATGTAACGAACGACGTATATTTTATGGAATCTTCTCCAAGATACGCACGTGAAACATCTATGAGCCAATCTATGAGTGGCTTTTGATTTCAGCCACACATTGTTTGTCTATTACGTGGTCTAACTTAACTAGTGTATCTTTGATATCGGATGATACAGTCGCGATTTCTGGGGCAACATTTTTAATGGTAAATGACCGTGTTGTTTAGTAACTCGTTGCCTTCACATGGTAGTAAATTGTTCGGGGTTACATGAAAACGATAACGAAAACTTGACTTAAAGTCTATAATGTATTTGAGCCAAACTCCGGAACATTTTGTTGGGATTCACTAAATTTCTTGCGGAGACATCATGGTGAGTGTGTTATTCTCACTTTGAGAGAGGGAGCGAGACATTTAATGGCTTTATTAGCATATTCCTTGCACTTGTAACATTGCACATCTTTTTCTTAGTTTTAGTTTACCCAGAAATTATTTCATTCCGTTGCCGTTTATTTAATGTGATTTGTAGGTGTTTAAATCCGAATATGAGTTACCAATTGCTATGATTTCATTCGTCGTATTTCGAGTGACCTCCTGCACCATAACTATCTAATTATCACTGAGATAATGAAAAATATCACAATAAAAATAATCGATATTAAAATGCAAATGCACGAATGAAAATTTTATCAATAGTGAAAATTAATTTTTCCTAAATTTCGTTCAAATGCTTATGTCCATTTCTAAATTGAAAAATTTTAGCGCAACGGTTAAACATTTCTCTGTGTTATTTTTTTCCAACATTTTCGCAAAAGTCAAAATACCCTGTAACTTTCAACTAAATTCCTTGAGCCTAAATGAAATCTGTTTCAATTTTATACATTTATACTAATTTGGAACAAAGTAAATGAGGGAGAGAGATGTACAAAAGCTTATTATTTGAAATGAACTTTTTCGACTGAGTTTCTGGAATGAGGAAAGAAAACTTTAAAACAAATTAATGAAATTGAATTGTTCAAGTACTTTTTTGCCAACCCAAGGGGAAGAAATCATTAAGTTAATTAGACAGAACGGAAATAATTTTTGTTTTTAATTTAACAATAGTCATAAAAAAAGGAAAAGTTTTTCTTTTCTAGTCGATAAAAACAGAAAACATCAACAAAAATCCGGAAAAACTTTGATTATTCCTATGATCTTTATGCATTTCATTTAACTGTACTGATTTGGTACTTTTGTTTTTTGTATGATTATATCTAAATAGAGTTTTCATTTTGAGAAAATTTTTCTTAAAAGTGAGATGAAAATAAATGATTGGTCGGACATCATAATTGTTGGGTACGGTACGTTTTAGCTTAAATTTTTTTTCAGTTGTATCTCAAAAATTTGAGTGGCGACTAGTAAGACCAGAAGTTTTGGTGCAATTAAACCTTTGTACTAGTTTAAATATAATTTACAAATATCAATGACCTTAAAATTAATTAAAAGGTCAAATTTTAAATTTTAAATGATTCTTTGAATAAGTCCCATTTTTCGGGTGTATAACCCCTTTTGACAGATTCCTTCCATCTAAATATGTGATACCGTTTTTTCAAGATGTTGATGAGCTACTCGGAGAATCTTTCTTTTATTCAAAAATGGAGAATAGTTTATTAATTTATATTTTTTATTAATTTGAAGACCATTTTCTAGTGCATTGGTCTCCTAAGTTTAATTCTCGCTCTGAACAGTTTTAAGATACGTAAATAATGCCATCTCTAATTTTAGTAGGTTAGTAAATCGTGCCTCCAATATTCTTGTCTCCTATGTTGGTAGCAGTCGGTTTTATCCATGACTCTTCTAATTTTTGTAGCCTAATGGAGACCATTCCACCACAGGGTGAATTCTCTCAATTCCGAAGGCATTAGCCGTCTAGTGGCGCAATCAGCAGGATTACTATCCAATTCTAATATGAACCAGTGATTTCTGATGGCTAAGTTCTAATATTTTTGCGGTCCGATTTGCTACATTTTCTATCTTCTCGGAGGACTGGAAAGCCAATCCAGTACTATTTGTGAGTTGGTCCAATAAAATGACTGTGGTTGTGTTTGCATTGCGAGAGAAAATCATATTGCTTCCATCAACTTAGCAAGCATTAAAACGCCATTTAACTCCAATCTTGGTAGGCTTACTGTTTTTATTGCGGCCATCTTTGTTTTGGCTATCATGTTGACCATATATGTTCCAGTAATCTTCACTCTTGAATATACCATATTTTTTAAAGCTGTTTTTAAGTTTCTTAATATTTTCAAAGTGGATTTTGATCATCCTTTGATTTTTCCAGCCACAATCTTTTTTTTTGTTTTCGCAACTCTTTCCCGGTTAATTTTTGCCATCCTCCCTTACGTCGCCACCAGCCAAATCAAAGACGCACGGATACAGGTTCGCTTTAAATCCATCTGCAAATTATATTGCTCCAGCCATTCTGTACTGACATGGACGATGGTTCAGCCCATGGGTTCTTCAATCCAACAGGGGATCATGTTTGTGTTCATCGTCATCTCCGATCGAAATTAAACGATGAAAAGTCCCTTTTTCAACCCTCCCCCGTTGGAATACGAACTCGATACCTACCGTCCCAAACACCGCAGCTTTAACCACTGCGCCAACTGCTCGGTCAGCCATGATATTTGAAAAAGGGTTTTGACTGCGAATGTAATTGGAGTCTACCATTCGACATAATATAAAACACATAGTACTACCATCATAAGAAATAAAACAGTTTACTGAACTATGGTTCCTAGACAGATTTATCTTCAATAAGTTAAGCCTTTTAGACTTTAAACTTTTTTCTTTAACCCAAGAAATTCTGAATCTTTCAACTTTAAATTGGACATTGGCTTCAGAACACAAGCTTTATAATTTCCTAACATTTTTTTAGATTTTGATATATTGAAAGATAGTTAAAAGCACTGGAATCTGTTTCAACCACCGTAGTGCATAACATCAAGCCTATCAATGTCGATCAAAAAGGAGAAGTGCTGTACATTATACATTGTAGAAGCTCAGAATGTATGTGCTACGGTTGGGACTTCCAGGAAGCAACTAAAGGGTTTAAGTGGCACAAACGCAGGTATCTTTGTACATTATAGCACAAATTGCCACTACACTACTATGTAGCACTTTGACGTTCTTTCTATCAAAATTGGTGGGTTTTACCGATAGTTATTCTGTTTTGACGCCTTTAAGAAAGTTCTTACGAATACTTATGAAGTCAATCTTGAATCTTAGGAAAATCATTGGTTCCTGATAAGGGTCGACTATAAAACGAAACAGGCAGTTTTCTATAGAAATTGGCTATTTTTTTAGACTGACAAAACTAGCAGATGTAGAGGGATAAATGAAAAAATTTCTAAAAATTACCAAAACGCACGATCCCATCAAATATTTGAAAATTACTATAAATTAAAGCGAAAAGTTTATGGCACAAATTGAAACTTTCTTAAACCCAAAAAACACAGTATGGTTTTACCATTTCTAACTAAGAACAGCAATTCAAAACTGTAGAATTTCAAAGAAAACTGAATACAATTGAGAGGACTGATGTCATATTCGTATACCAACCTACAAATGCAACGATGACAGCAGTTATAATTTTAGTATCTACGCCAGGAATTTAATTAATGTTCGCTCCGAAACCCGATGGAACTTGTTGATAGTTCGCACGGTGCAGATCCACAACAGACCTTAAAAAAATCTATTAGCATTTTTAAATTAATTGTTGCAAATAAATTATACATCCTAATTAATGGACAGTTTCCAAACAAATCCTATAACAAATTTGCAATATCAATTGATTCCCTTATCAAGCCCTAAATTTGTCATGTCAACGTCTCTATATCATTCCTTATTCGTTTAAGAATAACAACAACACAAAAATTGTCAAGATGTTACTTTTTGATTAACTCATTGTAATTCAAAATACAACAGTAACCTAACAAAATAATGATAAAATTACATCCTTATATTAAATTTCAATCAAAACCATCCGTTTCGACAAAAACAAAAATCCTCTAATCAAAAACGATAACAACGAGAATATTCCTTTAAAAAAAATTTCCTAATCTCTTCCTTTCTTCCTTTTAATTATTAGTATTATTTCAGTTTCATTTTCCCCGCACCGAAAAGCGCACTAAAACAGACAGATATCCTTTTTTTTTTGTTTTTCTACTGAATATTTCAACAATAAAGAAGGATACTTATCCTTTTCTGTATTCATTGCCATTATTTTTTGATGTATTTAAGAAAAACAAGTGAAACGATATTCAGGACAACAAAATGGGGAGGGAAAAAGTTTAGTCTTCGAAATGAAAATTTTAATCGGTTTCCTTTTCGTTACCAACTAAACAAGGTATAAGGAACCAAAACGACAATATGATGACGATAAAATGATAAGTTTGATAAATGAAGAAATGTTTTTTTTGTTTCTATTATAATCTAAAAGGATTTTGTGTTTGTTAATTTTAAATTGAATTAGTGTTTTAGTCCTTTTTCGCCATTTAATTTAATCAACGTTTTTATATATTTTTTTTGTTAGCAATGACACCTTCTTTACAACTTGTTGTGTTTAAGAGATTTGCATGTCCTTTTGCTTTTACCTTTTGTGATGTGTATATAGAGGTAAAATTGAAATATGTTTGTGTATATTGTGACGTACTTATAAGGGTTCTTTATCACAATTGTGACCCAATTTTCATTGTTACACATAAAATAAATGTAAATCCTTATTACAGTATCTTATATAGATAAATAAGAAAAAACTACTTTACAAAAACCATCTGTGTATCACATTTGGCATATTAAAAGTTTTGTAAAAAAAAGGATAGTTAAAAAAAAATGTTTTTCTTTTTTTAGTAAAATGTTTCATTACGTCTCACTCCGTTGTCATTGTCATTCAAAAGAATTTAATTCTTTTAGAATTTTCCTTTCTGTTTCTATGTTTTTTTTTGTGTATGTGTACAGTACTGTGCAATGATTTCCGACCAGTTTTAATTTTGGGAGTATTTTCATAATAACATTTTCAAATAAGAATGAAGTAATAAAACACCAGAGTTAATTACACGATCAAAATCTTATCACAGATTTAAATATTTCAAGGAAAACTATTAAATTTTGATATAATAATGCAGTTAAATTTTGAAGAATTTTTTTTAGGTGAAGAAATTTTTTGAAAGGTAACATCCTCAGAATCAGATTTAGTAGTTAATGTTTAAATTCTGGTTTCAAACTTGATGATGGCAAAAAGGTGATGTACAGTACAGACAAAATTTGATATAATATTTTTAAACTAAAAATAAAGTTCCATCTAGAAATATTAATTTTGCTTGCAATATTATGACTGCTGTTGAATTATTTCCTGGCTTTCCAGAAAGGATAATTACTGGAACATTTTTGATTTCAACCAGAACAGCAATATTTGTTTAATCTAATATTAACGTTCTTCCAATACCAGAGTTCATTACTAAGGATTTGGATAGTTGCACAGAATCTGGTAGATTACTGCAAATAAAAAAAACAAACTATTCATCATAGGCTGCGATGCAAATGCACATTATATCATTTGGGTGGCAGCGACACAAACCGCATCTTATAAGTAGTTACATAGACATTTTAAATAAAGGGTCTAACCCCACTTTCATCAACACGACTCAAGACACTGATGTTGGACCTGACTCTGTCGAGACAGGTTCGATATACCGAGGGGGATCATACAATCGGCAGAGCGTCGCATCCTTTGTGTTACAAACTTTTAAGACCTACAGGGATATTTTATTCATCAAAGCGGACATGCTGCCAACATCTTAGCTTGTTTGCTTAAAGATGTACCCCTATCATCTTACGGAAGCAGCTGAGTTGTGCGTAACTTTGTGTTTAATCGCAAAGTTACATGGTAGGAGTGTTAGGAAATTAATTAATAGGGCAAAGCATTCAAATGAGTGGAATAAATATTAGCAAGCCTTAACAAATAACAACACTGAACTAAGGCGGTCCAAACGACATACGTGGAGGAATTACTGTGGTAATAGCAATGATAATAGCTGCTCACTTCCATAAAGTTCAAGCTAAGGATCAGTACAACGAGGTTGAGCTCTTCTCAAATCCAATGGTAATTATACATCAGGTCGCAAAGAGTCACTCGAAACCCAGTTTCAGGTGCACTTTCCGGGCTGCACTTTTTGCGACACAAATACAATTACTAACCCAATATTTGGTACACATATGGGTACAAATGTGGGTTGGGTTAATAGCTTATCCGGTAAGTTTTTAATTCCGGAAAAATCAAATGGGCCATTAACTTCTTTCAGCCGTTCCAGGCTTCAGGCTGAGATGGAATCTTCCCCGCCCTTCTCCAAAAGTTCTTGAATTTGATTACCTCGGCTCTGATTAAGAACTAGCATCAATTTGGGTCATATACCACAGGCTTGGAGCCAAGCCAATGTGGCTTTTATCCCAAAGCATGGCAATTGGCCAAGTGAAGTCCCTGAGTCCTTTCGACATATCAGTCTTACATCGTTTATTCTCAAATCTATGGAACGACTGGTAGATTTTCATATCAGAGAATGGTTAACTGTAACCAGACCTCTGAATCAATTCGCCTACTAGAAAAGGCAAATCTACAAAGGGGGCGCTGCTTCTACTTATCACCAAGGTTAAAGCGACCTATCGTTCGAGAGAAATTCCTCTGTGCGCTTTTGTGGATATTGAGGAAGCTCTTGACAATACTGGATACGACTCAATTGCTAGGGCAATCAGACGTAGAGGTATTGATTATCCGACTAACCACTGAATTAGTTCCATGTTGGTTAGTTGGAAGATTACATCCAAACTAGGTAATGAGTAAGTATGAGTGTTCGCAAGGAAGTTTTCTGTCACTTCTGCTGTAGTCACTCGTGATCGTAGAGTTACTTGATGAGCTACGTCTACTCGTTTTTGACTCTATTGGTTATGCGGACGATCTGGTTATCATAGCCTCTGGCGGGTATGAATGCACGATGTCTGCCAGCCTTGCTTGTTATTTCGAATTGGTACAGTAAAGTCTACACTAGTCCTGATGCCTTTTACCAAAAGATGTAGATTGAACCATGGTTCAGTTAATCTAAATGATATCACTATCAGATACTGCAAGGAAGTTAAATATCTGGGTGTTGTCATAGATAAGAAATTGAATTGGAACACCCATATTAACTCAACTAGTGAACGCGCAGTCAGAGCCGCGTGAACCTGTGGGCGTATGTTCGGCAGAACTTGGGGCCTCAGCTGAAAAATGTTTTACTGGATGTACATCATGAAAGTGAGGCCGAATGTAACCTATGCGGCCATAGTTTGGTGACCTAAGGTACAGCAAAAAGTTATTATTAACAAGTTAACCTCACTGCAGAGGCTAACATGTCTCGGAATTACAGGCACTTCGCAAATCTCTCCTATGGTGGCAATAGAAGACCTGATCGGACTCACTTCACTTCATAACTACGTCAAAAAATCAGCTACTTGTACATCTAGTGAATCAATATAGTAATAAGGATCATATGATCACATTTTGAATCAACTTTCAGAGTTGAATATATCCTTTAGAGTCCCTGGCGTGATGCTCAAAGCACTCTGCTTTGGCAGGAATATCGTGGTAACAGTTCTTGATGGAACAGACTGGGATACTGGTGGACCACCTATGAAACCTAACAGCCTAGTCTGGTTCATGAATGGTTAAAAAATGAATATTGGAGTCGGCATTGGTTTTATGTCTTTAGGTCTTAAAGGCGCTTCCATCCACATTCTATCCGATAGCCAAGCAGCATTTAAAGCACTGGCTTCTAACTGCCTGGATTCTAAGTCAGTTAAAAGTTGTTGTAAACTTCTATATAATCTCTCTTACCATAACAAAGTCAGGTTGTAGTAGGTACCTGGTCACAAGGGCTTCACTAGAAATGAGATAGCCGAAGAGCTTATTGACTACACTCATTGGCTCTGAGCCTTTCTTTGGTATCCCGTGGGACTCTGCAGCATAAACAATTAGTAAATGGAAAAAATATAGTGCTTGACCTATTGTAACTGAATCATTCAGGCCTTAGACAAGCCAAATCTCTGATCAGACCATTTTATCATAAGGACTTGGCATTCAATTTCAGTAAAGGAAATATCAGGAAACTAGTGAGTTTTCTTTCAGGTCACTGTAATCTGTTTGAATAAAATGAATCTGTCCATAGAGTCGAAGTTCTGACTCTTTTTGGAAGAGATAGGAACCGCAGATCACATACTATGTTGCTCTGTCTACACTAAGGTGGCTTAATTATGAAGTATTTGACCCCTTCCTAATAATTTTTATTAGGAAGGTGGAGAAGCTCTTGGACTAATAATCCCAATAGCACAAAAGATATTTTAGGACTCAGTGCTGGCCTTTTAGGCAAAGAAATAAAAAATAATAATATAAAAAATTATGGAAGCTTGAAGCTAAATGTGTCATTTTTAGAAATTCATAATAAGTAAATTCTCGATTCGCCGAATCCTCGATTAAGTTTTTAGTTTCTTCATTAACTTGCTACATTATTTTTAGAGAATAAAACTTCAACAGTTCAAAAATTAAATTAGGTCGTACTGCTAGGTCCACAGTTTGTCTGCCGATTGTGCACCGCAGAACCAATGTGATGCAATGTTTTATGGCCAGATTGGTGCATCTTCTAGGCTGACACTTGTAAATGTTTTCATTGATGCATCAAACCACTCAATTGTTAGTGGTTGTGCTTGTCTTCTTTCTACCTGCTATTTATATTTTTTTTTCAATCTACCAAATTATTATATAGGCTTGTGGTAGGCCTCTTTTCTGCCATTCAATCAGCTCGTGTGCCTCGCTCTTAAGATGTTTTAGTAGCTCTTGAAATAGAGACTCGGATCCTGTCTGTTTCCCTACTTGCGTTTTGCTCGTCAGATGTTCCAACACCTCTACAGGCTGATAGTTGCTGATCATGTCTGGTTGACCTTCTAATATTTCACTTTTTGAGTGGCATTTCAAATAATTTCCAGTACTTAAAAATAAATTTACATTAAACACAATATGCAAAATAAACAATGTTGACGCGCACAAAATAAAATTTTCACTGACTAATGAAAAATTAAAACAAAACTAACAAGACATATTTTGAAAATGTTACTTTGATTATTAATTTATAATGCACTGCACTGAAAATTAATTGTCGAAAATTTGGTTGACTTCTTAATGTAAATTGCGGTGAAATGTAAATACGGTTTTTAGTTTTCATTTGGTTAAAGTATCATTTGGTTATGTATTTCCTCAGCGAGATAATAATATAGGCCGTAGGCATTTTTCTTTTAGTTTCAATTTTTATTCAACTAAGACGTTTGACATTGATTGTAAATTTGTTTTTTTGGTCGTTTTCTTATCGCTAACTTGGACAATTTAATTTATGATCTTTCCGACAAACTGCAATTTGTTGAAATATTTGATTCTTCTTCCCATTGGTTTCATGCAACATCTGCTATTCTTCAGGAGAGTCACATTTATCCTCTGTTATTTATCATAATCTTGAAAAATGTGCTTAAATATTTTGAGAGTGCTATATATAGAGTACAATTGGACATTTTAGCGATACAATCGCTAAAATATCCCATTGCCAGCTGCTAAAGAGAGACTTAGTTTTTGTAGTTGATCAGCTTGTTATGGGACATCGTCCTTGCTTTTGGTGTCACATTTTGTATCAATGACTTCACTCTCAAATGTCATTATTTAATTCTCATCCATGAAAGTTCTTATGTTACACATTAAAATTGTTCTGGTTATCAACTGGTTCAGCTCCAGCTGAAGTATATTTTAACAGTTGATTAATACAATACTAAGTGCAAATCATCATTAAAAGAAAGCACCGATTTACCGTTAACACGAAGTTATGTTGTTTTTTTACTCATTGGTTAAAAAAGGATCAACATTTTACAGGTAAATACAGACAGGCGATGGAATACACCAAATAAAGGTTGCTGTACTTTTTGATCCCTTAGCTTGAAATTTGGAAAAACAGGAGACACGGACTAATATCAATTTCAATTTTTGATTAATTTTTGAAGAAGTGGTGATGACCGAGAAAGTAATTTTTAGTTGTTCAATTTATGGAGGAGCCAAAAACCTACACTACAAGTCGAAAAGGCGATGCTTTATTTTGCAATTCATGGCTGATTGAGAGTAAAAGAGAATCGATGTCTTTGGAAGCATTTTTAACCTAACATAACTGTTTTTAGGGCTGTAATAGGAAAAACTACGCAAACCATCTGTGCTGTTACCGCCGAGAGGAAGATTTGAAGCTTTTTAAAGCTTTGGGTGCAACCTTCCGTATACTTTAAAAATAGCACATACCAACGAAGTTTAATCGCTGGTAAATTACCTTGGATCTAGAAATATTTTGAATCACCCAAATGATCAATACTACCAAGATGATCATAATACTATGCATATTTCAAAAACGACCATTAAATGAGATGTAACAGACCGTGCAATAGGTCGTGGCTGTGCTAATATTAAATTAACCCTTTTTAAAAATGTAAGTAAGTTGACCTTCAAACGGCTACTTTAAACTAGTTTTTCAATTTTACTGAAACCTTGGAATTTTGATCAATATACATGATGGTTCCCATTTAATCTCAGAACCTTCTTAAGGAACCTAAACAGATTAAATCAACAATATGTGACAAAAAGTGTTTAGTAAACTTTTTCCGGATTTCACAACACAGTACTGTAAGTATATGTACATATATTTTTTATGGAATTTTTAAATCCGTGTGATGCGCGCTATTCCTTTGTACTGTGCTTACGAAATGGAAAATTCCTTTTGTTTTGATAAAAAAAAAACAAAAAAAAATACCATGCCTTTCTTTCATTACTTCTGTTATTCTTTTAGAATGAGATATTCAAATTTGGATGACAAAGAATTTTTAATTATATGTGTGTATGTGTGTTTTGATAATGTTGCCAAAGGATTACTGTTTGTTGTTTTGTTTGGTTGTTTTCATTTGGAAGGTCTCAACAAGAGATACGGTTGTTGATTCAAATATGATACGAATTTAAAAAATGTTTTGAAAATGCTTTTAAATGTTGTATGCTTAAGGCTAAAACTGTAAAAGGTATAGTATGTTCAGTTTTGCCAGGTATTCATTTATACTTTTTTTTTGAGAAAAAATTGCAAATACTTGGAACTCTACTAACCCTTTTAGTTGCATATTCTAATTATTTATCCACACGTAGAGTGAGTTTTATGGCGAGATAGCTTTTCACTAGAATAAGTTTGAATTATTGGTCAAAAACACAAAATCTGGAAGGTTCATTCAATCCTTCATCTTAAATAAGATGCTTCCACTAATCGATTATATTGATATCAGTTGCAAAATATTCAAATCAGTGTAATTCTAGCCGCCGATTAGGCTTCCTAGGTTTCCAACCAATATTGCCAATTATAGCTAGGTATTTTCTCTTCATCGATACATCCTAGGTATTTCCTCTTCATCACAAAAGTTGAAATATGTTGCCAAGTTAAAGGCCAAATTAAAGAAACACCATTGGCTTGACCTGGTGGCAGGCATTTACCGGTCGCCCGACTACACAATGACTTCTGCAATGGCATTCAAAGTGAGATACTTTTTCAAAATTCCCCACTTTAAAGGACATACTCCCAACTCCAGGCACATGTTGTACATCTGTTGCATCGGATGAAAGTATCTAGAACTTACAACTTGCACGTCCATTTGTAGGATTTCTTCCGGTTTCAGGGCTCCCATTGTCTTCAATCTCACCAGTGTGCTAGTGAGTCCATCTTCCGTGAAAGTAGGGTTATTATTTATTTATCTGGAGGCATAGAGATGTGCCCTCAGAATTTATGTTCTGAATATGGTATATTCAGAGTGGTGCTTATCACTTTAATATCCTGAGTGGTGCTTATCACTTTGGTGCATAGCTTACGAGTGACAAGTTTATATCCTCTGCCCTATAGTCCATTATCAATCTTGTCAAACATCACTAACTATAAACACCAATTACGTTTCTGTGGGATTGATAAATGGGTCGGTTACATTAAATCGTCACCATTTATAAAACGTTTAAATAGAACCGTATAAAATTATACATCTGATCCGATAGACATTTTCAAATCATTGTAATTGGGTCGCACCACCCAAACACTACAAATCATAAATCACACTACCACCTCCGACACATTCATCTCGTGCACACATTTCAATATTGTAATGAGCCGCACACAAATTTTAATTGATCAAATCAAATTCGAATTTGACACCTTCTAGCGCATACAAAAAGTGGCGCCGATATTTCTTCTACAACTCATTTCTAAATCTCCAAATCCAAAAAATTAGGTTATGTTGTTTCTTAATTAAAATTAACATATAAATAATATATTGTAGTTTGATTGTTTGATGATATATAAAAAAAAAAAAAAAAAAAAATTGTAAATCTTAAAATAATTTTTTTACGTCTTAAGAATACGACGATGATGAAATTTTAATTGAAGCAATATAAAATGATTGAAAGATAAATTTATTGACTCGCGCGTTGTGTATTTACATTTCAATTTAATAAACACTATACTATACGTATATTTATATGTACGCACTGTATAATTATAATAAGGTGTTGATTCGTCGAAATTACATTGTGTGTTAGAAAACGAAATGTTTGTGGCTCGTCGCATTAAGGTGGTTACTATATATACGAGTACATTATAATTTAACGGAGTGTTAAATGGTTTAAGTGTGTGCACGATGATATATTTGAATAGTAATAATAACGGTATTTAAAGGCCGTCGTTTGTCCGAACTGTATCAATAATTCGATTTCATATATATGTCTGCAACATATATTGCAACATTTATTGCAACATATATTGCAACATTCCGTTACCTCTGGTCCCAAAGACGCAGCTTTAAATACAACACCAATTTCTGGCAGTGTTTGGAAATGATTTGCAAGGTATTACCTTTTTCTTAACAAGAAGTACAGATGGAAAGAATATTTCGAAGAAACCATCATCATTCGTGCTTTTGTATGGAGGTGGACTTAAAAGTATACGAAACAAATCAGAAGCCATAATAAACATCGAGCTGTCCAGCCAGAATAACAAAGGAGTTAGACATAGGATTTTATACCTATTTTGTTCTGACAGCTTCTGCTTCTTGATTTAAATCTTAAAAATGCTAACATACTTCAGTCTCTCAACATTCAGTAGCTATATTTTCCAATGCCATGTGCCCTCCCTCTGTGACCAGGCATACAAATATAGAATCATAAATCTTTGGTGGTATTTAACTTCTGCGTTCTTCACGCACACCTTGTGTGTATACAACCTCTTTGGATAACTAATATCAAAAACCAACTTTTTGAATTGCATTTAAGAAGTTTTATCCCATTGGTTAATTGTGCAATTTGTATGTGCACCTCTTAAGGTGAGTTTCCATGCATTTTGACTCATTGATATTTTAGAACTTCATGGGTATCCCGCTTGCTTTGAGTCTCCCATCATATAGAATATATACTACCTATTATTTATGTCATTATCAGGTGGTCTAGTATAGTATTTTGAACCAGCTATTACTTTTCTGCTGTTTAAATATATTTTTAAATTGTTGGCCAATTTTCTACCTCCTAGAATCGGTTGGTATTCACATACTAATAACATTTAAAATAATAAGGTTACTAAATATTCTGATCACGTACTTCACTTTTCCAGCATCATTTCCCTTTTTTAGAGATAGTTCAGCAGTTCAGCAGTTCAGTGAAATTAAACTAACTTCACTTCAAGTAAATTAAGTAACATTAGAAATGTGATATTTGGTATTGTTTTTTATTTAAAAACTGAGCTACTCTTTTAAACTAATTCAAGTTTATATTCAGTTAGAACAGTTTCCTAAACTAAACTATAGTTTTACGTTTAAACATTTCAAATAAGAATTATTTCATTACGAAATGGAAAAGAAACTTATAAGTTTCCATTTATGAAAATTGAGCTATTCGCTTAAACTAACTCAAATTAAAATTATTTAAGAATATGCATCAAACTTAAATTAAAATCTCACTTTCGACTTGTAAAAGTTGACTGTTTACTAAAGTAACCTTAGAATAATGTAATGTTAGTATTTTTTATTTATTTAAAATTGAGCTACTCACTATAACTTAGTTACATTTTTATATGTATAAACTAAATCCTAAATTTAGCGGAAATTGTATGTTAAAACGAAAATAAAATCGTTAAGTTTCAATTAAAAAAAAAAACATGAAAACTGAGCCATTATCCTTAGGTAAACTCTTACTTAAGACAAACTTGCTGTTTAGTTATTCAACAAAATTGAAAACTGAGCTACTCTTACCTTCTATTCTTACTTTCAACCTTTTTGTGGAACGTTAATCAAGGTTGGTTTTTACCGTTAAAGATTTAATAACAACATGTACACTGAGCTACTTAATTGAGCTACTTTACCTTGTGCATTTAAACATATTAATTAATTAAGTAACTTTGGAAATGTACCGTTTGGGAATTTTTTTACAAGTAACTGAGCTACTCTCTTTAAATAAGTTAAGTTTACGTTTATTTAGAACTTATCCTATGGTCAGCTTAATTATAATAGCTGAGACATTTGCTTGGAGTAAGTAAAATTAAAGCTTATTAAAGAATATACATTAATATACATTAATTAGTAAATTTTACTTAGTACATTTAAATGGCTGTTGAATCTAGTAACTATATAAATTTAATGTTTTTTTTTTTTTTAAATTTTAAACCGAGCTTCTCTTAACTTAGCTTAAACATAATGTTAAAAACTAAAAAAGAAATATACCACTAAAGTTTTCATTTAAAAAATATGAAAACTGAGCCATTTACTTGAGCTTAGTCAAAATTAAGTTCATTAAATGACTTAAGTAATTTGTAGGACCTAGGACTAAACCTTAGGATGTTGTACATTTTTTAAATAATTGAAAACTGAGCTACTCTCTTTAAATATGTCAAATTTACGTTTATTTAAAATGATATTATTCACTTACCTTTAACATTTATGTTAATTAAAATTAAAGTTATTTTTTAATTAAGAAAATCGATGTAACAGGTGAATTTCAATTTAAAATAAATATGAAAACAGAGCCACTTATTGAGCAAAATCTAATTTATACAAGATCTTAGCTAAACAAAATTTTAGCTAAACTTTAAAACTATGCATTTAAACATGCTAATTAATTATGTAGCTTGGGAAATCAACGTTTACTAATTTTTTTTAACAATTGCAAACTGAGCTAGTCTTTTTACTAAGTTAAATTTATGTTTATTTAGAACTTTATTCTCCACTCAGCTTAAACATTTAAACTGAGCTATAAACCTTAAACCCTAAGCTATAAACCTTACATTTAAACTGAGCTATAAACCTTAAGCTATAACAACCTGAGCTATAAACCTTTATAATTAAGTCCTAAACTTAATATTTTTGTCAAAACGGAAATATAACAGGTAAGTTTCTATTTTAGAAAACGGGATAAATAAGTCAATATAGCCTAAGAAAAGTAAAATTTAAGTTTTTTAAAAAACTATTAATTTCGACATTAAAACTTGTATTTTAAATAAACTTTGGAAACGTAATGCTTAGTCATTTTCGTTTAACAATTGAAAACTGAGCTACTTCTTTTAACTATGTCAAATTCCTTTACCTTTAACATTATTCTTTAAAAATTGAAGGAAAATTTTTAATTAAAAAAAATACCTGTAAAATTTCCTTAAAAAATAAATTAAAAACTGAGCAACTTAATGAGCAAAATCTAATTAAAGTATATTCAGAATCTTAGCTAAACTCTTGTGTTGTGCATTTTAATATGTTGATAAATTAAGCAGCTTGGGAAATGTAATGTTTGTTTTTTTAACATTTTAAAACTGAGCTATTCTTTATAATAAAATTTATGTTTATTTAGAACTCTATCCTTAACTGAGCTTAAACATGATAACTGAACTATTTGTTGGGACCAAGTCAAGTTAAAGTTTATTAAAAAATATATTTTGAACTTAGGTACATTCTTCCTTTGGGCTTTTAAATTTACTGTTTAATAAGTAATCTTAGACATATAATGTTCCTTGCCTTTTTTGAATTTAAAACTAAGGTACTTCTTTTAACTTCGAATTAACTTTTGTTTACAATTGTTAATTATACCCTAAACTTAGTTTAAGCCTAATTATTAAACATTTAAAATAATATTTTAGTTAGGGTTTTGTTTCTAAAACATAAAAATTGAGCTATTACGTTAAACTAATTCAAATTAAAGTTTATTAAAGTACTTAGTCAAATTTAATTTTATTAAAAAGAATATATGGTAAACTAAGATACAGTTTTACTTTTGATCATTCTAATTTACCTTGTTTTGAAGTAAAATTAGAAATTAAAAATTGAGCTACTCGCTTTAAATAAGTCAAAATCTAGTTTGTTTTGAAAAATATTTTAATCCTTGATTAAATCTTACTTACTACATTAAAACCTAAATTTCTATGAATTTTAAAATTTAAAGACTCTCAATCTAGTCAAGTTTATATTTAGTTAGAACTGTTTAGTTTCTTATTTGAATATTTAAACTTAATATTTCATAAAAAATATTCCATTTTAAAATAAATATTAAAATTGAGCTATTCACTTAAACTAAGTCAGATTAAAGGTTATTAAACATTTTACATTAAACTTTTATGACATTAAACTTGGACAGTTAATGTTTAATTAAGTCACTTGGGAAATGTAACGTTTTGTAATTATTTTTTTTTACATTTAAAAACTGAGCATTCTTCTTTGACTAAGTTATAGTTACGTTATTTAGAACTTTATCAACTTAGGTAAGTCCTATGTTTAAACATTTAAAATTAGTATTTCATTAAAATGAAAATATTATAAATAAAAATGTAACCGTTATATAGACATATAAAAAAATTGAGCTATTCTCTTTATAAGTCAAGTTAAATTTTTTAGAGGATTTACATTGGTCTATATCAAGTAATTATTTCCGTAGACCTTTTTCCGTTTAATTAAATCACTTGAAAAATGTGACGTATTTTTTCACAATTTAAAAATGAGCTACTCCTTTTAATTTAATCAAAAGTCATATTTGTTTTGAACTAAATCTTAAACTTAGCTTAAGTTTTATTTTTAAAAATTTGAAATAAGTATATAATTATTATTTTTTTAAATATATAAACTGGACTATTACCTTAAGCTAGTTTGTTCTTAAGTGGAATTTCAGATTAAAAACTGAGCTACTCGCGTAAAAATAGTTAAAATCAAATTTGTGTTAAAAAATATTTTAATCTTAGGTTACATCTTACTTGCATACATTAAAACTAACATTTTTGATTTATTTAAAAAATTAAAAACTGAGCTACCTACGTTTTCCCAGTGGTTTTCCACTGTAAAATCTTAAATTTATTTCAAAATACAGCCCAAGGCACGTTACTCCAATGTTACTAATCTGGGTCATAGTACGAATCGTATGTGTGCTCCCCGACCAAATAGTGCTTGGTCATATTTATTAAATGTTACATTTTAAAGCAATGACGAATTGAAATTTTAGCGTGGACGTTCTATATAAGCGCGTGTAATTTGATATATGGTATATCCCTTTATTCATATGCTGTCAAAAACCGATTTAAAATCGAGTAGTTGCAGCAAGAATGAAATGTGGGCCCAAATAAAATTTATATTATAGTCTCGATCTGATTGATATGCAACCAATTTATCATTATTTCCTTATGTATATACATCCTTCGTCTGGACTAGTTAAGTATATAACATATATAAGATAAATTGTGTGATCATAAATTGTAAAAAAAAGAAATGGTATGTTGATCGCGCGCGCGCGGATCTGAGATGAATCCATTGTACATACGAGTATATCGACCAATAAATATTCAAGTTTTTAAACATATAATCCAAGACTTAACTTTCAAAAATATATAAATCAATATATTCAACGTATACCACCTATATGCTACGGATACAATGTTCTTGTAAATTGATTACAAAATTTTTTTTATTTTTTATTTTTAAATCCCACATTGTTGACATTTAAGTCGTGGTCTGGTTCGAAATTATGTTGACACGCGTATTTCATTATTGTATAGTAAAAAAAAATTTTAACAATAATTTGTCTCAATAAACCAATAAATAGAATACAATTAGACTTAAGTCCATTATACTAATATGATTTGTTACACGCGAACAATTCTGTGAACCCCCACACTTCATTTCTTCAATAATCAAAATTTTGCATTATTTCTTTGATTAAATTTATAGATGAATGTTGCTGAATAAAAATGTGGAACCGAATCCAACACACACATGCGGATCTCAAGGTGAACCTTTTCGACCATACATTTAGCGAATATACAACACATTTTTTTTTTCTAGATCATGACAATCATTTTCCATTTTAATGCCAAATGGCATGCAAAGTTGCATGCGGTAAATGACAAAATGTGAATCTAAAAAAAATTAATCATGGTTACTGTTGTCGTTCGTTTCTTAGATGGGTGCTTTTGTATAAGTATATATAGATGGTGCGGTTGATTTAATATGATCAACACGCATGTTATATGTTATGGGCATACAGAGTATACAAAAAGATACGGGATGTTTGAATACACCGAATAAATCCGGTTCAAGAAAATATTTATCGGGATTAGGTTGTACAAATGAAATATTAATAAAGTTAACGGGACATCATTTACCATAAAAAAAACTGGAGGTGGCAAATTTTTTTCCTGAGAGATGTTTCAACTGACATTCTAGTTCACCACGGAGGCATCACACAACGATTAATTCTATAAAGAAACAAAACGCTCGTATTTTGGTGGAAATTCCAGAAGACAATATCTGGTTGGATTGCCTTTCAAAAAACTGGTGGTTTTCTCAGCAGTGATGCAAGCTTAATGATTGCTTCCACTGAAGAACTTTCGATCATCAATATCGACAACTACTACTAAAATTGTGGGATGTAGAGCCGGTTTCACAAAATATCAAACAACTCACACCTGAAGAATAATAACAATATGGCAGATTTATAATGGAAACCAGCTCATCACTTCGTGCTTTGACATTCCAGAAACACAACAAAATCGTTTGAAGTGTCTTTGAATAATTGAATCAGAGTTGCACAAAACAATCAAGTCAATACGACACGCCAAAGTACTGAGGTTCCGAGAAAATGCCACAGTGTTCCCACCGAATGTAGAGAAAATGTATCGCCAGATGCAGATATCAAATGCTGAATGCTGATAAATAATTTCAAAAAAATTGTTAAGGGTACATCAATTTACCACTATCGGCTTCTCACTGTAATTTTGTGGACTAGCATAGGTATCAGTTTTTAAGAACCTTATGGTAGGTGAGGACAGCAGCGAAGAAGCAATGCATATAAAAAAATGACATAACATACCTGCTCCAGAAACAAGGTTTCATTCTCCGCAATTGGTCATCAATTACAACTGCAATACTAGACACAAAATCTGACGATAATAAAACCAATAACCCAAAGGAAATCGACGATAACACTGAAGGGACTAGTAAATTTGTGAAGTTTTGCATCAACTGATGAATTCATGACTTCGTGGTGACAAAAATGACAATATTGTCTCAAGCCAATTGTAAGATTGATTCTCTTGGCTAGTACCCTCCAGTCGTTAGTTGTAATTAAAATCTTCATTAAACAGCTGAGGACTGCAAATTTGGGCTGGGACGATTCACTACCAAATCAACAAGCAACATATATGACCATAAAGCAGGATTGCAAAATTCACATTTCAAGATTTAGATCGACCAAAATATCTGCCACAATTCAAATACATGAACTTTGTGGTGTGAATTGTGCCTTTTTCAGTGAAGCATCCAGTCATTCTTCACGAAAAATCGACAATCACTACATTACTCATGGGCAAAATTCACTACTATAACAAGCATGCTGGGACATCTCTTACGTTATTAATAGCAAGACAGTCGGTACTGATACCGGTGGAAAAAATGAGTCACCAACCCATCTACCATCTGCCGAAAGCTTAAAACACAAATACAAATTCAATTGATGGTCCACACCTTACGAAAGGACGTGTCCGGAAGACTTAAAAGACATGTGGGTCTGACATTATGACCAGTGATGCATAAGAAGTCTCTAAACAAATCATTGCCTCCTAATGTGTTGCTAAGAGACTAAAAGTTATAAAGAAGAACTTATCTCTAAGTAAATGGATCTATGGCAGGACAAAAAACCGTATTCTGGAAATTATGGCATCTCTAGGGTATCACTTGTGGTATAATTTTCATTTGAAGATCAAACTTACAAGATTATTATAATACAAATTGGTACTTCCTGGCCTCAAAGTTTGTCTTAAGATCAACGAAAGATCCAAATTAAATTTCTAAAAAAGAAAGTTCCGGTATTTTTTTTACACTCCGTAAATAAAATATTATTGATGGTATTGTTGTGTTACAGCGATTATGTTATATATGTAGCCTTGTACAATTTTTTTATATATATAATGCCTGTCGTGAAAGGATATATCGGGATGGCGTTTCAAATACTTCATGTATATGCAATTGCCTATAAAAGTTGATTAATTAGTTTTCAAACTGTGTCAGCTATATTATGCATAAAATACTGTTCAACATGAAATTTAAGACAACTAAATATATTTAATGGCTATGTGCTTGGGTGTAGAACGAATGAAAAGGAAGAAGTTTACTGGATTAAATTTAGTGGACTATTTTTTAACTGCTACTTTGTTTTAATATTTTCAAAGGAGTTTTAAGAGTATACCAGACTTATCTGGAACAGCGACGAAGATCAGTTGTGTGGAATAAAGTACCTTTAAGACTGTATTAGTTTCAGAAAAAAATTGAATCTTTTAAAAAAATTGTAAAACTATCAGCTCCTTGGAGTGTATGACAAATACTGTAAAGTAAAATTGAAGGATAAATAAGCTGAATGCAATTCAAAAGATAGAGTAGCTTTTGCAACAGATTATTCGAGATTTTAAGGTAAAATATTAAATAGAGTTCATCATATCGAAAATAATAGTTTTCATAGGCTCAAAACTGGAAAAGTAGACCACAAACGAAAAATTTTCAAAAGCTTCGAAAATGAATTATGGGACTATCATGACTGGAAAAAATTGTCACAAATCGAAAATTCCTAATATCCAGAAAATTCAGTTAGCCTATAAAACCTGGAAAAATATCCCACAAATCGAAAATTCCCAAAACCCCGAAAATTCATGATAGATTTAACCTATCAACACTGGAAAAATATGCCAAATATCTCGTAAAAGGATTGATGCATTGTTACTCGTTTTTGTGAAACACATGAAATGCTAAGCTAAGGTAATGATTGTGCTTTATGACGTTGATGGTTGTATCAGTTATTCATGTTAGTTTTTCTAGGAGGTTTAGCAAATGCTCATCGTTGTGTCTTCTTTGAAAAGTCGCATTTTCATAATGTTTTGCTTCTCTCTGAGTCAATACTCTAAACCAAGTACGAAACCTATACTGTGTCTCACGATTTTCCATTTTTCATGAGAGAAGTCTCATTATGTCAATTTTTGCAAAGTAGATGCCTGGTGTATTGTTTCAAAACGACACTTGGAAACCATTTGCGGCCTTTAGATTAATAAAAATGTCATAAGCAAAGATAACTCTGTTTTTTTTGTTAAAGAGTAATAAAAACCTACGGATACTTCCTCTATCTATATAAGTAGTATCGTTGTTAAGTCATTTTTAATCATTGGCCAAACCAATATCAACTCGTTAAGAGAAACGTTCGAAGTTGTTTTACATAACACGTCGGACTGGCATTTCATTGTTGTAGGTTAGGCGACCAGATATTAGCCACCCGTTTTCAATGTTTTGAGCGATCAAGGAAGGTTTGGTGATAGTTTTAACTACTGCATGTGTTTGTTTTTTAAATAGTGATGGAAATCTGAGGTGTTTGCCAATTGTAACTTGGTGGTATGATTTGCCGTTTCGTACTGACATTTTTGAAACTTTTGCTATGACTCTTGGTTTTGGTAAACCCAACTATTGTGCTGTGTCTCCCATGATAAAAGTGACTTGAGGCCTTGGGTCGATTTCGATTAGTGCTCGTAGCAAGTTGAAGCTTATAAATTGGTTCCTCACTTTCACCAGTGGTTTGCTGTTAAATGCTAGTATATACGTCTCTCTAAGAACTTAAAAAATTTGGCGGGTGCTTTGAATGGCTATAGGATAATCTGGTTAGTTCTCGTACAATCGTCTTGATTCATAATCAAATTTTTTTTTAATATTATTAAAACGACAAAAGGACTTCATGAATCGGTGTCTGTTCTCAAATTTCAAGCATTTAGCATTCAGCTGTTTTAAAGCATTGGCTGATTTTGTGTTACTTGATGGTTGGTTGACCATCATTTTTAGGTCTTTTAATTACCAGAATCATAATCATAACGTGTACAACTGCAAATCATAGTTTTACTGTAGAAAATGCAACAAGAAACACCATAAAGTTTGTTAAGACGACACTGCGTGTTAAATAATCAGCTAAGTCCAGAAAAGTCATCAATCTACACGACGAATTTTAATTGATACCGCGTTAGTTTACGTAGTTGATGGATTAGGTCAGAAACAACTATGCCGAGTGTTACTGAACTCTGGATCATAAGTGTCATTCATTAAGGAGAGCTGCGCACAGAGAATCAACTCTCAAAGGACCAGCATTAACTTGATAACTCCATCACCATATTTAGGGCAAAATGTATCACCAATACATGAAAAAAAACTTGTTATGTGTCAAGCAAATAATGTAGTACCACCAATGCATCAACAAGAATTAGACACGAAACATGAAACACCGCATTATCTACAGGCTACCGCAACCTGGTTATAATGCACCACCAACATAGCGTATAATACACAACCTGCATATCTTCCACAACCTGGGAATCAACCTCAACTAGTTTACCACCTATATTATCCTGACCTACCACAGCAAGGCTTTCAACAACAACCAGGTCATCAACTCAAAAATGTAGAAATAAAGGTTGCTGAAGTTGAAAATTTAAATGTAACTCCATTAGGACAATGAAAACTAAAATGCAATCATATAAACCTGCACCAACGCTTGCATCTATTGATTCTAAAGCGCTCTGTACATTAGCGCTCTGTACATTCAAATCAATACCAAATGGCACTGTGTGTCGAAATAATAATTTAGCTGCAATGTCAATGAGATATGTTTAGCCTAATCAAGTGGCACCATATTTGCACCACTTCCTCATCCAATATTTTAGACGGCAGAATCGTGAAATTATCCAGTATTACAAAAATAATCAAAACTTTAGCCTTTATAATACAATATTTTTTTACATTATATTTTAAACCTTATCTTCACCGCTTAGGCTTCCTTAAAGCTAAATTGATCAAATCAATAGACTCAAATTTAAAAGATTTTCAAACCTTTTAATGACGAACTCTTCACGGTGCGAGTTTGTGGACCAATTGGCGTCGTATCAAACGACGAAGTCAACTACTTACCACCAACCTATTTATTGACTAATCGAGTAATCGAGCCACTGCGTAGCTGCCTACTGAAGATCGACGTCAAGCTATAAAAACTTTTGAAAATGATACAACAAATGAATCAAGAAATTTTGGCAGATATGGGCTCTGAAATATTTGACAACCCTACAACATAGAAGCAAATGGCATAAAAAGTAAACGAACGTCAAATTTCTGTTGGGCAAAATAACATCCGAGTTGACACACTAAAAACAAAACACTGAAATTTGAAGCATTCCATTCCTAAACTTTGCTCCCAGTAAGTTGAATTTCAAGTAAATTAACGTGCGATTTGTCCCCAGACTTTTGCCATCGAAGTGTTTATAACATTGGTTATTTAAACGAAATCTTGTATTTTTAACCTATAAGTGCAGTTTCGAGTCATCCTTATGAATATGCAGCCTTATTTCCAGGAAAATTCCTGATCTCGTGGTTGAATAAAACTCGGTAAGTGTCGTCATCGTCGAGTTTGGGACCATACATCAAGCACATGATTCTTCTCTCAAATGTCATTAAGCCTCTCGTTTATTAAACCGTCAAGTTTAACTCTCACACCTATACATACTATAGACAACGGGTCTAATTAGCACCTTATGTACAACTTTAGCTTGTCAGCAATTGCAAAGTATTTTGACTTTAGCAGCGAGCAACAAAACACAATTACCAGCGACAATACGCGTTTTTATATCCCCTCCCATACAGTTATCGTGAACAACAAGGGGCCCGAGGTTAAGGTTTCTCATTTTACCAATTTTCGGAAAACCGGTTTTCGGTAACTTAAATAATGAAAAAACCGGTAAAACTGGTATTTACCGATTATTCAATAGATTATGCCGGAATGTCAAGATTATACTAAAAACGAAAATACTGCCATCTTATGGAAAGTAGTATATTTTACACGTATGCCCTAGTGCATTGATTATGCCACTAGTTGTATGTCAAAGTGTCAAAAATATAAACAAAATATTTTGTGAATATCGAGTTCGAATAATTCTAACTGTACATAAATACACTAAACAACGATCATCATTCCTGTTGAGATTTACTTGAACAACAAAAAATTAAAAACAAGAAAAAATCATGGCCTACTATCATTTTCATTCAAAAAATCTGTTGCTTTTTTGTTTCCTATTTTGAGCTATTTTGTAATTATTATTGATTCGTAATATTTTATGTTATCCGTTTGGCAATGGTTGGTACTTCATATATACTACACATTTTGGTCATGTACTACACATTTTGGTCATGTTGCCGACAAAGAATTCACTGTTACGAACGATAAATTGTAACATGTGATTAAAGAGTATCGGGGACAGAGGATCTCCTGACCGTACATCGGACCTTATTGCAAAAATAGCAATTAGCTATTTTGGAGTCGATGGTAGATCGAACATCACTCAGAACTCCAACAGCGACTAAAAGTGAATAATGAGTCAAAAAGGCTAAAACTGGATAAATAATTATTCCACATATAGCCAATTGGAAGAATAGTTAATATACATCAGGATTCAGTTATTGGGCCCTTTGATATGTTATCAATTTTCTGATTGACATACTAAAATAGAGGTAAATATTCGAAATGAACATTTAGCGTAAACCAATGCTATCTCTATTACGTAATTTGTATCTTTCAAGTACCGTATAGATTTCCTAAACAATTAATAGTTACGACACTAAAATTGCCAAAACATGAGAGGCATAAACGTCTTACGACTGACATACTTCAAACATATATAAATGTACCAATGTCACATTCTATGTAGTTATTGTTCTATTGACACTATTTACCTTAGCAATAGTCTTTGTACATTAACAATAACATTAAATCAATCGCGATTACATTTCATTTTGGTGTTTTTTGTGTTTAAATCTCCCACGACATTTAAAAATATCATACAGCACCCAACAACAACAATAAAAATCCGAAATATATTCCAATGGGTCCAACCATGCCACCACACACCTTTACATCGTTAATTTATAATTATTTTGGTAAAGCAAGACACGGTTTATTAACCGTTAATTAATAATACAATTTTGACACTTAACGAGATATACGTATATATGGGTTTTTGGGGGAAAAGAAAAGAAATCGCGCTCGAACTCCAAATTTTTTTTTGGATGACAGATTCGAGTAAGATTCATTTAATGAATTTTTATATAAACCACGGCGTGCATTATAGTAAAGTAGGCGGAGTTGCCAAAAAATAAAAAAATTAAAAACGAGAAATCCAAAATTATGAAATTAATTTTTAAACGATCCAAAACCATTTTGGCTTAATTACTTTTCTACGTGATGTAACGTAGAAAAATCGATTAAGATGATGCCGTACATCTACACGACGAAGATACATCAAAGATACTTTCATTAAAGTGTAAAGTTACACCCTGCAATAGATACAAATAAACTTTCTAAAAAAATATATATATATAGTGTACCAGGCTAGGGCGAGTAGACTTAAAATGATTAATTATTTTTTAATTTATGTGGAAGATTTTTTGTCGGTCGAAATTTTTCAATGAATTCTCAAACAACAAAATTAAATCTTCCTCTATTCATGGTTTCACCTTATTCTGTTTTCAAAGTGATTTCAATAGAATTAATTATAGTTGTTTGTGTGGTGGACGATGATCGAATCGAGAGACAGATATTTGCTAGCGAAAATATAATAATCATGATTACGATCTAAATCGTTTTACTGTAATATGAATTATGTACTCGTATATATATAAATATATATATATATATATATATATATATATATATATATATATATATATATATATATATATACATATATATATATATATATATATATATATATATATATATATAAATATATATATATATATATATATATATATATATATATATATATATATATATATATATATATATATGTTTATATATATATATATATATATATATATATATATATATATATATATATATATATATATATATATATATATATATTTATATATATTTATATATATTTATATATATATATATATATATATATATATATATATATATATATATTTATATATTTATATATATATATATATATATATATATATATATATATATATATATATATATATATATATATATATATATATATATATATATATATATATATATATATATATATATATATATATATATATATATATATATATATATATATATATATATATATATCCTTTATCTCCAATTTAGAGCATTTAATGCGTTATCTAGGATGGATCATCGTACTCCATTCATGGCTATTACTTTCAGTACCTCCCCCCTGTTTTACCGAGATGTTTTGCTTCGGCTAGCAACGTTCGTTGTCAGGTTATTGCTGTTCTACCTACTCTCCTCTTCCCTTGATGATTCTATTCCATTGCCATTCGGGTTATACCATTGGTACGTTTTCTTAGTTTCTGTCCAATCCATTTCCATTTTCGTTTTATAAATTTTACACTCAATTTCGAATTGTCTGGTTTGCCGCAGAATTGTCTCATTTGTCATTGTATGTGGCTAGTAGCATTTTATTAGACACCTAAGGCATTTATTGACAAATACCTGGAGTCTACTAGTTATCTTCTGCTTTATAGCAGCACTGATTCCACATATGGATTGAACGTGCGTATCTTTGTAGTTCGTGACAGAAAGGAAGCATTCCAGATCTTATGAAGCACATTTAATGTATTCCTTACTCTGTTGTTGAGATGGTTGATGTCCTCTTCAGTTCCACCAGTTTTCGCTATACAGTACAACCGCAAGGTATACGAATTTGTCAGGTGGCTTCTTGGTTGATGGTGATGGGTGTGTGTGTGTGCTTGTGTTTAGTCTCATAGCCTTTGGCTTTCTAGTATTAACTTTGAGAATAATATTAAGAATATTAGTAGAAAAAGAACACATCTTTGACTCTTTGTTGTAATATTTGTCACTCTGCTTCCTCTTGTATTGAACTCGATTTCCGGCATCCCTGTACATTTCCCAAATGAACTCAATCATCTTTTTTGGAATGCTTAATTTGCAGGGTGTTTTCCAAATTGCACGTCAAATGCGCGTTCAAAGTTCACAAAGAGCAGATATAGGGATGAGTTCCATTCGTTTGATTGTTTGATTATGATACGGATTGAGTTGACTTGACTTGTACAGCCTTTACCAGTTCTAAAACCAGCTTGTTCGTTTCTGATTTTCAAGTTGACCACTGGTGATATCCGCTCAAGAATGACCATTGTTGAGATTTTCACTGTACTGTTGAGGAGGGAGATGCCTCTCTAGTTTTTATATCCTCAAAGTTCACATTTTTTGCAATTGTTATAGTCGAGGCCTTTTCCCGTTTCTGTGGAATTCTACTAGTCATGCTTCTGCCAATAGTGGAGTTAGAGAATCTGCCAACTCACATACATCACCATTTATTAATTCTGCTGGAATATTATCCATGCCATCTGTTTTGTTGTTATTTAGCTCCTGAATAGCACTTCTACCTTCCCATTCCATTGGTGGTTGGGTATTTATGGTTTCGTTATAGTTACCATCAGGGATCTAGTCATTTTGTTCGCCATCTATTATATTGTCTCGAGGAACTCTTTCCATTTATTTAGCTGTTGATTTTCTGTGGTTAAGACTTGCCCAGATGAATATTTTATTGGAAATAAGTTGGTGAATTTCCCGGTGACTCTTTTTACACATTGATAAAGTATGCGCATGTTTTTATTTGCTGCTGCTGCTTCTGCAGTCGGTGTATTTCCTGACATCATTTCTTAATTCGATTTTCTGCCTTACTTGCATGACAGAGCTGTAATTTTAGTAGGCGATTTTATTTTCTTTTAACCAGTAGATGTTCAATTTGGTTTTTGGTTCTTCCATCTGGTGAATATATTTGTGTATATTCTTGTGAGCAAACTTGCTGCCTCCTATGAATAGCTGATTTGCGACACAGTAATCGACGAGTCCCTCCTCATTATTGTTTCTTGCCGAATTTAGTGCATTTTTACCCATACCGGGGTTATCGAATCCAGTTTTTGCATAGCTCTGAAATTTTATAATATTTCGACACATATAGTTTTCTATTGGAGTAGTTCTTTCTTTCCTTTAAATGTTGTTAATATTCCTGCACCTTTTTAATGTGGATTTTGTCTGCCAGAATACATCAGAAGTTGCTCGTATTTGTTGTTATCTTATCTCGTCACTATGTTCCCATTTTATCAATAAATATCTCGATGTTATATCGCTTCATGTCCTTCTCTACTTATGCTAACCTCGATAGTTTCTGGTAGAGTTCTGATGTTCCAGTTTCCAATTCGTGTCCATATGCCAATGGTCGATATTTGTGTTGGTGTCCGGCGTGTATTATTCCTTCTAGTATTCGTTTATGTAATCAGTTTTGATTTCTGATTAAAGAATGATTGGTTCAATGAATCCTAGCCGGTGCCCAGATGCTGTATGCATACTGGCTTGTCTGGGAAGGGGTTTTTAGCTCCGTTGCATTTTTTTATTCTTGCTACTATTATGTTCCCAAGCGGTCCCAAATTTGTATTAACCCAAGTAATGGTTGCTTGACGTTGGTAATGGAGTTGTGGTCGTCTTACTATCTCAGCCACTCAAAAGAACCATTGATTGTGTTTCGTTTTTTGTGTTGTTGGCTTTGAAAATACTTGCATTGAAATTAGTCGTATAGAAAGTTTAAAACTACTGAGGACTGTCTTTCCACCTTTGAGTAATGTTGATGCAATTCCCATTCTGGCAAATGCTAAAGCAATTTATCCTCGCTCCCGAAAGCATGCTAACAGTATATTGTATAGAGATAAATTTTTCCAGAGCCATTTGGACCGAGAGATAAAAACATCGAGTTGGTAAATTAGGGTCGTGAATTGCTCTGATCAGCATCGCGTTTTTTTTACCAAAATGATTTGATCATCGTCGACATGAGCCGGTCCTGTTGGTATTTACAAGCTAAGAGTTCATGTATTATGGATTATTTGTTCTTAAAAGTTGCACTGGTATTGAATTCCATACCCCCATGTATATGATTCACGTTTTTGATTTTTTACTATTTTAAAGGTTCATGACCAACTGTTAAAGGACCCTCTTCCTTTCTATATTACTTCTGTGCTTTAAAACTTTTCAAGAGCCACCAATTGGTGCTCATCCAGATGTTGTTTTTATCTTATAGAGACGATCAGAATAAATGGTGCGCCAAAATACTCAGTTGTGTAGAATAGTAAAGAGTGTTTATCGCCGGATCTAACTACGAGGAACATCGCTAATAAATTCCGTCTGATTAGCAGTTCCTTCCACTTCCATTATGATTCGCAGCTCATTTAGATAGCTTTTCAATATCTTTCTAACATAAAACCCACTGAAAACTGTAAGTTAAAGTCGCTAATGACGATTACATTCTTGATCTAGTTTTAAATTATCTAACTATAAGTTCTAAAAGTCTGAGGAAAACCCGGCCCTTCCCCGGTTTATTAGGAGAGAAGTAGCAGCACAAGAAAACAAGAGGTCTTGTAGCTCTATCCAGACCACTACTTTTCCTGTACCAAATTTTTGAGTTACAATGTCTCAGACATTAACGTTAGCGAAGCATCATTTTACAGGTCTGTTTTCTAATTCCTTTTTTGTATATTTTTGTATGTATATCTTGTAACTAATACTCCGGAACCTGCATTTCATTGTAGTCCTTCTCGCAGCGGTAGCCAAAGGCACTGAGGTTGAGTCCTCAATTTGTATTTGGAAAGATACCCATCCAAATCTGATTGTTTGAGCAGTTTTACTTATTTAAGGCCATCTTAACACTCTGCTTCATATTGTTTCTTTTTCTAGGTCCCGTATATGAATTATTGCCATTTCTTTCTGGTGTACTGTCATAAACCCAACTATTTCTCCGACAATCACTTCCCTCATAGATTCTGCTTAGCTTTTACCAAAAACCTAGTCCCTGGGTGGTGTTTCTTAGTTTTTGATTACCTCGATGAATTATTCTTCCGGGAAATTGTCATTTTTATGCTAATTTACATATCACACAAATAATGCAAATGTATCCTACGCCGCGCTAGTTGCAGCTTCGAAAACAATTGTATCCGAGCTTTTTATGGTGTCGACGTGACCTATCTTTAAAGACTGGATTTTAGCAATCTCTGAAAAAACAGGTACCTGGTTGCCTAGATTGAGCAACTTCTGATTAACAAGCTTGCGGGGTTAATAGAAGTGTATTTCATTGTGCCGTCTTCAACGAGCGTATGTGTCCACCAAACTCATTAGCTTGCAGTTATGTGTATGCGTATATCTCTTTAATCACTGTTTAGCTCTCCAGTTAGGATCTGTTTGCGTAGCTGCATCCGGCGTTTGTATATTATTAACTTTCTGATCCTGGCCCGATCTGTATTTATTTTCTTCCTTTCCGGGACTGGGTCGCTTATTTTCTTTTATATTTACCGTAGCAAATCGATTAATGGCTCGATGCATTAATTAAAATACAATAGACCATTTGATCATGAGATCGTCAGTATCGCCAATATCTTTTAACATCACCAACAAGAACATCGATCAGAAAAATCGAACAGTCAACATTTTCTCACACAACTCCAAACAAAAATATTATTCCCATAATTTGATCTCATAACCGATTATCACACATCATCCTATTGAAAAAATGCATGTACGTGTATTTATTCAAAACAAATTGCCAATTTGAATGCGATTAATAGAAACCGCACATCTAAAAAATATCAAAACAAATCAAACCATACAAAAAAAAAAAAATCGTACAAAAATTCGTTCACATCAAACTCCATTTGTTCGTTTTGTTAGCGCGATCTTTTATGCAGAACACAACAAAACAAAATTTTGTTTGATGTCTAGGTAAATTCAATAAGATTTAGATGGACACGGACAAAATATACGATCGTCTTGAAGAACATGAAAAAATCATGTAGTCAATTATTTATTTTGGTGTTTGTGCAGTTGGGTGGGTATATAAGCGCTTGCGATTAAATCAGACACATTATTAATGCAACACATACACATAAACTTAAAAATAATTGATTTACGAACTAATCGAAATGTGTACACGCGAGCAAGCAACTTATAAATTGAATATCTTTCAAATTTAGCAATGAACTGCCCAACACGTAGAACACTAACAAAAACTAAGGTACGAGTATATTGAGAAACAGGATGACTTTATATTCGTATGATACCTTGATAAGGTGGATGGAACACTATTGACTTGACTATTGACTTGACTATTGACTTGACTATTGACTTGACTATTGACTTGACTATTGACTTGACTATTGACTTGACTATTGACTTGACTATTGACTTGACTATTGACTTGACTATTGACTTGACTATTGACTTGACTATTGACTTGACTATTGACTTGACTATTGACTTGACTATTGACTTGACTATTGACTTGACTATTGACTTGACTATTGACTTGACTATTGACTTGACTATTGACTTGACTATTGACTTGACTATTGACTTGACTATTGACTTGACTATTGACTTGACTTTTGACTTGACTATTGACTTGACTATTGACTTGACTATTGACTTGACTATTGACTTGACTATTGACTTGACTATTGACTTGACTATTGACTTGACTATTGACTTGACTATTGACTTGACTATTGACTTGACTATTGACTTGACTATTGACTTGACTATTGACTTGACTATTGACTTGACTATTGACTTGACTATTGACTTGACTATTGACTTGACTATTGACTTGACTATTGACTTGACTATTGACTTGACTATTGATTTGACTATTGACTTGACTATTGACTTGACTATTGACTTGACTATTGCCTTGACTATTGACTTGACTATTGACTTGACTTTTGACTTGACTATTGACTTGACTATTGACTTGACTATTGACTTGACTATTGACTTGACTATTGACTTGACTATTGACTTGACTATTGACTTGACTTTTGACTTGACTATTGACTTGACTATTGACTTGACTATTGACTTGACTATTGATTTGACTATTGACTTGACTATTGACTTGACTATTGACTTGACTATTGACTTGACTATGGTTTTGACTATTGACTTTGACTACCTATTGACTACTGAATTTCTGGGTAACTGGTTACGCCCTCAATATTTATTAGCAGTGATGTTTTTTTTGGATGCATAGTTTTGATAGTATTTTCTTGGTAGACCCAATATTTGTTGGCTGATGTTGAGCCGCTTTGTATACAGAACTTGTACTTTTTCGTCTTCCTGAATGTTTTTTATTCTTTTTAAAAGATCCAGTCGGTGTTTCTATCTAATTAATCATTATAAGGGTCAAAATTAAATTTCTGTGTTTCACTAATCTCTATTTTACCAAAGCCATCTTAATAAACTAAGACTCCATGTTCAAATGAAGCTTTATTTAGAGTGACAAAAAACATGAAAAAAATATTCGTTTTGAATATGTTTTATATGAAAAGATATCGCTTAGATTTTATAAGAATTAGTAATAAAATTTAGCTCGGATTTCAAATATTTTTAAACCAATTTATACAGTTAGAGACTGTTCACACCAAACGCAAATCGCGAATTGCAAATATATTCCATACGCGAATTCGCAAATTCGATGCACACTAAACTCGAGCGAATTTTTATGTCAACATCTAATTATTTTGGATATTTAATAAACAAATGAAGTTCTATTTGCAATCAAAAATAAAGATATAATATTTAGGTAAAATATTTTTTTACGATATCACAAACAAATGAATAGAATTTGAATTGTGATTTGAAAAATTAGTACGAATGCCAAAATTCGTGCTAGTGAAATTGTGTGGAACGTGAGTGGAAAGTAATTTTTACACCAACGAATTTTTTTTTGTTTTTTTTTTTGTTGTTTTTTTTTGTTTTTTTTTTTGTTTCTGAACTCTGCAATCTGTTCTGGGGCCGAAGCTCTCCCAACTCTTTCGCAGTTAATTTTTAACGTCCTACCTTACGCCGTCACCAGCCAAATTGAGGACGCACGAATACAGGTTCGATTTAAATCCATCTGCACATTGCATTGCTCCAGCCAGCCTGCACTGACATGGACGATGGTTCGGCCCATGGATTCTGAACTCCAACAGGGGGTCATAGTTGTGTTCATTGTCATCACCGATCGAAATCAGGTGATGAAAAATCCCTTTTGCAACCCTCCCCCGTTGGGATTCGAACCCGGTACCTCCCGTCCCAAACACCGCAGCAACGAATTTTTGGTTTATGACATATTAAATACGAATTTCCTTATTTTCATTATTTTGAACTTTTTTTGGAAGAAATTTAGTTTAAAATTAAGTATTTTTATGTAAGAGTATCATAAATAGAAAAACATTTTGTATTTAATTATTTTTTATGTCATAATATTCTAAAAATAGCTTATTCGCATTTCGCAATTCGCGGTTGGTGTGAACAGTCCCTAAGGCTTGATATCTATATGACATAAAAAATAAAAGAAATTAACGCATTTCTCTAAATAAATAGATTGGACCAAAAATTAAGAGACTTACATGAAACAGACCAAAGCCACCTATATATACAAGCCTCAATGATCGGACAAATTTTTAACTGAGCTTAATGTCATGCATTTTACCATATTCCATAAGAACATATGTAATATGTAAGAACATATGTAAGAACATATTTTTGATTCACATTTTCGGATTGAAAATCATTCATAACCTCAATTATTTTTATATCTATATTTAAACAAAATAATAACTAAAAATTAAACTAAATAAAGTATATGTGAAATTTTCGTAGCATATAGTAATAAATGCAATAGAAAACCAAATTATGATATATCGATGACGTATTTCGATCATACATAAAGAGTTTGGTTTTGCGTCACTGATAGCTGTTTTTGTAAATAGAGATTTTTATGAGCTTATATTAAAATATTAATTAAAGATAAATAAAAAATATATGTTATTGATTGAATTTTTAATCATTCATAATTTAACTATTATTTTAAATGTCTGTGCGTTTAAAATTAATTTTTACGCCCATTTTCATGTTTTAAATACGTTTTAAATACACCTTTTATCTTAAGATTTGTATAAAAAGTAGAGTTTTTTCATCTTTCTACCACTTCTATTTTAAGTTCGACTTTGATCATTGCGGCTTTGTTATAAAGGGTGCTTTGGACAGACGGATTTGTTTAATTTGGTGTAAAGCCTACTTAGTACTCAGATCAATTTCGATAGAAATTTTTTATACGATTTTGACAAAGCGAAATCAGAAACGAAAAATTTCACTTGAGATTTCGTTTTGACTACTCAGATTACGAGCGAAAAATCAAAATTTATTCAAGTGCAGAGCATGTCCCAGAGATAGCGCGCATAAACTCTCCAATCTTTTTTCAGATCTGATTTTAAAAATAAAAATTATTTGTTTTATGATAGACGCCGAGCCATTTGTATTCTTAAAATTTTATTGCTATGTTTTATTGTGTATTACATAATGTGTCTTCTTAAAAATCACAATTATTAGTTTAATATAGTTAATGACAAAAGGCATCTACAATATAAAAATTGGGGAAATTTTACTTTACAATACCTAGCTTGACAAAATTAACGAATGACAGATATAATAATCGAGAATTGCAAAATTTACATTTCTTTTTTTTTGTTGGTGTTATATGTCAAAAAAATAATAATTCTCCAGAAAAATTTCATTTTACACGAAAATAAAAAGATTTTTGAAGACCGCGTTAAAATATCATTTCAATTTGAACTGAGTACTAGGCTTAAAACAACCTAACCAATCAACAAAATATAGGAGAAGAGAAATATTTCTGTTACGTGTAAAACAACGACAAAAAGTAAAACAAAAAAATAAACAAAATGTGCATGTAAATTTGATAAAGTGAGACACATGTATGTGCTCTATAATAATATCATAGCAAACAAAACGAGCCAACAGTATGAAATAATTTGACAATTGCATTTAACAAAACATGTGATCTAATCAAATCGAAATTTTAGAAACGAAAATTTTCGTTTCTGTTTTTGTCAAGTGGTACTCAGTTTAGAGTTAAACAAAAGTTTTTCTATACGCATCAGAGATGGCGCGCAAAATAAAAAAGTTGTTTTGAACACTCTTTTTGCATGAAATTTTGACATTTTCATTGTTTAAGAAAAATAAATTGCCGTTATGTCCGTATTTGTTTAATTTTTTTCTGTGAGACATTATGGATAATAATTTTTTTTGTCCGCTTCGAAAAAAAAACAAACATTAGCTTGCCAAAAAAATATATTTTCCAAAAATTATTTTGTTTCTATTTCACTCGAAAAGAAGGGAGAACACGTACAATTTTCGTTTCGTTTTGATCTGAGTACTAAGCTTTAGATTTTATCAAAACATATGAAGTGTCCGTCATTTTAATTGAATGCAAACGTATTTGTTGGTGAATGTGTTTTTTGTGGGTGATAATTTATTTAATTCTTATTATTTTATTTATTATTTTGATAAATTAAATTTTTTAGTGTTTATGCTTGGACATATTGTGTTTCGAGTGAATCCACTATATCTAAAGAGAGTAATTAGACCAAATAAGATATACATATCAGCTCAGAATAAATAACCGTAAAATAACATAACCTTAAAATTGTATAATTAAATTTACTATTATTAAATAATTATATATTTAATTAATTTAAAAAATTAAGACACATTTTGTTAATTCATAATATGTAACATGCGGCGAGAAAATTTATTTGTCTCATTTTTACATTATGCTATTTTATGTAGAGCTTTAGTAAAAGCTCTAAGCTTCCAACAAATGAAGTCGTGTATGAATCATATGAAAAACGATTATTGTTTTATGTTTTTTGTCACTCTAAATAAAGCTCTCCAAAAATATCTTCCATCATGGAGGCTTATATTATTAAGATGGCTTTGATTTTATTCAATGAAACTCAAATTCTTTGGTTTCTGCAATTGCTGCAATTGCAATTGATTTATGAATAATTTGCGAATTATGATTTTTTAGGTTATAGGCTCTGTAGAGTTTTGTATTGTTATAGCGGTTTGAAATTATTTGAATGTTCGACTCTTCATAAATTTGAGGTACTACCGCTCTTACATACTACTGTTTACACGAGTACATTCAAATTTTCTATCGACATTTTAATTCTGCACAAAATCACCAAAATTCACGTACCTACTTCTAATTCCGACAATTTTATTTATTTTTTATTGAAAACATAATGTTTAAATATCATTAAATCACAAATCATGATAAAATACATGTATGTACATATTAAATGTTAAAAAAAACGAAATTTACAATTTTATTATCAATTTGCAATAAAATAAAAATTACAATACAATTTTCCAATTTCCACACACACATTGTATGTACGTATATATAACAAACATGACAACAACAACAATTCGGTAGTAAAGTAGTTAGTTGATAGAATAATTTTATTTCGACGTTACAATAACAAATCATTTAATGCAATTTTCCATTTTTATTATTATTATTATTATTTATTTATTCAAATTGGAAAAATAAAATGAAAATTATAGACTGAACAGAATGACATTTTAACTTGTTACACAAGTCACGTAAAAATATTCTGTCAGTTAGTGTATGTATATAGATATATGCGCTCGTACACCAGAATTCCGCAACAACGAACAAATGTTATATAGTTTTATGTGCTGGGTGTATTTGTATGTGTGTGTGTGTGTGTCTGATCTGGTAGCTATATAATATTCAATTCGCCAACAACAACAACATCACAAAATATGTTGATTGAATTAAATTTATGCATTATTTGGACGTGATCATAATTTTTTCAAATCGTTTTGTTGTTGGTGCGGGAAACACAATTTTTTTTGGATATGATAATGATTTTAGCGATGTTAGATTTTTTGTTAATCTATTGTTGTCTACCAATATAGTTGCGTGCTAGTACAACATATGTGTTTTGGATACGGTTGTAGGTGTCGATTGAATTAATTTTTAGCGATATGGTTGCAATATGAATGGTGTCATTATGAATTCATTTCGTAATTTTGTGTCCAAATATTAATGTTTGTATATATATATATATATATATATATATATATATATATATATATATATATATATATATATATATATATATATATATACATATATATATATATATATATATATATATATATATATATATATATATATATATAAATATATACATATATATATATATATATATATATATATATATATATATATATATATATATATATATATATATATATATATATATATATATATATATATATATATATATATATATATATATATATATATATATATATATATATATATATATATAGGCCCGCAGAGAGCTTTAATGGGGTCCTGTCCAAAAATATTTCTCTAAATTTGGAAACACTTGCATTAAATTTACTTCACATATATTTTTCAGCAAGGTTTCAGGTGATGGATCTATGTCAAAATTGGCTCTGTAAATATTCTTAGAAATAAGAATTTTTTTTTGAGTATTTTGCCAACAATCGATCAGCTGAGCTTTTATTTCCTCCTCAGAAATATCTTCCAATACATCTACACAATTTGAAATAAATTACAAATTTGATGCAATGATTCAAATCGCCTTAATAATCCTGATATTACAGAATCAATAATACAGAAGAACATATTGATTCTATAGTGTTCCTCATCATCCCATTGCGTTTTGTTTGTACGTGTTGTTTGAAAATCAGCTGAAGTTTCTGAACGATCTGATATTTCTTTTTCATTTAAAAGTATTTGATTCCAATCTTTCCGATATTTGCGAATTTATAAAATTAGGCATAATATAAATACACATAGTATTACCATGGTATGTTAGCCCATTGACGTGATAGATGTCGCTACTGGTATAGTTTTAAAGTAATCAAAATATTTTTATATGTATAATCGCCTAAATGTCATATCTTTATACTAAATGTTGACGATATTCTATCGACCCGACATCTGGAACATGATCTTTCGTGTAAAAAAGTCTTTCTTTCGTGTAAAAAAAGTCAAAGGTGATAAATCGCTCCTCAATTGAAAACTTGGAATTGTCAACTAATTTTAAATATCGGATAATGAGACTGGCTTGTTCGATATGTGAACAATTTAGGGTTGCATCAACGATCTGCACCATAAATAAGTTTGGTATTAGCTTCTTATAATGAAATACTGGATTCGAAATGTCCTTTAAAGAAATTGAAAACTTTACTGAGAATTTTTTAAGACTGTGAAAAATATATATCCCTCTGAGAATGATTCCTTCGATTCCATGTATGCAATTCTATTCACATCTAAACGTTTAATTAATTAAAAACGGTTACAGGTTTTTATATCAGGACCGGTAAATTCTTTTGGCCATTCCGTTATTGAAGTAAAATCCACATATTTAAATGAGCAGTGCGAAAAGTCTTAACTTTCTTATTATTACAATTAAAAATATTAAACTCATTATGCTGATGTTTGACAAATATTTTTGCAGCCATCAGAATCGGTCGGACCACTATTACGTGTTTTATTGACTATTTGCCCATTTTCGTATATTTGTGGGCTAACCCCTGACCATTTGTTTTTGCAAAATATTGATTTATGAAAATCTAGGAATATTTAATAGCTGTATTTGTGCTGCCGACTAAAGCTTTTGCCCAAGGTTTCAGTATTGCTTACAAGTTCTTTAAATGTATGTCCTAGTTCGACGTAGTCATCCAGAAATACCAAACAAGTTTTTCAACCTCCTAAAATATGCTCGTTTAATCCTTTAAACGTAACAGAGCCGTAACTGAGGCCAAAGTGTAATACTCGAAATATGGATACAAGTATTGGTCGTGTTCTTTTTATCGTCCACATGAATGGCAACCTGCCAACTCCCAATTTTTGAGATCCAAAGTACTTAAGATATTGGCCCCGGATAGCTTTTAAATGTGTTATTAATTTATGGCAATTATCATTTTTCGTCATGTCTTTGAGCTAGCGTTATTCAATACAGAACCTCGTCGAACCATCCTTCTTTTAAACAACCTTTTAACAAGTATATTTAACAACCTCTAACCATTTAATTTAAACCCAGTATAATTTAAGACTCTATTTGGCCTCTTGGTTTTTCAATTGGGCGGTCTAACCATAGTAGGGTGTTCGTTATTGCTTCTCCTTCTGCTTCCGGAGATGATTTATGGACAAATAATCTGCTTCCTTTCAAAATGTAATAATTTGCAATTTAACCCACATGACACGACCAAGCAATCACCCTTTTATCATTTTCTTCAGCTTACGCCAGGTAACACTTTAAGAACTTAATTTTACTGATAATTATCCATGAGGCGCGATAAATAATCTTCCTCACTATTTTCCTTCTGGGCGCCTATCTGTCACAATCTCTCCGTTGTCTTGTTCCTGGTTCTTTACAAATCCTGGCTACAGTGACCAGGCTTTTGTCATTTGAAACATTTTGACCGAAAACTGAACCTTTGTCACCTACCACTCAGGAAGCCTTGAATTGGTGTTAAAATCTTCGTATCAATCATGGCCTGTGTTTGTGCAATATCATCTACGCCTAGTTTCCTTCGTATTCCAATACTGACCCTAAAATGTTTCCTTTGCTATCGTTTTACGATAAACCTTTATTTGGTCATCTCTTATAGCGTTGATTAAGGCGTCAATGGTTAATAACATCGCCAGGAGTCCTCCAATTTTCTTGCATCTTTCCCTGTAAATCAGCTTCGATGGATTCCTTAAAATTTTGTATGATTCCTTCATAGTGGTAACGTCTGTTTTGATGGACGTTTCACACCGTATTACCTTTTATGTGAAGGATTCGTTTACCTCTTACATTCATCTGTCACATCATCCATAATAGATTTCCTCAACTCTTGTTACCTTTTGAACAGCGCGCCTTTCATTTGATCTAACTTCTCGTTTTGTTCATCGAACTTACTGTTTTGTTGACTTATGACTTATGACTTATGACTTATGACTTATGACTTATGACTTATGACTTATGACTTATGACTTATGACTTATGACTTATGACTTATGACTTATGACTTATGACTTATGACTTATGACTTATGACTTATGACTTATGACTTATGACTTATGACTTATGACTTATGACTTATGACTTATGACTTATGACTTATGACTTATGACTTATGACTTATGACTTATGACTTATGACTTATGACTTATGACTTATGACTTATGACTTATGACTTATGACTTATGACTTATGACTTATGACTTATGACTTATGACTTATGACTTATGACTTATGACTTATGACTTATGACTTATGACTTATGACTTATGACTTATGACTTATGACTTATGACTTATGACTTATGACTTATGACTTATGACTTATGACTTATGACTTATGACTTATGACTTATGACTTATGACTTATGACTTATGACTTATGACTTATGACTTATGACTTATGACTTATGACTTATGACTTATGACTTATGACTTATGACTTATGACTTATGACTTATGACTTATGACTTATGACTTATGACTTATGACTTATGACTTATGACTTATGACTTATGACTTATGACTTATGACTTATGACTTATGATTTTTGATGGCAGGTGCTAATACTTTGGCCTGCTCCTGATTCAACAATCATTACGGTTAAGGCCAGCAGTGACCAGATCAACGATTTTAGGATTTTATATTAATGGAATTTAATTTCACTTGGGAGCGAAATGTTAATTATGAAAAATGTATCCTCGCTGATATACCTAGATAAATTAGAGATCAATAAAATACCGCCAACCTATTAAACACATACTCTTACTATATTACACCAGACATAATGTAATATAGTTCATATATACATAAACGTAAAAAGTATATATTTACCAGTCCAACAACAATAGTACACATTTTGACCACCATTACTGCTAGACAAATAAATAAAATTAAAAATAAAACCAAACTGGCCAAAACCAATTTTCTGCACTCATATACGAAAATTTTTATCAAGTTAACCAGGACCAAAACAAAAAAAAATCGTTGACACTACCAGTATAACATTTAGATGATAGTTCAATAGTTGATTATCATCCCCTAAAATTGCAACTAAATTGAATATTGCAAATTGAAAATATCATATTCTACTTTTGTGTTATTGTTGTATATTATGTATTTATGTATTTATGTATCTATGTGTGCACACATGAAAATAGAGTTGTCATATGTAAACATTGGGATTATATGGTATTAGTGAGGAGAGAACAAATTTTATGTGCACGCAATCGAGGAGGAATATGTATATGTGTGTGTGTACGATATGTGCAAGTACATTTTAATGTATAAAGGGAATACCCACACCATATCGGGCTGGTGTTATATGTATCGAGCATAAATTAAACATAAATTTAAATTAATGTGATTGAAATTTTTATGGGCATATATGTCCATATATTGATAAAATAATACAATTATCAGAAGCCAGTGTGTGATTTTACGGAAGTTAAAAATTAAACGGGGATGAGTGTCTTTCGTATATCCGGTTTATTATATATGTTTTGAGATAATATTTCAATTGATTTCATAGGGAATGAGTAATTTTTGTCTGGACCATCATAGTCATTTATCTTAACACTTTTTTGTTTCGTTACACAACATAGTATTAGGTAAAAGGATCGGTGCGGTTATTTTTATGTGTTTGGTAGCATGAGATTTATTGATACATTTGAGTATCATTTACATGGAAATGATTTTAAATTATTTTTGATAATTATTTAGGGGCTTGCATTAGAGAATAAAGTGCAGTTTATACATCTACCATGTTAACTTTTAACTGAAAGGATGTGTAATTTTGGTTTTGAATTTCATTAAAATTGTATCAGAGGTATAAGGACTTTAATTATAATTTCAAAAAGTGAACAAAAATGTTGTCTGTAGACCAAAGCAGAAAATAGTTTTCAGTACTTAAAATAAACACTGGAAAGGAATTATCCACTTTCGAATAGTTGCTAGGTTTTCTATAGTAAAACAATCAAACCAATTAACGACTTTTTGCAGCAGATCACTTTCAATCGATTATTTGAAATGAAAGCTAAATTATTGGAAGTATTTCGAAAGAAACAACCACCCACCGTTCAGCAGACAACTACAAATACTTTATTTTTAAGAGCACCAACGAGAATTTCTGGAATGGTTTGCTAATCGGGCTCAAGCAATAAATGGAAATCAATTCATGTGAATATTGAATTTTAGACGACTATGAAATGTGGCCTTTGATATTTTTAAGTCAGTGGCACATAACGTGACCATTATATTACAAGTTCAAGTTCTTGGTGAAATTCTAAATTTCAAAAGGATTGTAAAAGGTTCCCGTTTGGTTAGGTCGAACCCAAACTAACTAAGCCCAAGGCCAGCACAGTTAAAACGATACTATATATTTGCAGGAAGGGGTTTACCCTTTTGGAGCTGGAAACTACGACGTGGCTCAGGTATTACTAGATTCAGGATCTCCGACTATCTTCACCAGTAAAAGCTTCGTTCAAAATTGAGTCTTGAAGACACTCTCATTCTAATGAAATTAATCCCAATCTTTTCATAGAAAAATATTTATGCTACATGGGTCGCTGAAATCAACGAGAGGTTTTCAATTAACTGATCCATATTGCAAACATATTTTTTTGGTATTGAGAGCTGAAAAATTTAAAATTCACAGTAGACTGATCGATCAGTCGACCAAACTCGGTTGGATCATCTCAGGATTCTAATTCGAGGAGACCATCACATTTAAATATTTTTATGTCACTTTTTAAGAAGAAGGCATTAAAGCAGTTATAAAAATGAGTGGATTTGAGCAGCTTCCCACCAATGTATGAGAGTCATTCTGTAACAAATTATTACCGGAACTCTGACGGGGGGTGCGTCGTTTGACTACCCTTTAGAAGTTTCAGGAGAGTTAGGATCATTCAAATCAGCTGTAATTCACAGGCTAATCACAATGAAGCGTAAATTTGCTAAGTGTCCCGATCTCCATGAACAATATTGTGATTTTATGAATGAATATTCGATTCTGGGGCTTATGCACGAAATAACACTCGGCGAAGAACTTGGCCGTGAGTCCCAATATTTTTATCTACCACATAATAAAAAAAAACTAGTTTCTGGATGTAGAAGAAACTTTACGACAATTGAAAAGGAATCAGGAAGATCAAATTTATCATAGAATCATGTATCAGAGCCAATGAAAACTTTCAGGCTAGGGAAGAAGAAGAAAGAGGCCAATATTATTACAAGGCGTACATACATTCCAAGGGTGCTGGATCTACAATAGTAGCCTGAAGAACAGTTCATTAACCTGGACGCGACAAACATACCAAGTTTTTATTATAACACGTTCGATTCGGTTGGCTGTTTAGCTCTTAAAATACTCAAGATACAAATTGCATTTCAAAATCGTCTGAATAAATGATATAGCTTGGGATTATGAGCTTCCTCGAGAGGTACTGAAGTACAAAATTGGAAAACGGGCACTTTACATATATTTTATATTACTGCCATCTATGAATAAATACCAGAATCTTACATTAATTTAGAAAAAAAAAACATCCAACCAATAAATCAACCGGATTCTTACGCAGTCTTAGTTTACAATTGTTACTAATCTTTAAGTTTTTAGGAACCGGAAAATCGTCCGACCTCAGTTGCGCTGGTCACCACAACCTTCACGATGCATTTCTCCAATATGGCATTAAATCGCTCCCCCATACTGCCTGATTGTGGAATACAAATGACTGGAAAATCCGTCCTTACGACCCAATGAACCAAATGAGGCTATTGTTTTATTAATTCCTAGATGGTCGTTACATATGCCATCATGGTACTCACTTAAAATCTTTGTAATCCGAATCTAAACTACCACTATTAATGACTGGCCATCTAAACTCTGCCAAATCCGCTTTCGACATTCGTCCTCAATTTTGCAAATTGTCTTTGAACCCAATATGCTTTTGGAACTGGGTTTTGTCTGTGATTTTAATGCATGCTGGTTGGCGTTTCCTTCTTTGTATTTCGAGATGGTTCGTTCTGAAATGGAATGATAAGCGATCAAGATATTTATTGAAATGTTTAACGAACTCAACTATGGCCAATAATTTATTTCGAAATTCTTCGAACTTACATTTAAGCCGGCTGATTGGACCCTCTCAAATATTTGCGTCAAACTCCTCGGGTGCTTATTGAAGTCTTTTCCCTTTACTATCGTGTGATCCAGATACAGTAAGCATGTTTTCTAGCGCAATCTCTTACGTGCACGTTCCATTAACAGTTCAAAAATTGCAGGCGCGTTACATTAGCAAAACGGTATGACATTAGATGGCCATACCACATTGACTAAGCTAAACGCTGCCTTTTCTTTATCCTCATATGCTACGTAAACCTCCCAATATCCGCTTTGTAAATCAAATGTCGGGAATATTTGTACTTTTGCTTGTGTTTTTTATCTTTGGTAAAGGATAACTATCCTTCTTCGTTATAGTTTTGAGCTTTCTATAATTGACGCAGATTCTTAGACTGTCATTTTTTTTTAACTATTAAGTTTTTTAAACTATTTAGAGATTTAATGTTCCCAATCCGTAACTTAACTCTTTGCTCGCATTGGATTACCGCACTTTCACCAGTAGCTGTATGTAACCTTCTTACTCGAACTGGCCGGTTCCCGTTTGATGTTTTGTCACTGCGTACGATTGTGGTTGTTGCCACGGTATCCAGCATGATAGGACAGTTTCATTCATCAATGTCATCTGTGGTGGTTAAGCTGTCACCACGTCTTGCCAACCTTGAGATAGAAATGGGAGTTATGGAGCATTTGGTTGTGGGTGTCAGTTTTTGCTCCTCAAAACTTACTCGCTTTAGTTCAACTACTGCATTATTACTTGCCCAGCAATACGTTGGTGGTGGTGTTCTCGTTTTTTCCGTTCCACCTTCAATTTCTTATGATATTGTCCCTTTTTATCACAGTGGAATCTTATATGCCGTTTCGTCGGTTAATGCGCTGATAATGATCTCCGCCAACAATACTTTTGGGGAAAATACTACAACTCTTTTGGTGTCGATCTCTCGTACATCGTCAATAAAGACATTGATCTTGATTCTCCCATTATAGTCTGGAACCATATTGAAATTTGCTAGATACATCTATCTTTCGATATCTGAGCGATATCTCTATACTGCGTATGGTCATCTCTATACTGCGTATGTGATCTTGCGTATAGTCACTTCCATATCTATGCTCCAACAGTTGCATTACTCGACCGTAATCGCCGCCATGCTCATTTTCTGAACTGATCTGTAGAGTCACTGGCTCCCTATGAGTGTTTCAAATTGTCTTTTTTTAATGTTAGTTACTAAATCTCGTCGCTCGAACTCTTTTTTCAATTCCACGATTGACAACTCGTAGAGATTCTTTCTTCTATTATTCACAATCCCACCGCTGTCACCAATTGTTACGTTAAATTTATTTCATAGATATTTTTAGTTTTAACTCTAGACAAATCGTAACAATTCATTTTTATATATATATATATATATATATATATATATATATATATATATATATATATATATATATATATATATATATAAATATATATAGAGCAGTATTTGCTAAAACACTATCGTTGTTAGCTGTAGTCTTTACACAAAAAAAAAAGTGGCTGATTCCTATTCCTTTGTTATCAGGAGAGTTAAGGAAATCTAAACGGAGGAATTGGCATTAAGAAATCTTTAAGGATAATTTAAGATGAGATATAGCAATTTTGCCAATAATTTTCTTTTTTAATAACAAAAATATACACTGACCCATAATACCAGACATCCATCAAACTACTGTTCCATGCCTATACATACAGATCAGCACAACATTATGCAAATATATTTCCATTAATATTTTCGGCGGCGTGAATTTCCATAAAATTCCCATAAACAATTATGATTTTAGATTGAAAAATTATAAAAAAAAAAAAATAAAAAATCGAGCCAACATTTTTTTTATGTATTTTTATGTTTTCTTGTCAATGTGCCACGATTGATTGATGGCTGGATGGATGGATGGGATTTGTGTGTTCCGATATATTGAAATTATATATAGCGATTTAATTTTCTCGACGCGAATCGATAAAATTGAATTTTTTATTTTTTTTTTTTAAATTTATGATTTGTATCCCCATACAACATAAAAATACACATAGTAATTATATGTTGTAAAATTTCGATTTTATTTTTTTATGATTGAAATCTTTATGCAAATTAACCGCGCATATAAAGCATGCATATACGATCGTATATCTAGCGTGTAATTATTTATTGATTTAAGATGATAACGAGTTGGTTCGGTAAATTTATGCGACTTTAAAGCGTGTGAATTATTCTTTGGCTGTCGTATTTGTCTCTCCAATTATTAGAGAGTTTGGCCTATGGTGGTCGAAGAGACTCAATATGTCAGTAGGTTTCTGTAGCTGAAAAATATTTTAACCGTAAAAATTTTAAATTTTTTTTGATTAAAATGGAGTTCTACAATCATTGCTCGCCGTGATAGTGTCATGATAGTGTAATGCGACAACTAGAAAATACTCATTGTAATGGCAATAAATAGGTAGAAACCTCATTAAAAAAATTACCAAAGCTTTGACCATCGTGAAATATTATGCACAAAAACCTAGATCTAACCTTATCCATGATGATAAATAAGCCTATCAAATCTAAGAAATTAAGGCCAATATTTAAAATTTTCCAAAATCCAGAAAATCCACGATTGATTTAAAATGCAATAATAAATTGCAATGACTTCAAAAAATCTAAAAAAGGATTTAGGATATACAAAGGCTGTTCATGCAACTAATGAAACTGGTTACTATTTCCTGCCTTATGGCGTAGTTCTAAACGATTCGAACAAAACTGGAAAGGTAATGGTATAGTTTTCGATGGGTCTGCCAAAACCACAACTGAAATATCATTGAACGACGAAATGTTAATTGGTCCTGAACTTAAAAATCTATTATCTATGCTGTCTAGGAGGCGGAAACATAAAAACGTCCATGCACTTGATAATGATAAAATGTTCAGACAAATCGTTTTTGATAAAAATGATCAGAACTATCAATTTATGTCATCAGAGCTTAATAACAAAGTTGAATGGCTTTTTGTGCCATCATCATGTGCATATTTTGAAGGGCCCATATTTTGAATTAAAATATATCTTGCTTATGAAAAGCTATCAACAGTTGAATAACAAGTGGAAGCGTGTCTTAATTTACGACTTTTTCCATCAATTGCATCTGAAAACAATTCCAGAAAACAATTTGCTAAATGTAAACATGTCGGCCGACTATCGATGAAGCAGTGAAGCTATACCAAAAGAGGGTTCAAATCTTCTGGAAGCATTTTTCAAATAACTACATAACTTAATTGCAATAAATGAATAAGGGGTCCTGAAAACGACCAGAATTAAACGTTGATGCGATATTGATTTAATAAAGGCTACCCAGAAATTCACCCTTACTTGCGTACTTTGTTAATCAATATTTTGTCGCAACACTTTTGGATGTCGGGTGTCATATCAGACTATTTAAAGTAACAAAAACTATTTCCTACTCTCGCCTTGAATGTTCATCATTAAAGCAAAAGATGTTGCTTTTTAGATAAATAATAACGAATAGGTGGTTTCGAGCCAAAATAGCTTGAGACAAATGGTTTCGCGGAAGAAGCCAATCCAAAACTATACGAAAAACTCCAGTCCAAGCAGTAATTTAAAAGTTCTTTAATTCTAACGCCCTTTACTCACGACTGCAAACAATTTGCTTAAATGTATCGTAGCGCACTATTGTATACCTTGGGTGATTAATCCAAAAAAGGTGCCAGCTCCCAGAACTATATAATCTTCGATTTCTGTTAGGAAAATATGGAACTGTTAACGCTAATTTTTTACATTTCAAACTGTGCCACATCTCGGTTCCTCAGAGTAAGCGTTAGCAGAGCTTTGTCAGTTAATTGTATTTCATTTTTCAATGCATGGATTCTCCACATTCACTTATGCGCAGTGAGTAGTAGCGAGCTACCTATATGTATTAATGCTGTGATTGACTCAGTTTTTGTGTTCATTTTGGGTCATGTGCGGGTATTGCAGCTACTAGCATCATGACTTTAAAGATCTTTTGCACTTAAACTCTTATTAATCAAACGTCTAGTTCAATATTCAGGCTCTTATTAAACCCAACAATATCTCTGGACGGAACATGAATCATTTGGTCTGGGGTCATTATTCTCCCATCTAAATGTTACAGTCGTAGGTGGAAAATCGCTGCGCATTGGAACAAGATATGTTCCACTGATTCCACAGAAGCTATATTCTATGTTCCACAGAAGTGACAAGCATCCATCGCACTTAGACCCATATTCTTAAGATGATATCTTAGAGGAACATGGCCTGTTTGTAACAGTTAGGAAGCCAGTTAGTAGCCTAAACTCAGGTTTACCAAGCACGAGGAGTTCTTTAACTCGATTTGATGAAGGTGAAATAAACCTCTTCGCCTGTTGTGGTCCTGTAATTCTGCGCCAAAAAGAGTATCTTTCAATGTCTTTCCAACGTTTCGTCAATGTTCTAAGGTGTGCCTTAGTGACATCGCAAAAGGGTTCTGGCCCAATGAATAGAAAAACAGAATTCACCCGGGCAAGGTCATTTGCAAACTCGTTTCCCTTGATTCCAGTATGTCCTGGAGCCCACACAAGTGTTATATTATTTGTGGTCGCCAGTTTTTTAACTGCGTTAAGACAATCTCTCACCAGTTTTGATTCAATGGTGTAGGACCTAAGAGTCTTTAAGACTGCTTGACTGTCCGATAAAATAAGGACCTTAGTGCTATTTAGGTCCCTTTCTGGCACAAAGTTCTATGGCGTACATTTCTACTTGGAAAACAGTAGCATTGGATCCCAAGGACTTGGAAAGGGCATTTCCATTACTGAATATACCTACTCCTGCTCCATCTATACTGTTTTGTAACCATCTGTGTACCATACCATGGACCCTCTTTCAAAGATTGCACCCCTCCCCCCAGAAGGTCTTATCGAAATTCAGTTTGGCTGGAAAACTATCAGAAGGCATTTTAATAGAATGATTTGCCTGAAACTCCCGAAGGATTTCCAAGTGGCCAACCAAACTGCCTGGTTGGAAATTTTCTTCTGCGTGCGTCCTCATGGCCACAATTGCAGCTTTATTTTTAACATGTAGGTGTAATGGAGCCAGTTTTAGAAGCATTTCCATTGCAGAAGTCGGGCATGTTCACATTGCTCCCATAATTCCGAGATAACCCAAACGTTGAACGTTACTTAGTAATGTTTGTATTGTCTTCTCCTCAGTTTTAGGCCACCACACTATTGGTGCGTATGTGCTCATGGATCTAATGATTTTTACCAATAGATCAATTCCTGATGTAAACCCGGTTCGTCCATAGAGCCTCTGACAGGCTCAGAGTGCCTTAATGGCTGTACTCTGAACCTTGAGTATATATGGTTTCCACTGAACAAATTAACAGTAACACCATTTAACGAGAGAGTTGAAAGTGAATGCTATTCCTCTTGGGAAAGGGCACAATAATCGTTTTATTCGGACTATTACAGCCCAAGTGCATTCTGCATAAGTTTGAAAATGATAATGTCAAATTTCCCTCTAACTATTTATTACAGTCAACAGTTAATTTCTTTAACACCAAAAATGATTTTTAGTGATCAGACTACTAAGCGCCGTTACCGTAGATTTGCCAGCCTGATAAACAAATTCACTGGTGCGTTTACACTGGTGCACCAAGGGATGGTTTTAATAACCTCCCTTTGCTTCACAGGACAATTGTTCTCAAAGCCTGAGTGTATAGAGTTGTGCAGTTGATTTGAACTGAACACCAGCCCTTCTGGAGACTGTATTTTCCCCAATACTTCAGGCATTTCTGATCTGACTAGTATTTTGTATAAGTCGGTTAGCTTTGGAAATCTAATTTCTAGGATTATAGGTAGCTCAACAATTATTTTTTACAATATCCTTATTCGATCTTTAAATTTCTGAGGTATTAACATAGGGTGGTTTGGAATTTGTGAGCTGACGATGTTATTGAAATTGAATACGTTTGGGAAAAGGTTGTCGATTATGTTAGGCTGTGCAGTTTTTGGATGCGTAACGACTCAATACGTAATTTTTCTAAAGTGCCCGATAGGATCGATTGATTTTTTTGCCACATCTCAACCTTTAGTATATAACCGCATAATGGGCTATTACATCACAATTTAAAATGCCATAGTTTCTCTGGATCTAATCTCCTGGTGACCCAGTTAGCTGAGTTTCTTTGGGAATCAGCATGTCGCTGTATTATGTGGCCTATTAAAATGGGTTATAGTGATCTTTGTGGAGTTTTAAATGGTAATTTTTCCATCATTCAGCCTAAGTCATCTAAGGTTTTGGGTTCTTCAAAAGATCTCTCGCATAGCTTTTTTGCTTTTCTTTAACCAAGTTTGGTTTCTCTTCAGCTAAATGTCTGATAGGTTAATACTGATGGCAAGTGAATAGTTGGGTTGAGTTTCGTTAGCGCTACCTCGATCATGTAACCAAATTTCGTGCTTTGTGGCATTAATTATTTGATAATGCCAATTTTTAAACCATTAATTATGGTAAAGAAATGATCTGTTCCAGTTATATTGTAAACGCTAGCTCTCTTGGCAGATTGTAAATCAGTGAGCTCATATTATTTAAGCGCAATTAATTTAGGTATTCAGGTATTGGAGGTGGTTTGATGGTTAACTTTGGAAACACAAATGCTGATACCTGATGACTTCGGATTTCATTTCAAGGTGAAATCACTAATGCTTCTTCTTTTCTAGTAAATCTATTTGTTTCTAGTCCGATGCCTGATATAAGAAACTCAGCGTTTCTTCTCGTTAGGTGCAATTTCTGAATCACCTCTCACGTTTGAGTGGACATTGTGATCCGGATTTGCAATAATATAAATTACGATGGTCAATATTTTAAACAACGATTTCAGAACTCATCCGGTTGTTTGACTTCCGGTTGAGTGTTTTTTTTTAGTTTATTCCAAAGAAAGATAAGAATGAAATATTGGTCACGTGACTGGTTTACCTATTTAAAAAAATATTTCCCATAAAATTAAGAAAAGCAACGATCACTGCGCTACACACACAATTGACATAGTACCAACAATGGCCTGTTTTTGATTTATTAAATAAATATTCGAAGACGAAAGGCTAATAATTGAATTTTGTGTTGTGATGAAATTTTTTTGTCATCACAATCCATACATAAAATTAATTATCTTACCTCAGGGACCGATATGCATGTAAAATTAATTTACAAACAACATCTTTTGTGACAATACAACGATAAATCAATATACATTTTAGATGATGTATATCAATGCTGTGCTATGGCCGAATCAAAACGGCAACGACCCCACATCCGATGACCTAAAATGTGTTACGCCACAGTAGTAACTCTTAAACAGATTTCAGCTATTTAACCAGATTTAATGTGATCTATATACCCCGCGAGTAGACGAAGTACAAATTTTTTTTTTTGAATTTTTTTTTAATTGGCTCACAAAAATGTAATTTATTCCTAAAAATGCCAACAAAGACGAAGACACCAAAAATTGAATTTAAATGATCTTATAATTTAATTAAAAGCTAAAAAATAAAACAAAAATTTAATTTTCGAGATTTTGTAATTCGTAAAAGACCAGATGTCAGAAAGATATGAATTTCAATTTTATTTTTTTTTTAATTAAATTATTTTTATGCGGTTTGTTGCGCGATTCTGCTGCTGGTATCTTGTTATGGTTTTGAATTTTTTTTTTTGATTTTTCTACAAATTGTTATTGGAATCGATGGTTGATGGTGTTGCAAGAATTTGCATAATTTTAAGATTTTTTAAGTACCCAGAATTGGATCTATTTCGGAATTAATTGAAATTACTAGTAATTGGCGCTTTGAGTTGATTTGATTTGAGGGCACTACCTACTTGCGGACAGCCTTAATTAGACTAATCAACGTATCCAGCTATTCTTAAGTAAACTTCCGCCTTAATTTCTTAGTTTTGATGGAATTCTACATCTTCCATTTTTGAATTTCTACACTAACCATAATGACTTTTCTGAATTTTGGAAGATTTAAATTTTGGCCAAAATTTCTCATCTTTAATGGATTATCCATCATGTATTTTCGGGATTGTGGAAGTTTAAAAATTTTTGCCTCAATTTTTCATTTTTGATGGGCTAACTATCATGTATTTTGTATTTTGGAAGTTTTATACTTTGACCTCAATTTCTCAGTTTTGATGGGCTTACCATCATGTATTTTCTTGATTTTGGGTAGTTTTCAATTTTGGCCTTTGTACATTTGTATAATTTCACACTTGATATGTGCACATTTGTTAAAATAATTTTTTTGCCTCATAATCAGGCAAAGGGACAGCCCACAAAATCACGAAAATGCATTAATTGCGCTATAAAACACGTAAAAGAGGTCCGATTTTGGTGAGTGATACCTTTATCAAAAGCTCTCGGTACCAGCATAAATACTGCAGTTTAATATCTGCACATTTACAAAAATAGTTTCTAGCCTCAAAATCAGGCAAGGGATTAGCCCACAAAATTACGAAAATTCATTAATTGTGCAATAAAACAAGTAAAAAAAATCTAATTTTGGTGAGTGATACCTTGATCAAAAGCTCTCGGTACCAGCATAAATACTGCAGTTTAATATCTGCACATTTACAAAATTAATTTTCTAGCCTCATAATCGGGCAAGGCGTTAGCCCACAAAATTACGGAAATTCATTAATTGTGCAATAAAACACGTAAAAGAGGTCCGATTTTGGTGAGTGATACCTTGATCAAAAGCTCTCGGTACCAGCATAAATACTGCATTTAAATATCTGCACATTATAAAAATAGTTTCCTAGCCTCAAAATCAGGCAAGAGGTTAGCCCACAAAATTGCGAAAATTCATTAATTGTGCAATAAAACACGTAAAAGAGGTCCGATTTTGGTGAGTGATACCTTGATCAAAAGCTCTCGGTACCAGCATAAATACTGCAGTTAAATATCTGCACATTATAAAAATAGTTTCCTAGCCTCAAAATCAGGCAAGAGGTTAGCCCACAAAATTGCGAAAATTCATTAATTGTGCAATAAAACACGTAAAAGAGGTCCGATTTTAGTGAGTGATACCTTGATCAAAAGCTCTCGGTACCAGCATAAATACTGCAGTTTAATATTTGCACATTTACAAAAATAGTTTCTAGCCTCAAAATCAGGCAAGGGATTAGCCCACAAAATTACGAAAATTCATTAATTGTGCAATAAAACAAGTAAAAAAAATCTAATTTTGGTGAGTGATACCTTGATCAAAAGCTCTCGGTACCAGCATAAATACTGCAGTTTAATATCTGCACATTTACAAAATTAATTTTCTAGCCTCATAATCGGGCAAGGCGTTAGCCCACAAAATTGCGAAAATTCATTAATTGTGCAATAAAACACGTAAAAGAGGTCCGATTTTAGTGAGTGATACCTTGATCAAAAGCTCTCGGTACCAGCATAAATACTGCAGTTTAATATTTGCACATTTACAAAAATAGTTTCTAGCCTCAAAATCAGGCAAGGGATTAGCCCACAAAATTACGAAAATTCATTAATTGTGCAATAAAACACGTAAAAGAGGTCCGATTTTGGTGAGTGTTATCTTGATCAAAAGCTTCCGATACCAGCAAAAATACTGCAGTTTAGTATCTGCTTATTTACAAATATTTTTGAAGTTTACATTTAGGAAAATCGAGGAGAGGTACGTGTACATGCTTCAAAAATTAGAGGATTTAACGGTCTTTTATTCATATATTTAATGGGTACTGGAATTTGTTTCATAAAGTTCACTTTTTAAATAGAATTAGTATTTTCTAAAAATGACAGTTTAGCTTTTGGATTACCATTTTGGTTCTTGAATAATTACATTTTTGTTCTTCATTTAGTTCAGCACACCATATGTCCTAAAATGAACTGAATTTTATGTTGAACTTTTTCAAAAAACCTTTTCAAATGATTTATAAATAATTACACATGTAATACCAATTAATAAACCCTCATAAACCCTTTATAACGCCTACGCCAACATTTTATTACACCAACGAGTTGTAATTTGCAATCTGTGATAAAAAACAAAAGAAAAACAAAAAAATTCTGTAATTTAGGTCTGACAAAGATCCAATTAAATAAATTACTTTAAAACCACTCATGAAAAAGGGTTAAGCATGATATCTTATTTTTTTTAGAATTTTTTTTTTATTCTTGACATTGTTGTTATTATACACACTAACAACAAACCTAAGAGGCGAGTTTATAACAAGACAAATAAAAAAAAAATTGTGACAGATTTTTTATTTTTTGGTTCTTTTCTTCGTAATAATTCAACCACTCTAAATACACGACCGACCAAAGTATCTGACAACAAATTACTTCAAAAAAAAAAATATTAAAAAACTTGAAAATATGTTATGTCGCTCCTAAACACAAAATGTATGTCCATAGGACGAATTAATAAACACACAAGTGCTTGAGAGGAAAGTAACGAGATAAAAAAAAATGATCAGCCACAACGAGCACCGCACACTGGAATGGATAAAGTAGTAGAATCACATAACGTATAATATTCGGTTGGTTTTTTTTTTTTTAAAGTTGCCATTTTGACAACAACAAATGATATGGGTTGTTTGAGGTTATTCGGGTTAGTTCAACAAAAATATTATTTATAGTCCAAGAACAACAACAAGAACAACGACACCGAAATTAGATTTCTAGTTTCTCGTAAAATATTATTGTGTTCTGCTTGGTTGATGGGTTTGGTTGGTTAAGATATTATACGACATTTAATTCTAAAAATGTGTTCTAGAAAAAAAAGGTTTCAAATCAAACACCAAAACTGTCATTCGCGATTGTTTTTTTTTCATCTTCTTAGAATTAATTTCAATTTAGAAGATTAAAATTTAAAATTTTGCGCGCGGTATTCATAAGTGAAACACTTTGATGTTTATCCATTTCGTCTTTGTGGTAAATACGAAAGACACACATCTTAAGAATAAATTAAGAAATCGGATGCATGCGATGAATATATGAATATAAAATTAGAAGATGGGTTCGTATTCAAATCGTATGAATGTGCTGGAGTAAAATGTGTATGAAAAACTGGTTGGTTTACAATCAAAGTTGACAGATAAATATGTAGAGCAGAACTTGTGTATAAATAAAAATACCAGATGTTGCTGATTTCAGTTATGAAGAAAAATTGGTTTTAAATTGGTTTTAAAATTGGTTCTAATTAGTGGTATGTGCCGAAATAATTTTTTAATCAACATTGTGACATCGGCTGATATACTGACTATCCGTGACTATTTACCCATTACTTACTGACTATCTAAACCACTATTTAGCACAAGAATTTAATCGATATAGCACCTCAAGTAACAAAAATGGGAAAGAATTGAAAGAAATTGACCAACAGTATTTCCAAAGCTGCTGAAGGTCTCTTGCAGCAAACAAAAAAAATACAAGAATGGCACTACTATGTGAGTAAATTCCAGATACTTCTGATCATTTCTTAAGAGCTGATGGATTGGCTGAATATTTTTAAGAACGTACGTCATCAACAGCAACAAAATTATATGGTTACCATTCGAACCATAAAAAGCTAAAGAACAATAAAGCTGCTGGTCCAGACTACATAACCGATTGAAAATATCTAATAAAATAGAAAAAAAAGTGAATAGAATGCTTGACACTTATGAACCCCAAGGAAGTTGACTTAAAAAAGTGCCAGAATTGGCATGGTATATCCCTCTTTAACACAAAATTAAAAATACTTGTAAAGATCATCCTTGACACAATTTTTTTTCCTGTATCTCCAATTTTAGGAGCATAGGGCGTCTACTATTCTGAATCATCTTACTCTATTTGGGTTCCGCCCATGATTTTCCAGCGGGTTCCAGTATAATGACATAATCGTTATATCACTTGATGCCTTTCTCAGTGTGTGGCCAATCCATTTCCATTTTCATCGCTTTATTGCGGTCTCAATGTCTGACTGACATGTTCTGTGCTGATTGATGTTACTAATCGTGTTAGGCCAGAAGCACTTAAGTATTCGCCGAAGGCATTTGTTTACAAATACCTGTAGCTTCTGTATGATTTTTCCTGTATGCTTCCATGTCTTACACCCATACAGTAGTACCAATTTCACACATGAGTTGAACATTCGTATCTTGGTCTGGCGCGACAGGACAGAAGTATTCCAGACCTTATGTAGCATGTTTATTGGCTTTATTTATACGTTTGTGTATGTCTTCTTCTCTTCCACTTGTTTTCGTTACTGTGCAGCCAAGGTATACGGATTCATTTACATCTTCAATTTGTATATTGTTGATGTGCATCGGTGTTGTTATATTTCTGTTGAGTCTCATCGCCTTAGTTTTCTTGATATTAACTTTGAGATCAACTTAATTAGCTAGATCTGATAGCTGTTGCACTTTATGTTGCATGTTGGAGTGTTTATGTGTGAGAAAGCATATGTTGTCTGCATAGTCCAAATCATTGAGTTTATCAGTTAACCAAATCATTGAGTTTGACATTGAATGCCATTAGGGACTTGTTATCTAGTTTCCGCATTACACTGTCTAATACGATTAGAAACAGCATTGGTGAGAGTACGCAACCTTGCCTTACTTCTCGAGTAATGTAGTATGTCTCACTTTGTTTGCCTTTGTATTGAATTCGGTTCCCAGCATCCCGATACATTTCTTGTATGAGTTCAATTAATTTCTTTGGGATGCCCATTTCACAAAGTGTCTGCCATATTACAATCCTGTTTATTGTATTGAATGCGCGTTTGAAATCGACGAAGAGCATATACAATGGTGAATTCCATTCATTGGAGTGCTCAGTGATGATACGGATTGTGTTGATGTGATCAGTGCAACTTCTTCTTGGTCTAAATCTAGCTTGATCGTTTCTTAATTTTGCATTGATCGTAGGTGAAATTCTGTCAATGATGATCATTGCGAGTACTTTTATTGTAGTGTTGAGGAGGGAGATACCTCGGCACTTCCTACATTCTCTTAGGTCACCTTTCTTAGGTATCGTAATTATCAAGCCTTCTTTCCATTTCAGTGAAATTCTCCCAGAATTCCAGACTTCCTGGATTATTGGTGTTAATATGCTTGCAGTTGTAGATGAATCTCCTTTGAATATTTTGGCGGTTATATTATCTGTTCCAGCGGCCTTATTGTTCTTCAGTCTATTAATGACATCTTTAACTTCCCGTTCCGTTGGTGGATAGGTGTTGCTAGTTTCGTTATTGATGTCAATTGATGACTGGAGATTTTCGGGGTCGGCGACGACGTGTTCTTCGAAATATTCCTTCCATCTCTTTAACTGTGCTTCATCTGTTGTTAGTACTTGACCATTAGCGTCCCTTATAGGTGGTATATTTGTAATTTTACCAGTGACCTTTCTTACACACTGGTGTAGTGCTCACATATTTTGGATTGCTGCTGCCACTTCAGCAGCTTTGAGACTGCTTTCTGTATATTTTCTTTGATCATTCCTTGCCATCTTTTTTACTTGACTCGCTGTTTCCTCGTTTCTACGTTTCACCTCTTCCGTGTTATGTTGGCACATTTACAACTTAAATTGACGGCGTTCCTCAACTTTCTGCCATGTATCATCACTGATCCAAGGCTTCCGATTGTATCTCTGTACGTCCGTGGCAGTCTTGATGTAGGCTTCTTCTGTTTGGCTCCATCTTTCTTCTGTACGGGTGGCTTCAGACTGGAGATTGAGTTGGAGCTTTTCGTTGAAAGTGTTTCTTGTTTCAGTGTCTCTCAATCTATTTGTGTTAAATTTCCTCCTATTTGTTCGAATGTTTCACAGCTGCTGGCTTGATTTTGAATTGTGCCATTACCAGTTGATGATCGCTGTGTACATCTGCGCCCCTCATTGTTCTTACATCTTGTAATGATGTGAGAAAGTTCTTATTGAAAATAAGAAATCCCAATGGAAATTGGAAATTAACCGGTTAATAACTTAACCGGTTATAAGAAGTTCAATGGAAATTAACCGGTTAACTCAATACTCTGGATTACAAAGTGACACATGCGCTTGCTCAGACACAATCACTCTGTAGTCAGTGCAAAGTACAACATCTTTAAAATCTGGGTAAGGTGCTCTCAAGGTAAATATTAAAAAGCCTGGATTTTGTGCGGTTGATTGAAGGTAAAGTCAGCTATAGTGGTATATCTTCCAAATCCGGAATTATCGGGTATTCAATTAAAGTGGCTCGCCGATATAACGTATTTTTGGAATTGTTACAATCTGCTTGCAAATTATTTTGCCCCAATCTGGATGATATGCAAATTGTGATGTTACCCTTTCTTGCTCCTGAAGTTGTCTGGTGACATTTAGACAGCGTCTGTCTTAATTAAATCTGTTCATATTGCTAGTGGTCGTTAGTTGTGCAAACTGGACATCTCACATCTGGTTTGACATAATATTCCTTGACAGAAGCAACTGGTTTTTACGAATTACTTTTTTACTTCAAATGTCTCCCAAAAGTGCACCTGTTCTTCTTGCCAACAAGTCGTAAAAGTTTTAAAATGGTGCAAAATCTCGATCAATGGTTTGAGTCATCCAGAGATGTTTTGATTCATCAGCTAATTAGTTAAATATGGTGTACACCCTCCTTTGACTCTGTTCCAGCTCCTTAAACCTTCAAACCACTATTTTTAGTGGCTCTATATACAGTCTATCAACAAAGTTGAATTTTGCAAAATATCTGAATAATTAGTAGTAGTCCCTGTACTCGAAATATACATTCTGCAGGTAGTTAAAAAAATCCGCACATCAGAGAAAACAAACAAACAAACAAAATTTCGACCATTAAATCAATTACATCTGTTATTGCTGGTGCATTATCAAATTATACTATAAATTCTTGCAAACCCCCTCACCATTCATATTTCGAATAAGCGGCTACATTGCAATGAAGTCATTATAAACGCTTTTATACACTTAGAACAATTATCCACATTAAATTATACATTTGGTGAAAATCAACCCCATATTGTAAAAATAACAACACAACCGCATTCAGCCATATTTTTGTAGTAACCGCACCAGAACTAACGATACTCGTATATACACTAAATACAAAATCCTGATATTGAATGATAAATCCCGAAGGAGATAAAAACACAAACAACACATTCCCTTAAGCCACTCATTAGACAACACCAATGTATACGTATTCATATATTATGTGTGTGTATATATCTAGATGATATGCGAGGGGGATGAAAAACATCTAAATTTTCATATTTAATTGGACATGCACAATGGAAAATGCATTTTCTTTGTTATAGGTTAGGTTCCATATACCACGATATGAAGTTAAATCATTATAAATCTTATTTCCCTTTAATGGATGAATAAAAGATGATATAAAATCTCCTTGAATATATTTCAATACACCCTAAAATTGAATTTCGAGGTACAATGATCCATTTGTGTGCTGGCTGCATAATAAAATCATCACATTAAAAATGCACCCTTCAATCATCGTATACGAATTTAATTTTCTTTCGATGTTCATTCGAAGATCACTAAAAGAAAATAAACCACCACCTGCTTGGAATACCTAACGAGTTTTTTATTTGGTTTCTTCGTTATGGTGGTTAGTCAACTATATAGAAGTGTAAGGTAAGGTTATGAATATATGACAATCAATTGGCGTATTAGTATGCTCTTCTCTAGATATCTTATAATAGCCAGCACACTGCTACAAGTTTGAAATTGTGCTTGAGTTAAATGAACAATTGATAATCTAGCCTTAATAGTACGTCTTCAATTTTTTTAAGTAACATTTTTCAACTGTTCAAAAATAGTCATAATCTTGTCCACAACTGGTATAGTAGATATACACATTACAGTCAACATTTATTTGATCAAACGCCTCCTGTAAATATGTATTTCCAGGGTTCACAAAAAATGAGCTCATTATAATAAGGCCAAACATAATTTATTTTCTTGACTTTGGAAAATTTCAAATTTTTGCCTTAGTTTTTCAGTTTTGATATAACCATCATGGACTTTCTGTGTTTTGAAACGATTTAAATTTTGAAAGTTTTAGTTCATCAGAACTAAGAAATTGAGGCCAAAATTTAAAACTTCCAAATTCCAGAAATGTATGATGGTTATCCCATCAAAGCAAGGACATTTTGATCTAAATTTAAAAACTTCCAAAATTCATGATTGTTGGTAGCCCATCAAAACTGAGAATTTTTGGCCAAAATATGGAACTTCCAAAATTCAGAAAATCTATGATTGTTAGCACACCAAACCTAAGAAATTATGGCCAAAATATAAAACTTTCCAAAATCCAAAAATCCATGATTTCTTGCCCATCAAATCTGAGAAATATTGACGAAAATTTTAAAATTTCCAAAATTTAGAAATTCATGACAGTTACCCAACAGAACTGAAAAATATTGGCGTAAATTTGAGAATTTGCAAAATCAAGAAATCCAACCCATCAAAACTGAGAAATTTTTACCAAAATTCGAGAATTTCCAAAATCCAGAAAATCCATAATGGTTAGCACATCAAAACTGCGAGAGCCAAAATATAAAACTTTCAAAATTCAGAAAAAATATGATGGTTATCCCATTGAAACTAAGAACTTAAAGTTTAAATTTAAATCTTCCAAAATCCAGAAATCCATGATGGTTAGCCCATTAAAAATTTGAAATTTGAAAATTTCCAGAATCCAGAAATCCATGATAGGTAGCCCATCAAAACTAAGAAATAATGGCCTAAATTTGGATCTTTACAAAATCCAGAAAACCCATGATGCTTACCCATCAAAACCTAGAACTTTTTGTGAAAATTTAAAACTTGCAAAATCCAGAAATCAATGATGTTTAGCCCATCAAATCTGGGAAACTTTGGCCTGAATTTGAAAATTTCCAAAATGCAAAAATTTATGATAGTAAACCCATCAAAACTGAGAAATGTTGGCCTAAATTTGAGAATTTCCAAAATAAAGAAATCCACCCCATTAAAACTGAGAAATTTTGACCAAAATTTAAAACTTTCCAAAATCCCGAATTTCATGGTGGTTAGCCCATTAAACCTAAGAAATTTGAAATTTGAAAATTTCCAAAATCCAGAAATCCATGATAGTTAGCTTATCAAAACTAAGAAATAATGGCCTCAATTTGAATCTTTCCAAAATCCAGAAAACCTATGATGCTTAGCCCATCAAAAGCTAGAACTTTTTGTCAAAATTTAAAACTTGCAAAATCCAAAAATCCATGATGTTTAGCCAATCAAATCTGAGAAACTTTGGCCTAAATTTGAAAATTTCCAAAATCTAGAAATCTAGCCCATCTAAACAGAGAAATGTTGGACTAAATTCCAAAATTCAGAAATTCATGATAGTTAGCCCATAAAAACTGGGAAATGTTGGCCTAAATTTTAGAATTTCCAAAATCAAGAAATCCAGCTCATCAAAACTGACAAATTTTGACCAAAATTTAAAACTTTCTAAAATCCAGAAATCCATGATCCAATCAAAACTAAGAAATTTGTCTTAAATTGGGATTTTTTAGCACATCAGAACTGAGAAATGTTGGCCTAATTTGGATCTTTCCAAAATCCAGAAAACCATGATGCTTACTTAGCCCATCAAAAGCTAGAACTTTTTGCTAAAATTTAAAATTTGCAAAATTCAGAAATCCATGATGTTTAAAATCTGAGAAATTTTGGCCTAAATTTGAAAATTTCCAAAATCTAGAAATCAAGCCCATCAAAACTGAGAAATGGTAGCAAAAATTTGAAAATTTTCAAAATCCAGAAATCGATGATGGTTAGCCCTTCAAAACTAAAAAACAATGACCAACATTTAACATTTCCTAAATCTAGCAAATCCATGATAGTTAGCCTATAGAAACTAAAAAATGTTGGCCAAAATTTTAAACTTTCAAAAATCTAGAAAATTCACCTAAATTTGAAAATATCCAAAATTCATAAAATCCACGACGCTTAGCCCTATAAAACTGAGAAATTTTGGTCAAAATTTAAACCTTCCAAAATCGAGAGAATTCTTGATGGTTAACCCATCAAACCTGTGAAATTAAGGCCAATATTTAAAATTTTCGTAAATCCAGAAATCCATGGAAACAAATCCATAATCTACTACTTCCAAAATCTAGCAAATCCATGATAGTAAGCCTACCAAAACTAAGAAATTTTGGCTTAAATTTAAAACTTTTCAAAATCTAAAAAATTGGAATAATTTTGAAAATTTCCTAAATCAAGAAAACCATGATAGTTAGCCCTTTAAAATTGAGAAATTTTGGTCAAAATTTAAAATTTCTAAAACTTGTGAAATCCATGATGTTTAGCCCATGAAAACTGAGAAATTTTGGCTAATTTTGAGTTTACTAAAATTCGGAAAATTCATGATGGTTAGCCCTCCAAAACTGTGAAATTAAGACCGAAATTTGAATCTGTCCAAATTTGGAAAAATCTATGGTAGTTAACCTTTTCTGGATTTTAGGTAGTTTTCTATCTTGGGGGTTTTCTTTTTTGTTGGGCTTATCGTCATGTGGTGTTTTCTAGAATTTTTAAAATTCTAAAATTTTGTTGCAGTCATTATCTAAATGCTAAAAAAATCAACAATTAAAAGCACTATGGCTTCCGATTTTGTTAAATTTCTATATCGGCTCTGCTTCTGTTTGTTATGTCGTGATACACATAGGAATGCTTTGGCAATAATTACATTAAGACAAATCGTTGACATTGAAATAATAGTAAATATGATACAAAATATTACTTACCTTTAATGGTTAAATGGACTAAATTTTCTAATCTCAACGAATTTAATAACAAAACTTACTTTAATTATTTTTATAAATTATGTTTTATTATAATAATAATATATATAGTAGCTACAGATATTATACAGCGTGTCCCAAAATAAAATATTTACCTTACATAGGAAGACTCCTTTAAAGTTAGGTCATTAGCTTGTAACTATGCGGAATCAAAGAATCAAAGAATATTTTCTTTGGAACACCCTGTATATAATAATACTTAAAATCTAAAATTATTTAATTTAATATTATATTATGATTATTTTATTTATATTATGGATAAATAATATAAAATAGTAGAGTGGTTTTTTTTTGTTCAAATTAATTAATTATAATTTTTTTTATATTATTAATTACAAAATAAATTATTAATTAATTCAATTTTAATTTGATTGCAATTTTCGATTCACATAAATAATTAATTAATCATTAAATATAGGTAAATTAACGAAAGTTAAATTATAAAATTATGGCCTATCACATTTTCATTGTAAAATGATTTTAATTATGTATATTATATATATATATATTAATTAATATGGTTAATTAATTATACAATTATTAGTTAATTATGAAAACAAAATATTATTATTATATTTATTTATATATCACAGGTACAAAGTTTTTACATTTTTTTTTATATTTTAATTATAATTAGAAACGATTAAATTAATAATGATTGAAATAATTAATTTATATATATATATATATATATATATATATATATATATATATATATATATATATATATATATATATATATATATCAACTATTTATGCACCACTACCTCGGTCCGCGTGTTTTTGCTTTACGCAACTTTTCTGCAACATCAAACTTTGAAAGATTTAATTGACATTTTAAAAGAAACGTCACTTTGACAGTTATTGACAAGAATTGCACCTATCATTGGTTTTCACAAAATAATGGTAAATTGGACAGTTTAGAAAAAATGTCATTGGGATTGGTTTCGTGTTAACTATAGTCGTCAGTACGTACACTCCTAAGTAGAGCACATGCGTTAATTCCAAATTATTGGGCCAAATATTTCTTTAATCAATAATAATTTTTCATAATAGCCAAACCAGCATTACATTTAGTAACAGACCAAAAAATTATTAATATTGCGCATTAAGATCATGGTATAGTAAATTTCATCCCTTATAATGTTATAACTTCAACTTCACGCTGTTATAACTTTTCCATGTTACATGTTTAGTTCAGTAGTCTTTGTTTTGTTATTCAATGAAATATTGCGAACTTATGGAAGTTCGTGATAATGAGTTAACAAGTAACGTAGTATATAAAAAATGTTGTGTATTAGAAAACGTTATATAATTAAAATAGAATTAAACATTAAATGATTTTTTTCCTCCATCTCATCTGAGACCTCACGTCATCCTCAGAACATTTGGCGACGAAAATATCGAATAGCAAATTAAGAAAAAAAACAGTCTTAACAAAATTTGTGTCTTCCACGTGTGAAAGTGAGGTTAAATTTTGAAGGTTTTTCGGTCGAATCGCTTCAACACATAATGGATGCAAAAGTGCTACAAAATATTTTAACGCAAGTGCAATAATCGAATCAGGAATTTTTAGTAGTTAAATCCATCAGTGATACTTCATTTCATGATAATTCATTTCAACATGTCAGTATGATCGAACTACTAGATCCACTATGTTGAGATTAAACAAATGTCAACCATGTCATCAACCGGTGATGAGAAATTATTTTTTAATATCAGTGTAAACAACCGAATCTTGCCTTTTCAAGTAGATACCGCAACATCGTGTTCGTTGATTGGCCTTGCAGGTTACCGAAAGCTGGGAGAACCGATGTGCGAAACAACGAAAATTAAATTAGTGCCATTGTTAATCATCAACATCGAGAAGGCATCGAATCTCAGAATTCGCTAACTAATCAAATAGCGCAATCATCTGTTATAGATCAGGCATCTCAACGAGATTTTATGTCTGTAGTATCTATTCTTAACAAGCAGTATCAGAAAGTCTTCGCACCATCCGAACTCTGCACAACTTTCAAAGCCGATATAATTCTTAAACAAGATACTCTTCCACGTTGTTTCAAGCCATACAATCTTCCTTTCGCTCAATTCGATGTTGTGCGAGCTGAATACGATCGTCTGGCTTCGCTTGGCTTATTTATAAACCTGTCAAATCAAGCGAAAGGGCCGCACCGATCGTATTAGTGAAGAAGCCGAATGGAAAAATTCGACTGTGTGCCGATTTCATAGTATCGGTAAATTCTCAGCTGGAGGTTGATGGTTACCCGTTCCCTTATGTCGAAGAGTTATTTCATAAGCTCCAGGCCAATATTTTACTAAGTTGGATCTGACTATTTGCTGATTGAGCTATCGGACTCTTCAAAAAAGATTATGGTAATAAGCACTCTATTGAGTGTAAACGGATGCTTTTTGGAATAGCATCATCACCGAGTATAAGGAGGTAGTAACTTGTGTACCTAGCTGTACAGTTTACTTAGACGATGTTATTATCACAGGTCGGAATAGTTAAGATCATGTGCATAATCTCCACGAAATAATGGAAAGGTTGGCTAATGGGCCTGTAATGGATTCGTCAGTAATTTTGCCATCAGAAAAAAGGTTAGAGGCGGTCAAATCGATGCCTTGACCACAGAATGTTAAACAAGTAGAGGCTTTTATTGGCAAGTCAAATTATTACAAAAAATTTGTGACAAATTTTTCGTCAAAGGCGGCACCTCTCAACGAGCTTAGGCGCAGTGATGTTGATTTCGTATGGAAAGGCCGCCAAGAAAAGGCATTTAAATCACTAAAAGAAACGATGATCAATGCCGTTCGGCTTGTTCATTATCAGGATGATCTATCCGTCATACTCGCTACAGATGCGTCAAAATATGGAATCGGTGCGGTAATATTTCATCGATAACCGGATGGAAGTGAAAAGCTAACCTTCAGTCGGCTTTTGCTTTTCAGCTAAATTGAAAAGGAAGCTTTGTTAATAGTGTATGGGGACAAATCATCAAGCTCTCACTACGTGATGACATTGCACCGACTTCAACGATGGGCAATTGTTCCATTGGGGTAGGAGTCGAATGAAGCAAATGGCTCGGCGGTATGCCTGGTTCCCGAAAATTGATGAGGTAATCGAGAGGTTATCATCAACGTGCTCCAATTGTTAGAATGCAGCAGTTGATGCGATAAGTGAATTTTCATCATGGCAGGACGCAACACGTCCGTGGGAGAGAGTCTTCTCGCATGTGGTTTATTGATGTAGACTCGTATTCAAAGTTTCCAAATACGGTCGAGCTCACCACGGCCACATTTACCTCTACCATCTATCACTTCAGAAGATTTTCCTTATTGAAGGGTGGCCAAACACAATTGTAACTGACAACAAAACCCAGTTTACGGCCGCAGAGTTTAAAAGGTTTTGCTCGCTCAACTCTTTTGAGCATCTTACCATCGCACCGTTTCATCCTGCGTCCAATGGGTTGTTGGCGGAGCGTCTAGTGCGAACTTTCAAAGAAGAATTTTCAAAAATAATGTGCGAAGAGAACAATCGTGAATTGGCATTTTACAAATACTCGATAACGTTTTGCACCATACCTGATCGTTCGTCAGGTCGTTGATCAGCTGAGTTACTTCATGGTGGTCAGCCGCACAATCTATTATCAGTACTTTTAGCATCATGAAGTAAAACAACAACACTAATCCAAATATAAAGTTGTTAACCAACTTCATGCGCGAAACTATTCGGATAAAAAACGATGATGGATGGGATTGTAAAATGTGTTACAGGTCGATTGATGTACAATATCAGAACTGTTCGTGGCATAATCAGACGATATCAGAATCAACTTAGAGGAAGGAGATCAATGTCTGCAAGAAGTATCGGCAAGTCCTTTTTACCATCAGATGATACTGCGGATTTTAAGCTCCAGATACCGGAGACCACTGCTACAACACAACACAAAAATGTTCCACAAATTCACATAGAACAGTCAAGAGTATCGTCACCCAAAGGAAAATCATCACAAAGGAGCATGCCGTCTGGTGCAACACAAGTTCGACGAACGGAGAGTCAGACGGAAGGTTGTTCGTTTTTCATCTGATTAACAAAAATTATGTCGTAGAGAATATTATCCAACTCCAACTACACTTTTTGAACTTTACCAATATCAGCGATTGACATATGAAGGTGCAAAAATTTATAGAGCAACTTGTCTGTAAAATAACTTAAGTATCAAATTACCTGAACGTCACCCTACGACCATATATGGTAGACATACTACATGAATATACTTCCTGCATATAAGGTTTCTAAAGGAGATTTTTCGACGGTTGAGTAAACAAACTTGAGAATCAACCTGTCAAAATGTCATTTTCTGTAAACTGAGGTTGAATAAGTAGCAGGCCACATAGTTGATGCTGCGAGGATTAGAGCTACTTAAAAAGGTTGCTACACTCCACATTTTTTTTTTAGTAAATATTTCCTTGCAACTGACTAAAGATACCATAAAAAAATCATGTTACCGAGTTGAACCACGCAAACCAAAGTATTGGTGTATATCTAAATATTATATAGGTATTTAATTAAAAAGTTAAATCATTTTTGCATTTTTAAATTTTTTTTTATTTTATTCCTAATTTTGATCGTACGCAAGTTACGAGAGCACGCTAAACAGCGGATCTCCTATTTATATATAATCTTGTGTAGACACATAAGCAAATAAATTAATTACTTGTTACCTTGTTTGGAAATCTCTTATTTATTTTTTATTAATTATTTACACAATAAATTTATATAAATATTTAATTTTTAATGTATACAAAAAAACTATACCTCAATGATGAACTTTCTTGAGATATGAATTGAATTTTAGATTAAGCCATTAAAAAAAAAATTTGCGAAACCCAAAACCATTTGAAATAAATCAGATCGATAAAAATCAAATGTTTTTCTGTAGAATTCAATCCTTTAAATTGTTAATTATTGGGTCTACCACCGATAATTAACAACAATACAATAAACAAAATTATGTCTTAATTTCGTTTAGATGTCGAAATGTATCGGGGGGCGGCCCAAATTTTATGGTTGAATTGGAATCAAAAATAAAATAAAATTTGGATACCTTTTTTTATCGATAATTATATGGTTTGAATTGTTTATTTATTTATTTGATTCGTTATTAAAAATTTGATTGGAATGTGGGTCTAGGGTTTTAGGGTAATCGAATCGATGATTTATTACATAGTCATTAGACAATTTATTGGTTTAAAAGAACTATTTTGGCAATTATGTTTAGAGCCTTAATATAGCCTAACAGTTTCTATGAAACTGAGTTATGCATGGTAACTTATGAAGTTCACATGAAAGAACTTCACATGATCACTACCAAAGCACCTGAAGCGATTAATTAAAATAGTGTTTTGTTTTCCCACTCGAGTGCGACATCTATATTTCGGTTCTAAGTGTTTTAACACTGTTATTGTTAACAGTGTAGCAGATGAACCGAAAAATAATAATTTATCAATGGCATCAAATGGCCGGACCAATAAAAGCAGAACGAAATTTTGTATATAAAACAATTTGTGTGTGTGTGTGTAATTTTAATTCGACTTCGGCCTTCCGGGAGGTCCACAAAAATATTCTTGGGATATTACATGTATTTGAAGGTTTCATTTTAAAATGGAAGTAATGGAAATTTCGGTAAAATCGGACGAGAACACCAATTTATATAGGAAACCAATTGTGTTGCTTGGTTAACCAGGGCTGAAGCACTGTTTAGAATCCGCGGTACTAAAGCCGAGGCGACCAAATCTGATTTTCTTCCCGGCGCTCTCACGAAGTGAGATTTTGCATTCTCCTCGGAAATGCTTTGCAATTTATATAAATAAAATTGATATTTACTTTGCTAACAGTTTATGGGCCCAGAAATATGTAAATGGTTATTATAAAAGTTCAGAAACGGAAAATGGCCGATGATAAAGGTTTACAAATTAGACAACGAATTCATCGCCAGCTTAATGTAAGCAGAATTGGCTGAGGAATAAATACTTTTATCATGGAAATTAAATCGACCGGCGCAAAAATCATTACCGATTTGATCAAAACTCGTTTCATCGAAATTAGTCAAGTTATATCCGGCAGCAAATACAAAGGTGCTTTATTCTTAAAAACTAAAAGGCAACGAAAAAAAACGTTTCTGGAGAATGGGCCATACAAATTTTAAAATTCTGCAAAAAATAAAAACCGTAAGAAGTGAAACCACAACAAAATATTTCTTAGGCTTAACTCATACTGACGTTAGTGGACCAATGCAAATAACATCAATCGGAGCGACAAATGATTTTTTCACTTCTATTGATGACTTCTTAAAAAACGTATTCTTTTATTTTATTAACTAGAAAAATATTGTTTTTGCAAAATTTGCAGCATTTAGAGCATTAGTTGAACAGTCAAATCTACATCAAATGTTTTCGGTTAATGGTAACGGTCTTCATCTTGCACACTCCACAAAACGGTCTTGCAAAGCGAATGAGTCGGACATTAATCGAAAGTGAAAAATGCCTTTTTTTCGATGCAAATTTGGACAGTCAATTTTGGGCGGAGGAGGTTAATAGGTACAGATGCTTTTACTTAACAGGTCCAGATGCTACTTCTATAGCAAGCGTTAGATATAGTCAACACAAAAATCAATGATAAGCTGCAATGAATAATGAATTAAATTCTTTATCTGAAAATTCAACATGGGAGCTGATAATCTACCCGAAGAAAGAAAACCATTGAAAACGAGATCGGTTTTTAAAACAAAACGCGATAAAAACGGCAGTATCATCAGATTCAAAGCAAGATTGGTGGTTAAGAATTGTGCTCAAATTAGAAGACCCGAAACTTTTTCACCTGTGACTGAAGGAAGACATTTATATTTGTAAGCCTGAAGGAATAAATGACAAAACCAGTAACGTATTCAAAATGAAATGGCCAAGGTATAGACTTAAACAAAGACTTAAACGGCCGTTAATGAAACACAAAGTTAAACGACACCCTCAAAAAATTTGGACTTGTTCGTTCGCAAATCGATCCATGTGTCTACATCAAAAATCATCAAACGCGCTTTCGTTTGATAGAATTTATGGAAAAATAAGTCAGATAAACCTACATTAAAAGATTATCTTTCAAGGACATTTAAAATGAAAGATCTATAGGTACAGCCAAGAGTTGTGTCGGACTTCGAGACACATTTGAAAAGGAAACTGGCGACTACCATTTGGACCAACAACAATACATTAAACAAATATTAAAAAGATTCAACAAGCAAGAGTGCAACGGGACTTCAACTCCAACAGACCCCAATCAACGCTTATCTAAAGATATGGGTTCAAAAACTGATGGAGAAACAAGACAATTCCAAAACATTTCATATCAAGAAGCAATTGGTTCTTTACTTTATTTGGTTTAGGATACCGGACCGAATATCACTTTTGAAGTAGGTGATGTGAGTCGATACAACAAATCATATTGAAATGTCCATCGATCAGCCATCAAACGCATTTTTAGGTATTTAAAAATACAATTAATTTTAAATTAACATTTTTTTATCATGATGCCAAAATAACCGGCCATTCAGATGGTGACTGGGCTAGTGACGTTGAACAACGAAAATTATGTAAAGGTGACATTTTCCAAAGAAGTTTAAGCTGAATACATGGCACTGTCTGAAGCTTTTCAGGAAGCATTGTGACTTAAACAGTTCTGTTTGTAGTCGTAAATGTTTGACTGGCCTTTGATTCAAATTATACAAGCTTGTATTGACTCAAATTTTATACAAATACAACCGCCTAGCTACACCTGTAAAAAGAAAAGGAGCCGATACTTGGAGGCTGGACTTACATCTAACAGATTGTGTGAACTGTGATTGCTTCAACTAGAAAACCGGAGCCATATTTGAAGTCCACTTTAAATCTAAAAGAAGTCAGAGACACAAAAACCACTTTTAGAACTCAGAATTAAGCTGAAAAATGGATAATCACAAATCTTATTTTTTACAAAAATAAAATCATAACTCGGAGCAAAACTTTTTAGTTAAATTTAAAATTTCACTCAGTGAAATAATTTAATTACGAAATCACCTAAATAATTTTGTATTAAAATCATGATTGAAAACAAAATAATTTTTAGTGAAATTTAAAATTTTGTTAAAATATTTGTAATATAAAGAAGCTTTATATTATGTTTAAATACTAGGGCACCCTCTTATTTCAAAATTATAACATTATTTGAACTTCACTCAAATTTGAGTTAAACGAAATTACTTTTTGTAAATGTTTCAATTAAAGTTGATTCAAATTATAATAGCCGTAATTCGGTTTGCTCCGTATTATTCTATTTTTTATTAAAATCCATTTTGCATAAATTTTAATTTTGTTAAATTTGGAATAAAATATAACTTGTGAGGGCAGTAGGTTTACTTATTGCCTTTGGAAATAAAATCAAATTTCATAGAAATCAAATTCAGATGAGTGCCATTTTAAAATCATCGTAAAATAAAAAAGTTTGAGTGACTTTCTTGAATGTAAAATTTCACTCAATTTTATTTATAATGCCGGTTTCTTAGATTTTAGTACTACGACACGCTAAGCCCAGTTAATACGACACCAATTTTGTTTAATTTTATCGAATAAACGAGAAATATCCGAACTGTTTGAATCTGGGCGAAGTAACTGCGTATTGAATAAGGTGTAACTTGTGAGCAACAACTGCCAATATAAAAAATGAGCCTTTGCAAAAAAATGTTTGAGTGCAATATTAAATATTGCTCAAATTTTGAGCACAATTTGAGAAGTTTTATATGTTGAAACAAAAGAGCACTCTTTATTTAAAATTTTCCAATGTATTTGAAATTCACTCAAATTGTATTCTAGTAAAAAGAAAATACTATTCGCAAATTCTTAGATTTAAAGTTGACATAATTTCTTGTTGCTTCTAGTCTATTTTACACCCAAATCCATTTTCGGTTAGTTATTTCATTCATTTTGAGTTAAACTCGGATAAGTTCTATTTTAAAATCATTGAAAAAAAAAAAAAAAATAGCGACCTTCTAAATTTCACTCAACCATTTATTGATAAAATTTGGAATTCATTCAATTTTTAAAACTGCGGCACTCGTCTTGTTTATAAAAAATACTTAGTTTGCAATATGGTAAGTACCTAACGTTAATTGAACTGAAATGTAAAATATTTTATCATAAGAATTGCTCTCACCTTAAAACTCAGTGACATAGCACACTTAACCACAAACCAATCAAATTCTTCATAAAAATTATATTATAATTCGGAATAAAAAGTTGGAGTGAAATTTAAAATTTCACTCAATGAAAAAATTCGGCGGCGGAAACACCTTTAAAATTTGGTTATGTAAAACACTTAGCCACAATCCAACCAAACTCATCAAAATAATGAAACCATAATTCAGAATTAACAAAATTGAGTAACTAAAATTTGAGTGCAATTTAAAATTTCACTCAATTTTTTTTTCATTCCATTTAACGGTTTTTTAGGCTAGGATTAAATTGTTGTGTAAAAAAAAGTTCGTTACAATTTCGGCAATGAATAGTTTATATTTATATACAAAAGTACTCAATTGGTATAGTTCAATTAAATGAGTATATTATGCAATATAATTAGAAAAAAATGACTATTAGTACGATTGATGAAAAATAATTTACATACGATATGTGTGCGCGCCTAAAGTGCATAATATTATAGTGTTATTTATGTGACAATGAAAAATGACGAGTTACGCAAACTATAAAAAAATTAATAAAAAAAAACTTAACCTCTTAATATTTATAACTTTTATAATAGTTTTTAATCATATCAGTCTTTTTGTATTTTTTTTTTAATTTTTAATTTTTTTTAAACTCTATAAACTATTATTGCGATAGTTAAACGTTATAACGTTTCGATATTACTAAATTAGCGAAATAGTGATTGTTATAGTTGGTTTGTAGTTTTATATATTAAATATGTCTACGTTTAATAAATAAATTAATATTATATTATATAGTATAATAATATGTATATGTATTATAAACCTACCGTTATATAATATAGTTATGCAATATACAAAATATGATTATAGTTGAATGAGAATGTCGCATAAACTTCTAGTTTTGTCCCGCCATCTTAATAATTTGAACACTATGTGTCGATGTCGTTGGATCACCAGCCTCGGCATACAAACATGAACTTTCACTACACGAACAACATGTATCCGCATCGTCGTGGCCACCCCGCGAACTACACTCACTTTGACGATCGGTACTCGTATTATCACAATGGTAACCATTTAGCATAATATTTTCGGTGTCCGGCTCCAACAGTTCATCATTTTCATAAATGGCACTTTCATGATTATTGTTATTACTATTACCACTATTACTATTATTATTATGACTATTATTATTATTTGTATTATTCTTATGGTTACTAACGTTATTATTTAGGCTTGCACTATAACTATTTTGATGGCGCTGTTTTAACGAATGATCACTACAATCGGAGGCGCATGCATTATAAATTTGATGCGAATTTGAATTGGCAAAATTTAATTGTGGTAATGGTGGTGGTGGTGGTTGAAACCATTCTGGATTTGGAAGTTGTGGTGTTTGTGGTGATGTTAATGCATCATAGCTGCCACCGCATTGACGTGGTTGATTACAACGGGCGCGTATATTTTGACTATAGCTAAACGGTTGGTAGTCCGAATGTGAATGACTGGTTGGTGCATATGGATGAGAATGGAAGCCGCGCGATGATTGCGATGGACAACACGGTGGTAGAGGTGGTGGTTGTGGATTTAATGGTGGTGTTATTTGATGATGGCGCACCGATTGTTGTGAATTTGGATAGGAAACTGGATTGTTGTATATATTTTCTGGAATTTGATTGAACGGCTGCATCGGTGGACCCCACGGTGAGTAATTTGCGGAATGTGCTGAACCACCACTATGGCCAGAGTGTTGCGATGCAGTCATTAAACTAAATAATTTAATAAACGGTTAGTATAAAATAAAATTGTCAACAAAACGTATATTACTTTGGATGGATTGACAATCCGGAACCAGATCTTGAATTTTGCTGTGGTATTCGTTTCGAGGTTGGCGGACTCCCTGGTGCATAACAAATTCCAATTGTTTGTCCTTGAGGAATTGGTGGTGGATGTTCTGGTGGGGGTGGTAAAAATTCTGACCAATTTGTAGGCACTTTAAATAAATTAAAAAATAAAAACAAAAAATGTACATTCGAGCCATAAAACCGACTTAAAATGTATCTTACTGGGCGGATATTGAGGGTACGGTTGTTGTTGTTTGGGTTGAACACCATAACCCTGTACTAACGGATCTGAATGGGAACTTGACGTCCCTGTCGAGCATATTTCATGTTTGGTACAACTATCGTTGGTGCCGATCAACATTGTGGTAGCATACGGAGTCGGATTATCAGGACTTTTACGGCAATTGTAAAATGTACTCATATTTCGTGTATCAACTTCAGCATAGTCTGTACCTGCATCTATATACGAACCTTGCGACATATTTTGATTACCCAATAGTTTTGTTTCACTTAGACCGGAATCTTTGTCTGTGTCGCCAGACCTCCATCCCCGATCGATCCACAAACTATCCTTACCGTTTACATTTAGTGCCGTTATTTCACTCGCATTAACCACTAAAATTTATGTTCGACATAATAAAATTGCCCAACTATATGAAACGAATGTAAATACTTACCGGTCAGATGTCCCAAATCCTTGGTGTGGTGATGCCTTCTTCGCAATATCATTATGATTCCGGCAGCGACAAGTACAATAGCGGAAAATATAGTCAGCACCAGAACAACAAACCAAGTCTCATTAACAATGTTCGATGTTCGTTGTACATCATCAGTTGCGGTACCACTGGGATGAGCACGAGGTGGCGTTATTAAATGTACCGGATCCATAACAAGTGATACGGATTGTGAATATGGTCCAGCCCCAACACGAGTATATGCCACGACTCGTACATTATATGTCGCACCAGTCGTTAAATTATTTAGCATGACCGACATTGTGGTTGAATTTAATGTCATTTGGGCCAGCACCTTAGAGGAATTACCAGCCTTAACTTGTATTTTATATCCTAACAAAATACCGTTATGATGTTGTGGCGGTGGTGGCGACCATCGTACCCATCCCGCAGTTAAATTTAACATACCAGTTTGTACATTATCTGGTGGGGCCGACGGAACATCTTCGCTTGTTTGAACTATTTTCGAATTACTCGGTTGGCCTTCGACACTGCGATAAAAAAGGGCGACGAAAAATTCGTATTTCGTAAATTTTTTAAGATTGGTCACAATATGAGTGCCCGACAATGGATTAAGGACTGTGATAATATTATACTTTTGTGAACCTCCGCTTAAGTCACGAAACCGTATATATAAACCTTCGATATAATCTTCGTTCGTTAGCAAATGGATATTCCAATCGAGTCGGACAGATGTCGAATTTACCGCTTGTACATCGATTAGTTCGAGAATTTTTCCACTAAGAACGGCTCGGGCATCAGTTAGTTCGGTTTGGGGTATGATACCATTTTCTGTACCCAATGTTTTTACTATTTCGGAAACGTTCGACGGGACTGAAAGACCGTGTGTATTTTCGGCACGAACAAGAAATATGTATGATGTTGCTGGTTTAAGTTCTGAAATCTATATAAATAAGGAACATATCAGTGACGTCCATAAAATGGTGGCCAAATTATTTAATTTATATATTACGGTGATTATTTCGTTAGATACTCGATGTGCTGCAACTACCCATCCAGTTTGAAGATCTGAGCTAAAATATTCAACTGTGTATCCAATGAGTTGACTGGATCCAGTTCGATCCTGGCTCTTGCCCCACGTCAGTGTAACGCTACTTTCAGTCATATTGATGATTTGTGGTGTTCCCGGTTGGGATGGAAATGTACTTGGGTCTGGTGTTCTATGAAGTGTTGTTGGTGAAGCACTTTTCTCAACCTAAAATTGGAAAATGGATAACAAAAATTATTTTAAGCTTGATAAACTTTTTAAAAACTTTAGTGACAACTTAAAACTAAGCTTTCCAAAAATTTTTTTAATTTTGCTATATTTTTATTGCGTCGTAAAGAATTGGCCATAAAATCAGTTAAATCATTACTTCGGTAATCTAATTAAAAACCTCAAAACTAGTTTACTCTAAAAACCACTGTAGAAAGTTTAACGGAGCTTTTATAAATTATGAGTGAGTAAATAAAGCTTGACATTTTTAAAAAGCTTCCCGTAACTTAACTTAATATAAAATTATAATCTTCGATGTAAACCAATGATAAATTTTGAAAAATCGGCATTTTGAGCTTTTACGAGAGTATACAATTACTATGGAAAGCTTTATAACGGAACATAAGTTTATTTTGTATGTATTAATACCAAAAACCTCTTACCCACAAAAATGCATTAAACTTAAGTAATTTTTTAGTTCATGATTTTTATGTTAGGTTTTTTTGTTGCACACAGATAAAAGCTCTGTTAAAAGCTCACAACTAAATTTATCATTTTTTAAGTATTGCACCAAATAGTAATATAGTAAGACAAAATTTTTAAAAGCTTTAATATGTGACTTTAAATCTTTTAACCAAATTTCCGATAGAGAATTGATTAAAAGCGATTATTCTGAAAAATGCAGAAATCACAGAAAGCTTCAAATCAAAAGTAAGGTATCATTGTGATTTATTATTTTAATCAATTTTCAATCCTGTTAAATTTGTTTGTTATCCATTTCATAAAAACCTTAAATTTTAAGCTTTTTGGCAAAGCATTTGCAAGTTTTTTGATAAGTTCAAATAAAAATTTTTTAAAATATTTCAATTGAAAGATAGTTTTCAGTGAAAGCCTCTTTTGTAATATTCTCAAAAAGAATTTCATAAAAGCTCTGACCATAATGCAATTACTTATTGTTAAAAACATTAAGGTTTTGCATTAATTTTAAATAAAGCTTTTAAAGCTTTTAGAATTAACTTTATTGGTATCTGTTGCAAATTATCGTTTAAACATTGAATAGCATAATTGAGAACAGTGGGTCATGAAAATGCATCCAGGAAAATGAATATAAGCTCAGATTGAAGGTTAGTTTAAATAAAATAGTTTCTTTTGTATATTAATATGAGCTTTATGCGTAACACTTCCTTATAATTGAGCTATCATTTTAAAAGCTAACTAAAAATTGTATGCTTTAAAGTTTAAGTTTTTTGTTATTCTTTTTAATTTTACTAATAAATAAATCAGAAAAAGCTTTCATTTAAAAACTAGATTTATATGCTTAATGCAAGTTACGACATAAAATGTTTCAATTATTGAATATATGCTTAAATTGACACACTATTTTAAAGAAATAAATGCAAAGTGTTAAAATTTAATCATTTGAGCTTTTAGTCTGAAACTTTTACAATTATTACAAAACTTTGATTAAATCAAGTTTATTTACACTATCATGTACAGGCAGCATACACACTCTGTGGTATTTTTATATGTATTTTTAGTTCACAGACTTAGTTTTAAGGGTTACGACTCGAACTTTACCATCGATCTCATATGATGATGGATCACTGGTCCTAGCAACCACTGATGTTTTTATTTGGTTCTCTGTTGTACTGAAGTTAAAAATTTATATGGCCTTCGTTTCCAGAAAATCTGTGAGTCATTTAACCGTATTCTCCATCTTGTGAGTTAGCTTGGTCAAATTAAATTTATCTGATTATACCGCTGCTTTCCATATAGCTCCAAAATAAGGTGCGCTTGGAGGAATAAAATGCAAAGCAGTAGAATTTCTAGCAAGCAACTGAGAAAAATGATTAGATTATTTTGTGACCTTTTTAATTTGTTCCAGCCAGAAGTTATTGGCACTGATAATATACCATTATTAGAATGAATTTCAAATAGAACACCTCTCCTTGCTATGAACCTCTTAAGAGTTGTTATAAAGAATTCACTGATCAAGTTCCTCAGGAATTATAAATTAACGGCTTTCGTAATCAAGCCCACAAATACACAACGACATATAATACATTTAATATTAATGAAATATAGTCAAAGAGGAAAAAACTGTTCATTAAATCAAAATAGTCAAAATAAGCATGATTCAGGTGAGAACAATAGGAATAAATGTTGCACAGGTTGTTTTTCGTTAAATGAAAAAAAGTACTGTACATTTTTAAGTGCCGTTTGTCACATTTTTAACGGTGTGGGTCATATTGCTCCTGTTTGTCCAAACCGTAGAGGACAGTCAAATAATCATGGATATTCCGTTTTACCGTCGTAGACCAAGTCCATCAAGAGAAAATATTCAAACTCTAGCTGATTATCATAACTCGCAAAGTGAACATTTTAATGAAGTGGTAGACGAATTTCGAATCGATCGGTCTTACAAATTAATGATTGTCTTCAACGTAGGAGAAAGCAAATAAAATAATGGAGTTTTTGGTAGATATGGATGCTTCACTTTCAATGATTGGTCTTGCAGTTGGTTATAAGCAGTTCTTAGAACCACCCTGTAACAAAACCGAGTTATGTTTGAATGGATTCGAGAATTTAAAAATTCCTTTAAAAGGTATGTTAAATGTTTCTGTCAAACTTGGAGGTGTGAAAAAAATTTATGAAACTTTTGGTTACAAATTGTTTTAAGCAAGCTAAGATTTTTGGAATAAATTAGTTTGATCAATTGTTTCCAATTTCAAACTAAGCAAATCAGTAAAAATATTCAAGAATGCAACCTATATAATTAGCAAATTGGCAATGATAGTGCACTACTGAATAAAGTTAAGACTTTATGTGATAAATTTAAACAATTGTTTAATTCTGAATTGGGTCACTGTACTAAGTTTAAGGCCAACTTAGTATTAAAAGAAAATTTTGTTCCCAAGTTTTTCAAAGCTAGGCCATTACCTATATATCACAAAATGATCCAGTAAGGAAAAGATCGACAGACTAGTGAAGAATGGTGTTTAAAAGGAAATCAATACAGTCAATGGGCAACACCAATTATTATAGTGGAACAGAAAGATAAATCAGTAAAACTGTGTGGTGATTTTAAAGTGAGTGTAAATTCTCAACTCAAAATTGACAAAATACCCGATTCCCAGGATTGAAAATTTGTTCCAAAGGCTGCAAAGAGCTGTAAATTTTATTCTAAATTAGATTTATCTGAAGCTTACTTGCAGGTTGAATTAGATGAACTTTCAAAAAAATTTATGGTGATCAACACGCCGTTTGAGATGTATGAATTTCAAAGATTTCCTGATGGTATGGCCAGTGCTCCTGCTATATTTTAACAATTGGTTGAACAAGTAATTTCTGGTATACCGAATTATATCAATTATTTGGATGATATTGGTGTAACGGGTCAAACAATAGAAGAACATCTAAATATCTTGGACCAACTTTTCGAACGCCTGAAGGAGATTGGAATTCATTGTAAATTATCTAAATGTAAATGTTTGCATACAAGTGGAATATCACCATCAGAATCAAGTGTTGAAGTCACTTTAGGGAATATTATCCAATTGTTTTAGCCACCGATGCTTCAAGTCATGGAATTAGAGCGGTAATTTCCTATATTTATCCTGATGGCCAAGAGAAACCCATAGCGTTCGCCTCAACAACAATGGACATTCATTAGAAGAAATATAGTCTGATAGAAAAAAAGCCTTATCAATATTTTTGGATGCACCAAATTTCACAAGTATTTAAAAGGCATAAAGTTTTTACTGTGGACAGACCACAAGCCCACAAAAGTGCAACAAAGTTGCACTTTTTCATCAAAACAATTTCCAGCGCTGACAGCAAATCGACTTCAACGATGGGCAATTAAATTAATGGAATACCATTCTGAAATTAAGTATAAGCCGACGGATAAACATCAGAATGCAGATTCCTTTTCACGATTGTCATCCGGTCCAGATTTAAAATTTGACGAAGAAGAAGAAACTTGTATGGAGCCTCATATAAAATTTCATGACGAGTTGAACAATTTTCCCGCGAATTGCAAAATATACATTGTCTGATCCAGTTCTCAGTAAAATTTTACATTAAGTTGACTGATGGATGGCCAGATATAAATCACACTACTGAGATTAAACCATTTGAAGTAAGGAAAACAGCAATTTCTGTTTTTAATGGAGTTTTATTATTACAGAATGACACCAATAGAGTTATTATCCCAGAGCAACTTCAATCCCGTGTTCTAAAGATTCTGCATAAGGGACACTGGGTTAAAACAAAACAAATAGCTCGTAGCCAATGTTGATGGCATAAATTTGATCAAGATATTGAAAGGGTAATAAGAAGATATCACCTGAAGCAATTTGGTAGTTGGCAAAATGTCACTGGGCTATGGAAAAGAATTCGGTTTTCTCCTGGTACTACTGGAAAGTCCTCCGCTGAATTGATACATGGTCGTCAGCCAAAACCTATTTTATCTTTGATGTTTCCAAGACCTGCGAATGAAACATATTTAGTAAAAGACGTCAATCACAAGTTTTAGCAAGGAGATGCGTTCTATATTCGAAACTACTCATATTCGAAAGGGGAAATATTGAAAACCATATAGGAAAGATGATGTACTTGGTAAGGACAACTTGGCGCAACTTAAGACGAGATCACAGTCAAATAAGAGCACAAACTCCCTCACTGGCATTACAAATTCAATCGTTCCTAACTTTAGACTAAGAAACATATCTTAAGAATCTGCGGGTAGTGATATTTAGTTGACTTACTGGATATCTCTGGACTCTAATCCTACTAGTGTGTTTGTTCTGGCGGTTTTGGATCATCCCAATAAATTAACACTCGAAAGCTACTGATTTGCTAGTAGCGACTTTAACCTGATTTTGGGTCCGTCGATTTAGTTGAATAATTTAATGACTCTAACCCATCGATTCTTATTTGCAATAATTTACAAAAATCAGTGAATCCAACGAAACTTCACACAATTTTTTTGTTTCGTTTTGGTTCTCCACCCAAATTTGTTGTACCTACAATAATATTTAATAATGGAATATAAACTTTATTGATATTTTTAAATATCAGTTTAAAGGTAGTTTCCAGTGAAAGCCTCTTTTACAATATTTTCATAAAGATTTACCAAAAATTAACCAAAGGCTAAATATATAAGGTCTTGTATAAATTTTAAATAAAACTTTTGAAAGCATTTAGGATTAACTTTATTGGTGTATGTTGCAAATTATTATTTAAACAATGAATTGCACAATTGAAAACAGTGGGTGGTTTATGAGATCTATCTTGAAAATTCATCTCACGAAATGAATAAAACCTCAGATTAAACCTTAAAGCTTAAATAAAATGGTTTCTTCTACAAATATGAACCTTATGTGTAACGCTGTTATCATTGGGCTATCATTTAAAAAAGGCTAATTTTGACCAATTTTTAAATTTTTAAAGAAATGAATCAGAAAAAGCTCCAGATCATAAGTTACGTTTATATTAATTATTAATGCAAGTTACAACATAAAAAGTTTGAAATATTGAACTTTTAAATTGTTTAAATCATTACTCTAGAAAAGTAAATTGAGCTTTTTGTCAGAAAACTTTTACAATTAATAAAAATCTGTGAAGTTTTTTTTGTGTTTAGTTCTTGCAATCTTTTCTGGGCCGAAAGCTCATCCAACCGTACGTGTTTACTTTTTACGTCCTACTTTACACCGTCACCAGCCAAATCGAGAAAGCACGAATACCGCATTGAATTTCCATCTTCACATTGCATTGCTCCAACCAGCCTGTACTGACATGAACGACTGTTTGGCCCACGGATTCTGCACTCCATCAGAAGAATTGTAATCAATCGATGAAAAACTCGGGATTCAAATCCGGCAATTGCTCGGTAAAAGTGCTAAAAAATCCAAGGTAAGATTGCGTTGCGCATGCAAATGATTTCTTCTATTTAGAAAATCAATTCTATGAAATTGGTATTCCTATATATAGAACTACTATGTTCATGTCATTTTTGAAAGTTAATCTAGCGATAATCTATAGATTGGTTAATTTATACCAAAACAACAATTTATGGAAGCCAAACGATTGTCACAGCAAATTTCACTCGTTAAATTCAAAACAAAACAATTCCTTTGGCAACGACTTAACATTTCTCACGTCATATTACCATTCAAATTTAGATCATTTGCCAATGATATTATGTTTTCATATATGCCGAATCATTATTTTGGTTTTTGTTATGAAAGTGAATGTTACAAAAAACCGTAACCATAAAACTATTTAGGCGATACTATCAATATTTTCTCACCGTCTCATAATAAAACCGCGCGATTTGATTTATTATTTATTAAAATATGCGAACGATATTTCCAAAATTCTAAACAAATTATGTTCGTTATAAACATTGTACATGTATACGACTTAAGAAATTATCCATCTTTATAGACCACAAAACCACCAAAACCGATCTGGAAAATGTAAAAAAAAAAAAAAAAAATTTAATTAAAATTTTGGTATTTAGCACTAATATAGGTTGATGATAGGTGAAGCGTATACATAATAAACCGCGAATTTAATTTTGTATTTTCACTTATTTCAATTAAAATTTAGATGTATCCAATTATGGTGCGCACAATAATTAACAAAATCTCGGTACATAATAAATCTATATGTTGTGTACATCATAATTTTTTGATCACAATAAGCACCAACATTATACTCGTCGTGCACCAAATTAATTATCCGACAATGAAAGTGATTTTTTCCCATTTCGCGCGTTAATTTATTAAACTAATTAAAACATTTATTACTTAAGCACAGATATACACAAACAAATATGTATATAGTTAACAGGCTTAATAAAAAATAAGAAACTAACAGACATAATAAACGACACCAATAAAGTAATTAATGTTTTTATAATGAGACGTTAATCTTAGCGATTTGTAAGACATATATCTTTACATGCTGAGTGCTATGATAGGATATCGTAAATTTTTATGATTCAAGTTGTGGAATTGTGTGATGCGAGATGTTTAAGAGCAAGTGTATAATTGAAATATAGTTAAAGCTCGATATAAACAAATCAAATTAAAAAGCTTGATTTCACAACAACTCAATAAATTTCGTCTTTTATTTGAACCTAAGGACATGTTACTTTTTGCAGAAAATCTTCAAAAGTCTTACAAGAGACCTATCATAATCATGCAAGACTATTGGACTCTTAACCGACCGAAACCATAACCCCAGTTTTCTTGGTCATTTGGCCTTCGAGCAACTACTGATAAGTATTACTTAACAAACCCGGCTTAAGGTGCCAACATTTTAAATTAGCAGCATTTTTGCTTAATCTTCTGTAAATTTCGTAGTTTTTTCTTAATTTTTAAAGCCATACTACCTACCATGTTTCACGTTGCCTCAGACTCCAGCAAAAAGTCAATAATATTTGTTTCCTAGAGACCTAAATAGGTCAGGTCTGACATTCATCTCGTATTCAGAGCAGTATGGAAAATTATCGTGCTCAACGTCCCAGATAGACGTTTAGTAAGGTAGAAAACTTTTGTAAAATGATAATCCTTTGTAAAGAATAAATTTTTCCATTTACTCGCCGAAAAGGTTAGTCGATGAGCCTAATGTCCTTTTGGTAAATTGGCCTTTCGCACCTGCTACCCGTTAACAGTTTCTACACAAATCATATTACGGTTTTCTTATTCTCATCCCTACGGTGACAAAAGGCTTCATCCAATACCGTTCTAATTGCACAAACTACTTGTATAAGGCACTTACATGTGCACTTTTCTATAGTCTAAATCAGTACGCCATACATAATTTGCCAATCTGATGGGCACCTCCTACGTTCGGCTTGATTCGTGATAGACCTCCTTTATATCTTTCAGCTTTCTTATACACAGTGTCCAAATGGTTTTTAAATAATTGTTTAACATCTGTTAAATAACAAGATCCTCCGCCTTCTCGGGAAAAGTAACCTAAATATTTTCGGCCTTTCTCAATACAGCAATGATGATATAACTGAGGTCAGCCTGATGGTCAATAATAACCAATTCTGAATGCAGCCTATAAGAACCAGGAGAAAAAGGATACTCACCAGATAATCTGACTGGTCTTCGAAGCGCAACTGAGAAGCGTAATACTTGGATGTGATGTCAACGCACATCACATAATTAAGAGAAGCACCGACTTTATTGAAAGGGGTGAGAAATTTTTTGCTAAAAACGAACCTCTAAATTTGTAATATTGTGCTAGAATCCATTTCGACATTCATTTCGGAGAAAATTTTTTATATGGTTATGGAGGAGAGGGTGGTGCAGGAACACTTCGTTTTCGACCATCATTATGTTACTTGCAAACTTAACATTTGCTGTTACCCTGAAACTTTTCAGAAACCCTAAAAGAACCAACTGGAAAAAATATACTGTAGTATCAGAGGGGCTTTAGCCGTCGAGTTCCCTGAACCCCAACGACTATTAAAGATTTAGATTGCATGATAGACAAGTTCCTGCAATTGGTAATTTAATTCCGCTTGTCCTACTATAAAGCCTAGAGGGAAAGAGATACCAGCACGATGGTCAAATGGTTAGAAACCTATAGGAAGGCTTGCATAACAGCTTTTAATGAGGCTAATACAACTAAGGAGTCTCAGGACTGGGACTCGTGCAAGAGAATCAGAGCACAAGAGGGAATTGAGGATCTCTTGGAGACTGTTATAAGAAAATAGAGAAGGTTTGAAAGAATTCTCGTCCTAGAAAAATTCTTTCACCAATCCATTGAACTTCTCATTAAAACTCCTCATTTCATAGAAAGCTCCGTCATTCATTGTGCACAGCAGATATCGTAGGTAATAAAGGGACTCACAAGAGTAATGTATGGTAGTATTTAACAATATCACCTTTTATAATGTTAAACGGATGCTATCAAAGAATGATTGCAAGACTGTCAATTCTGTACTGAAGAAGTCCACTATAAGGAAGAGGGTGGTTAGAGGTATATTGCAAAGGACACTATTTGGGGTTGTGTTTCCTTCTGTAGAATATGGTGATCAACGGACTGCTGCTAAAACTGGAGGATGGATACTCTTATACTCACAAGTATAAGTGTAATCGTATACGCTTATATGACATGACGATCACGATCTATGGAAACACCAGCAAGTAAACAAACCGGAGCGACAAATGATTAAAAAATCGGCATCGTAACACCCAAAAATATCGTGCTCTCCATAGCTACTACCAAGTCAAATTAAGACATAGTGACACAGTATCTAGAATAGGTCCTCCACCTTAAAAAAAATCGATTATCTGAAAATAAGAAAGTATTAAAGAAGAAGCCTGGAGGACAAATCCATGGTACTATTTTGAAAGAAATACGAAAATTAGTTTCGGAATAGATTCCTGTTTTAATGGGTGTTTTTTTCTTCTACGAAAAAAATAGGATAACAGTAATTTTGCCTCATATAAGGTAATGCTCAATCTTTTTTTTTTTTTTTTTTTTAATAGTGCCAATGGCTTTATTCTTGAATCTTTCTAAAGAAGAAACTAACAAGAAGTATTCAAATCTTATAAGCTAAAATTATTATAGTTTTTAAAGTCTTAACCAGTGTTAATACTAAATATTAGACCTCATATATTCTTTATTTATGTGTTAACCTTAACTATTTCAATTACATAATTAAATTAAATTAAATTAAATTGTCGCAAGTCCAAGTGGATCTACTCTTCTAAGTCGTCGATACCTTGGTTGTTTTAATATATCCCTGGCCAATTTGTTGGGATGCACTTGTAATTTTGAGTAATATTTCGTACTGAACTCTCTGATGATTTCTTTAACGGTTTTAATACCAAGGTCGTCGTGTATGTTACTGTTTCGAATGTACCACGGAGCGATTGTAAAAGTTCGAAGTATTTTTGCTTGCATTCGTTGCAGGAGTTCTCGATTAGATGCGCTGGTAGATCCCCACAACTGAATTCCATAGGTCCAAATGGGCATAATTATCGCTTTGTATAGCAAAACTTTGTTGCGCAAAGATAATTTTGATTTTTTGCCTATCAGCCAGTACATTTTCGAGAAAGTTATTTTCATTTGGTTGCGCTTCGCTTCGATATGATTTTTCCAAGTTAGCCTTCGGTCTAGGTGTAAACCTAAGTACCTAACTTTGGTTTGTTGAGGAATATTTACACCGTTTAATTTGACTGGTGGGCAAGTGTTTTTGTTTAGGGTGAACGTGATGTGAGCTGATTTTTGTTCATTCACATTTATTCGCCATCTTTTTAACCATTCCTCAATTTTGCCCAGATGGTTTTGTAATTCTTTTGAGGCAGTGTGGAAGTTTTTGTGTGACATCAGGATTGCTGTATCATCAGCAAATGTTGATATTACTACTTTTTCAGTGCTAGGAAGATCGGCTGTGTATAACAAGTACAGGAGTGGTCCAAGGACGCTGCCTTGCGGAACACCTGCCCTAATATCATGTAAGCCAGTGGTTGATTCATTTTGTTTAACCATATATTGTCTTTGAAGAAGATAGTTCGTCAGAACTAAGTGAAACTGGTTTGGCAGTAGCTTTTTAATTTTATAAATTAACCCGTCATGCCACACTTTGTCAAATGCTTGAGCAACATCCAGAAAGACCGCAGAACAGTACTTCTTTTCCTCAAATGATTGTTTGATGATATTTACAATCCTGTGCACTTGCTCTATTGTTCCATGTTGATTGCGGAATCCAAACTGATGGTCTGGAATAACTTGACGCTCTTCCAATACTGGTTTAAGTTTCGTTAGTATCATTTTTTCGAATAGTTTTGATACTGTAGAAAGCATGCTTATTGGTCGATATGATGTTATTTCTGTTTCTTTTTTCCCAGGCTTAGGTATCATTGTGATAAGGGAAATTTTCCATTTTTGAGGTATATAACCAGTTCGCATGATTGCGTTGAAGATGAATGTTAACAGTTTTACGCATTTATCGGGTAGTTCTCTTATCATTTTCCCCGTAATAAGATCATATCCCGGTGCCTTTTTCGGGCTTATATGATCTTTTATTGCATTCCTTACATTTTTCCACTTAAACTTAATTGGCTTAAAGGGCAAACCTTTATTCGTTTGTTCGGGTAACTTTAATTTAGTAGTATCTTGATGAGGTGAAAATACTTCCTTTAGATGAGTAGCGAAAGCTAATGCTTTTTCTTCGTCGCTTCTTGCCCATTTTCCACATGTCAGTCTTATTGGTGAATTTGAAATAATTGGCCTTTTTAGATTCTTCGTTGCCTTCCATAAAGAGTAATTGGTCTTTTCGGTTGCCGAGAGTTCACTTAAATAGTTCTCTAAACTCTGGTTGTGCTCTTCTTTTAACGCAATTTTAAGAGTCTTAATAGCGCGGTTTAATTTCCACTTCAACAAAGGAGATTTAGATTGTTGCCATTGCCTCCTTATTCTTCGCTTTTCTTGAATAAGGTTTTGGATGTCACGGGGCAGTTTGTTTACTTTCTCAGTAATATTGACAGCGGGTGTTGACATTTTTGCTGCTCTCTCCAAAACATCTTTTAACATCTCAGCAGCCTCATCAATGTCAGATGGTGTACTAAGTGGAATATCTAGGGAAGTATATTGTTCGACTAGCGACCTGTATTAGTCCCATTTAGTTTGCTTATTTGTGAGACGATATGGCATTTCTGCCTTTATGACATCAGTACTTAACATTACTATTACAGATGAATGGTCCGAGGACAGATCGTAGCAGTTGGTTGCTTTAACATTTGTGCGTGCAATACCCTTCGTTACGCAAAAGTCAATTAGATCTGGAATCTTTTTTCTATCTGTTGGCCAGTAGGTGGGTTGACCTGCTGATAAGTAATCCAAACTATGTTCCTCTATCGCTTCAAAAAGTTGTCTTCCTTTAGGAGATGTTAGTCTTGACCCCCAAAGAATATGTTTGGCATTATAGTCTCCCCCCGCAAGAAATTTTTTACCTAACTGGTTAAAATAATCCATGAACTGAGGTTTTTTTATAGCGTGTTTTGGTGGGCAGTATACTGCCGATATTACACAGTCTCCAGGCCATCCCTGCAGGCAAATGCTCGTTGATTGAATATGTTCTTGCTCGTATTTGTTAAGTTCATAGTGTTTTAACCTTCTTTTAATCAGTAAAGCTGTGCCACCATGTGCTTTGCCATCCGGATGTTTTGTGTCATAAATGGAATATCCATTAATTTTGAAATAGTTCTTATTAGTAAAGCGTGTTTCAGATATTAACATTATGTCAATATTGTGCTCGATGAGGAATGCTTGAACCTCTGTTTTGTGTTGCGCTAGGCCATTTGCATTCCATATGGCTATTTTAAGGATATTCATTTTTGATTTTTAACGACTACCTGCATCAGCATATTCATATTTTGCATCATTAGATCCATGGTTCTCTCCATCATTACCATGAAACTTTGCATCATATCAGTGAGCTTGTTTAAAGCTGAAGAGATGTTTCCTTCATCATTTTGTTGCACTTTTGGAGCAGTTCCTTTAAGAATGCTAGCGTAAGAAATTCCTTGATGTACGCTACTGTTGCTGGTTTCATTCTGCCTTTTACCTTGAATAATGTTGGACGACACTTCGGTAAACATTTTTTCCCCTCTGATGATTGCAGTTTCAGCAACCGCTGTTCTTCACGCTGCCTAGGATTAATTCTTCGTTTCAGCTCTAGATATACTGGGCAACCTCTATAGTTTGCTGTATGATTTTCTCCGCAGTTGCTACATCTTTTCACAGAGGTGTCGGCTTTATTTTTTGTACACTCCTTTGAGTTATGTAATCCCCCACAGATAACACAGACATCGCTCAACGTACAATAAGTTTTACTGTGTCCGTATTCTTGGCACTTAATACACTGTATTGGCCCAAATCTTTTTCTGGGTTCCTCAACAGTGATTCTTCTATGCAAAAGGTATTTCAAGCTATAAATTTCATGCTTTCCTTTTGATAGTTTACCATCTAGTTCCAATTCCACGCGGAATAATGGTTGGGGCACTTTTTCTCTGCTAATGATGTTAGTTATATTTTTAGCGTGAAAACCTTTATCACCTAGGGCGGTGTGTATTTTGCTAGGGTCTACGAAGCTCTCGATCCCTTTGATTATCACAACTAGTCCTTTCTGGCTCTTTAGTTGGTAGGTATAGTAACGCTTACCAATTTTATCAAAATAGCTTATCAGTGATCTGTAAGCATCAATGTTGAGTGACTGGATTTTTGTTTCTTTAATGTTTCCTTTTTTCACTCCCGAAATGTAAAAATTACCATCTGTAATTTTATTGATTAAGATGGTAAGATTTTTTGAGGATTCTTTCCTCAAATAAATTGGTGGCGGTTTCTCCTTTTTTGGAATAATTTCCTCGGGTTGCTCTTCGGTTTCTACTAAACTTGAAAACCGATTTCCATTCACTAATTCGACGCTAGCTAGTCTAGTGAATTTATTCATGCTAACATTTGCCGCCGATTTAGGACTTCGTTTTCTTTTTGGTTGCACGGTTATGTATCGGTCAATACCTGTTTGCACTAAACACTGACCTACTTCACTTGAATTTTTATTGTCGATTGACGACGATGCACTTATTTTATTTTCCATTAAATGTGGAATTGTTGCACTTTGTTCTTTTAATAAAATGTTTAAAACGTTTTTTGCAGGCGAAGCAATTTTTTCCACATTCACTTGTTTTTTTTGTGGACTATGTTGCACGTTTTTTTTTGATTCCATAGGGTTATGAGAGTTCATTACCAAATCACTCGTGGACAACGATCTCTGCGGATTTGGCCAAGCTATTTTACTTGCAGGTGGAGATTTAAACATGGTGAACCATATTTCCACGACACAATATTTTATAATTGATTTTTATAATGCTCAATCTGAAAGAAATACTTTAGCTGTATTTTTTTTGTTTTTTTATCGCTACCTCTCATTGCATTTTTATCGTAAACAGCAGAAACGAAACAAAATCAGTTAGAACGATGGATACAATCAGATGAAGTTGAGCCAGTGCCAGTAACGTCGATGACTTATCAAAAAGCAGTTCTAGTTTGTAATGCCAAAAAACGACCCAATTAGTGATTGGATTTATTGAAAGCTTAAATGGAAATATATTAGAGCACTGGTGTGTCATGAAATGAATCAGGAAAAATGCCCTTGAAAATAGAAGCCATTGCTCAGCTTTATTCAATGATGTGGCCTAGACGTTTGATAAGGTTTAAAGCTATTTAAAAAACATGCCATTTAAAATCATCCATCAGCGATTAGTTTAAATCTCAGAAGCAGTGTTGACTATATAAACATTACTTTATCCTTACAATTATCTATTTGTTAATGATATATTTATCCTTTTTAAGATTCATTTTAACAACAGTCTCACTAAACATTTAAAATGTCTACATCATCAACTGGACTAGCAGCTATTTAATATTCCAATTGATGTCCAAAACAAAAAAACATTTTTTTTTAACCAAACCTAAAATCGGAATTTTTATTATCCTCACCAAACTTTATGCTATAAAATCCCAAAAAAATTTAAATTAAACATCTCAACAGCATATTATATACACAATGGCTGAAGTTAACATTTATTATACTTGTATATCCATACACAAAATACAAAAACAAAAACATTTTTTTTAACAGTAGCCATAAATCTTTCGCCAACTTCATCCAATTTTTAAAACGAATATAAAACAAATAAAAACATAAAACAATTTTTTGGTTATAAAAACCTCTAATTTGATTTACCAACAACAACGAATCCAAAAGCAGTCTAAACCAAGTTTTAATTAAAGCCCGAAACAATAACAAAAACAACAGCACCAATTAGCACATAGCACATATTCTAATGAAATTTTTTTAACACCCAAAGAAATGATGGAAAAAATAGCAAACAATTTGCAAAGCTTTTCTCTTTGGACTGCAACATAAATATTAATAGTAACCACTAGGAAATTTTTTTTTTATTTTGTTGTAGCCTCAAGTATTTTAATTTTTTTATATTGTTGTTGTTGTACTCTGAAAAATTGCATTTTGTTCCCTACATTAGGATTGGGAATATGTTGTACAACGTTGGAAATATCTATAAAATAATTTTCTAATCGGATACCGTTCGCAAAATATTATTTCCAACCGTATATGCCCAAAGCACACCTCAACCAGCCAACAGTAAAGTTTTGTGATTTTATTATGAAACTATATTTTGTTTGATAATAATTTTCCACCGTTGACAACAACAATTTTTTATTGTTTACAATTATACATTTAGGTTATAGTCAGAACAGTGTAGTTTGGTTAGCAAAAAAAAATTCTTCAATTATAAATTACACTCGTTGATTTTTGGACACATTAAAACCACTCAACACAATATAAAAGTTAAAATTAAAGTTTTGTAATTATGATTTTGATATAAATTAACAACAACAACGCCATATCCCACATAATAGTATTATGAGGCATGAAAAGATGAAGGTACGCGGAAAATCCTTTGAGGCGGATTTTTTGTTTATTTTAATTTTGTTTTAAAATTGAGTTTGTAAATAATTTAGTTGTACGGTGATTGTACTATAGTGAAAAAAATATTTACCGTTAATGATGCACTCCATGATGTTTCGCCACTTTCCGACGAGGCTGTGCATGTGTACAGGCCCGAATCGCTTAGTTGAAGATCTGTAAAAAAAACGAAAAAAAAAAATGTATTGTAATATGGTGTAAAATACATTTCTAGACTTAAACACATCTATAGAGCTTTTATCGATTAAAAATAAACTCTTAAATATTTATAAATGATAATTTACAAAACTTAATTTTTACAAAAAACTAGTAAACAAAGCTTTACATTTAAAATGCTCCTGAGTTAGTCCGTAAAGCTCGTACCATTTTTTCTTTTAATATTGCAGTGTATATAACAAAACATAATCTATGTGCAGCTTTTTCTTGGTAACTTTTGAATAATATTATTTAAATTTTTTTGGAAATCATACAATTTATTCACAATATCTGAGCGTTTCAATCAAAAAGCTTTTTATATTTCTTTTGTTCAGAAACCAACTTTATCGTTAGTTTTTATTTTGTTTTATTCTGTTGTGTTTCAAAAACGGTTGCAACAACAATTAGTTAAAATTAAAAAAAAAACCGAGTTCCTTTCAATTTATTTAAAAATTTTAACTTGTAAAGTTAAAGTTAATTAAAGAAAGCCTTCTTTGAAATAACTTAAACTTAAGATTAAAGTTAAAAAGGAGATTATTTTTGCATGTTTAAAAACTCTTGAAATTTACAAAGTATACTTAATTTATTGTACTGCAACAATTTAATTTTAAGGATTGCTTTGATGTGTACTTTTATTAAAGCTTTGTCACGTTTAAATGTATTATTGAAAGCCAGTTTTAAAATATGTTGATATTATGAAGCATGCTGAAAAGTTATTCGACCTTTTCACCAATTTTTATGATCAACAAGCTTTTTTTACATTGCTTTACACAAACAATGTAAAAAAAGCTTGTTGATCATAAAAAGTTGATTTAAGTTTAAATTTTTAACATAGTAATCTAGGGTTTGTTTTGAAATCAACAGTTTTGCAAAAGGACGTTTGTTTGAAAATATTATTTAGGTAATAATATTTTTGGAAGCTTATTTTACAAGGCATTTGTAAGGTTCAATTTTTTAATTTTGTTTAAAAGGTTTAAATTTATTGTTCTTTAATATATGGTTTTAAGCTTTAATTTTAAAATTTTAATTTTTTAGTACTAATATATTTAGTACTAAAAAATTAAAATTTAAAAATAAAACAGTTGAGCTGTGAAAAGTCAATCTAAAGTTGTTAGGCTTTTCACTAAGCTTTTTATATATTAAAAGCGAAATTTGTATGCAATGAAATAATTTATTTTTATAAAACCAACTTATTAGGCAAAGTTTTAATAGATAATCGATTTTTTGTAAGTTTATTTTATGCCAGTATTTACATTGAGTCGAGGGTTTTTGATTAAGGAATCAGTCATCACACTCGAATCACATTTTATATTTGTATTACATGTTTTTTGGACAATTTATACATTTTTCGTAAATTTTGTTGGCTGTTTTGTGGACTCTGCTGATTTTTTTTACAAAAAAAGATATCCGAAAGTGTAATTATATTTTGTATCAATTTGTATACTGAAGTCGAGCGTTTTTGATTAAGGTATCAGTCCTCAAAATCGGATCACTTTTACGCATTTTATGAACAATTCAATTAAACCTTTTTCGTAAATTTATCCTTAAACTTACTTAAATTTTCAATTTTTTTATTTTGAGCGTTTTTTACGAAAATTTTTTTCGAGCGTTATTTGAAATATTGTATTTACTGAAAACCGTTGATCCTAACCAAATTTTTTTAACAACCAAGTATTTAGGTATATTATACACTTGAGATTTTTTTTTAATTTAAATTTTTCGTTTTATTTTATTTTTAAACCATTACTGATAGAAAATTTGCAAATTTAAGGAAAAGAATACGAACTTGACTTTTTATTAACAATTGAGCTTTGACGATTATTTGGAGATTTTCTAGTAAATTTTTAACACTATAACAAGTGTGAAATAAAAAAAATTTTAATGATCAAAGCGTTGGTTTTAAAAGCTAATTTAATAGCTTTGGGAATAATAGATCACTTTAGAGAAAAACCCCAAAAATTTTAAATTCAACTTATAACAAGTAGTTTTGAAAGTTCTTTTTACTTTTACCATAAAATATTTTGAAGCTTTTCTATTAAAAAAAAATTTAGCCAGTTTTTGCTTCACAGAAGAGAAAAACTTTTAATGTAAGTTATATGAAACTTTAGGCTCAGAACGGTGTCTGGGAAAATTATTGGCACAAAAGTAGTTATAACTTTTATGAAATATTTAACCGTCCTTAGTTAACCGTAAAGTTTAGTTTTGTTTCGTATTAGCACCATTAGAACTTTTATTTCTTTTTTGGACTGAGACATACAATTGTTTTAATTGGCAAACAGTTGAATCAGCTTTCAGTATTTAGCTTCACCATTAAGTAGGTCTTAAAGTTGAATTACGTTTCTTCATGATACATTTATATCAAATTCATGGTTGATTATTTAAGACGAGTCAGAAGTACGATATTTTTATTAATTTTGCGGTACAGCTTATAAAGAACAATTCCAGATAACTGCAAACTAGTTGAGAAATTTACAAAATATCATTAGTATATCATTAGTAAATATCATTAGTATATCATTAGTATTGCGATTTATATAGCTTTAAGATTGTTCAAATTATTTGAACCGATCTTTATTTAGAGCTGTCAGTTTTTTCATAAACATTTTAATCTTTTAAAATTAAAAGCTTTTTCGTTTGCAACCGGATTATATAAATCAGAATGAAATTTACGGATGCATCAAACATCTTTCATAAAAGCTTTATTTTTAAAAATTAGTTAAATATATTACGGTAAGATATTACAACACTGGTTTAGCGATCTTTTTATTTATACGAAAAACTAAACTTTTAAACTGTAAATTTTGGAATAAATTTCAAGAAACTTTTAGTATTTTAAATTTACATCTGTGTTTTTAAAACTAAAAATCTTAAACATACTTATTCTTCAAAAATCAGTCGATGTAGAAGTTTAGAAGTTTTTTAGATTTGAATTTTTAATTTCAATCCGATTTTTGTGCAGAAAAGACCTACGAATATTTTGTTTTTACTAAAGTATGTCAGAAAAGTTTATCTAATACTTATTTGACAATTTAACATGATAATAGTTTTACTAAAGCTTTTTGATTTAAAAAGAGATATCAATGCTTAAATTTTTAACATGGTTTTGCTGGGTTTTATTTAACTTAAGAATTAGAGCATTAAAAACAGTTAGGATTTAAATTTGTTTTACATATTTTAACTTATGGTTTTAAGCTTTAATTTTAACTTTTTAAATTTCTTTGTACTTCCTATCAAATAATAAATAAGTTGACCTATCAAAACTCAGGTTAGCTTTTATACCAAGTGTTTAACATACGGATAGTAAATTGTATATACACCAATATATCAGTCCTTTTTGCTGCAATAAATTGAACAAGAGGACAATCATTTGCTGTGCTTTTTAATTTTTTGTTGCATTTTAAAAAGTAAATAGTAATACTAAATTGATTGAAAATAAAAATACTATCCGATTATCGACTAGTTTAATTTTAAACATCGACATGGTTTTACAATTCTTAGAATTACTGCTGAAGAGCTTTTTATTTTATGTTTTACATTGTTAATTTTTTTTTAAAACCTTTTGATTTTATCAATCCAAAGTTTTATAACATAAATGATTTAAATTTAAAGATTTTTAGTTTGAAATGTAAGCTTTTATTTTAAAGCTTTTTTTATTCACAAATAAGTTAAAACAACTGTTTAATAACTTTATTCCGAATGGTATCTTATTTTTGGCAAGTTTAGTTACTATAACTAAATTTAAAGCATTGAGCTTTTGTACTCAAATGTGTTGATACTAATACTTAAAACTTTAAATAAATACACAGGGACGTAAAATATGTATACACCAATACGAATAGAATAAACTCCATTTGATAAAAACAACTGTCCAAGAGTTGGTTCTCTTGGTCAAGTAAATACGTATGACTTAATATTTTAAACTTGTTTGAGAAAAACATTTGCGGAGCTTTTTTTTTTTATTTTTTATTTTTTAAAGATGTAAATTTTAAATGTCGATTAAATATTTTCAATTAGTTTTGAAGAGCTTTGCATTAAATACAATTTTTAAGAAATAAATTCCAACTGTTAAAAAAGCTTTAAAAAGCTTAACAACTATTGTAGCTGAAAGTTGAATCATATGGTAAATTACCATTAATCCGTTTAAAAGGATTAAAAGGATTTATTCCTTTTTCCAAAGCGTTGAGCTTTTGCCTCAAATTGTTTTAATCACTAATACTTAAAACTATAAATATTTAGATACTCACTGACAAAATTATTTTTTCGAGCTTTATTTATTTGAGGCATTTGAAAGATTTAAAATGTAAATATTGAATTAATTTTCAAATGTCGACTACAGATTTTAATTTTCATTTTAAAGGCAATTTCAAATGACTACACAAAGTAACTGTAAAACGATTTTTGTTATATTTTATAAAAAGTTTTTAATTTTGGTTGGTTTAAAGCTTAATTTAAATTTGTTATATTATTGTTTACATATCAACGTTTTTCTGTTTTTAAAGTTACTGAATGATTACAACTGTTAAACTGCGACAATCCCCATAGAGTCTTTAGCTATTTTAGTTAGTTTTATAACTATTTTGAAAAGCTTTTCAGATAATATAAAGGTAAAACATGTTTTTAAAATTTTCGATTTTAAAATAGCTTTTCCTTTTTTCAATTTAAAACTTTATTAGTTATTTAATTTACATTTTGAAGCTTTTACTATAATGCTTTTGTGTGTTTCAAAACGAGTCACAACAACTGTTGTTGAAAGTTGGATCATGCATTGCTGATAAGTCGTATATTTTTTTGGAAAGTTAAATTATTATAAATAAATTAAAAGGTTCAAGCTTTTGCATTAAAATGTTGCACTGAACTCTTTAAATATTTACATACTTACTGTCAAATGAGAACAGATTAAAAAATTTTGTAGTTCCACTAACTGAATAAAAGGATCACTTTTAATTTTAGTGCACTTACATGTAAATAAAATATTGACATTTTTTAAAATTATTCAAGCTTTATTTTATAAATTATTTTCAAGATTTAAGCTGTAAATATTAAATTGATTAAAATAGTTGAAAATTTCAAACTTTAGTTATGGATTTTTATTTAATAGAGTTCTGAAGCTTTATCCTAAAGTTTTTCTATTTCTTTTACTAAATAAGTCATAATCACTGTTTTAATAGGAGAATACCTAGTATATCATCAAATTATCGTTTAATATTTTGAATATGTTTATTAATCAGATTTAATTTTGAAGCTTTTATACAAAGTTTTTTTTTTAATTAGACAAAAAAGTACACACGTACATACATTCCATTTGGTGAAAGAAACTATTTAAGGAAGTGGCTTTTAAGATCAGTTTAATAAATTAATGTAATTTTAGAAAATCGTTTGTTCGAGCTTTTATTTTATAAAGCTTATGTTTTTTTACTAAATAATTGACTAGTGTGTTAATCAAGAATAATAGTTTAATAAGGGAAATGATCAAACATCTGCATAATAACAAAACTTTTTGGCTAGTTTAGTTACCATAACTAAATTTAAAGCTTTAAGCTTTAATATTTAAATATTTAAATGCTGCTTTTATTTTTAATAAACCTGGTGCGATTTAAACGGTAAAAATAGAATTGATTAGTAACAGTTTGCACTTTTTTACATGAAGTTAGATTTATAATAAGTTTTAGAAAGCTTTAAGCTTTTAAGGATTTAAATCTATTATATTATAATTTAAATTTTAAAGTTTTTATGTTACTTAATAAGTCATAATCCATAATATCGTTAACAATTTCGAAATTTTATTACCATAACTAAATTTTAAACTTTTAACTTTCACATAACATGTTTACTAAAAGCTTTTGTTTTTTTTATACGGAATTTATTGTTCCTACACTTTTAAGCCATAATTTTTAAGCTATAGCTTTTTCTGATCGTCCAAATTGCTTAATTTGATAAGCCCAAATAAAACTATTTAAACGTTTTTGCAAGTTCAGATCCTGTTAGTAAAAAAGAGCTTTTAACTTTTATATTTAATTTTGTGTGACCATCGAATATTTTAAATCTGAACATTGACTATGAATCTATCTATATGAGTGAATCACTTTAAATGCCAGGTTTTTGTTTTTTGAAAGTTTCTTCTTGAGCTTTCTTTTTTTTTAATAATTCGTTAAATTTTAGCAATGAACAGGTGAAGTTCCTATATTTAGTTGAAGCATGTTAATCTGTTAAAATGTAAATAAATTTGATTGATAAAATTTAGACAGAATAAATTTGATTATCCAACTTTTCTGGATTTTATTTTAAAATAAGGAAGAATTTCAATTTGAACTTTTATTTCAGTGCTGTTCTCTGAATTACTATGCATGAAAAGCTGTCTTTAAATACAATTTTAACAAAATTGAATAATATCTTATTTTAAAAATGTTTTTTTAATTTAAAGCTTTACTGCAGCAATGTGTTAAATTTCTTGTATTTTAAAGCATTAAGCTTAACCATTCAAATACTCAAGACAATTTTACTTAGAATTTAAAATAATTAACCACCGACTGTGAATTATTTACACATGAGCAACTTTTACGTCAAATTAATCTATGACAAGTTATGATTTTGAGCTTTTTATCGAGCTTTACTACCATTTACATTAGATTTCACTTTAAAGCTTTTTATATTTCTATAAACGATTCATGACAGCTATTATAGTCGGTAACTTAGTCGGTAAGTTTATTAACCATATTTAAATAAGAAGCTTTTACACTCAGCTTTTTTAAATTGACAGTGAAATAGGTATATGCGTACTAATAAAATTTTCCATTTGGTAAATTTAACTAATGAAGAGGATCACTTTTAAGATTCGTTGAAATACAATTTTAGATGTGAGCTTATTTTCGAAGAAAAAAATTATCCAGCTTATTTGATACCTTTTAGATTTAAATTATAAATATCGAATAACTTAGCAACAATTTGTATTTTATAAATAAAGATTAAAGATTTAAATTTAACTTAAGAATCTTACTAACACGAAATTTTCAGTATTACCATGAAGAGCTTTTATTAAAAATGATTTCAATAGGATTAATTATGCAATATTTTAAAAACATGAAATAACATTTTTAATAAAAGCTTTTCGTTTTTTATACCCAATATTTATTGTACAATTTGAAGTTTTAATTTTTAAGTTTTTTTAGTTTCATTTTTAAGCTTTTTTGAAATAATTTTTTTTACAATCAAATGTGGCATAATTTGATATATTTTTATAATATCTAAAATTTTTATAACGAGTTTTAGATACAATTACTAAATTGAAGCTTTTGCTTTTTATATTAAATTATGTGTGCACTTACAATGGAACTTTTTCAAACTGGAAGAACATCCTTGATTGTGATATATAGAAATGGAATTTTAATCTTTTTAAAGCTTTTTTTATTGCGCTCTTTTTTGAGGAATTCATTACGTGTTAACGTAAAATGGCACTTTTTATATTTGTGTTCGATATGGGTTAGTGTTTAAAAGAGTTTTTAACAGTTTAATTTTGTATCTATACTCTCTAGAAAAAGCTTTTGAGTTTTTCAAAAATTGAGCTTTTCAGATTATTTGAATAGTTTTAGTAATTTATTGAAATTATAATACGATCGGAGCTTTGGTTTAAAAAAGCCAATTTTACAGTTAAGGATTTAACATAATTATATAGAAACACAAAAAAAATTGGGATGCAATTTAAAAAAAAAATTTTGGAAGCTTTTTCAGTAAGAAGTCACATTTAATATAAAGCTTTTTTAATATGTGTAGTCAACAAATTTCGTAGTTCTTTCTTTAAATAAAATATTTTTTAAATCACACATATCTATACTGATTTCTAAAGCTTTTACTATTCTGTTACTTTCTCAGTCCTTAAAAATGTGTTATGTAGTTAAAATATGCCTACTATCTATAATAATTCCTCATTAATCTCAAAATTTTTTGGCAAGATTAGTTTTCATATATAAAATTTAAAGCTTTAAGCTTTATTATTAAAACAATGCTAAGCTATTTTAAGCTTCACGAAAAAGTTTGGTGATATAAAACTTAAAGCTTTTTTGAAAACCAAATTTATGATAATTAAAGGTGATTGGGTATATTGTATTGGTATAACCATACATACATCCAACTTGGTACTTCATTATACCCTTTAACTAAGGCAAACATTACTTAACCAACAACCAAATTTCCTACTAACAATGTCTGCCCGATATCAAATCAAAATTGAGAAACCATTACTTAACAAACCAACCAACTATATCAAGTCTTTTCTAAAATCAGACAAAAAAATCTTTTCCACCACCTGATAAAGAACGATCTATCCTTTTTAAATCCCCAACAAATACTAAACAAACATATCCATCTTAGGATAAACTCCATCCCAAAATTATTTTTTTCTATTTTGCTGGAAAATGAATTCAAAATATTTAATTCTAAATTACATAATAATACAGTTATCTAATTTTACGCATGAAAAATTCAGTTTCCTATTTCAACATTAACAGCACACACACACATACATATACAGGAGATTTAGAAGAAAATTGAAATACAAAAGCTTTTTGTTTAGACGAGTGTGAGCTTTTATCAAAATATAATTTGTTAATTCTATTATTTATTTGCTTTTTAGGGGTGTATGGATGGAGCAAATGAATAATTTTTATTTTCTTATACTGCTAAGCCTTTTTAAGACGAATCCTTAATCTCGAGACAAATGTTTATGTAGATAGAGACGTTCGTCTTATGTGAGTACTTTACGACGAATTAAACGTTTTTAATTTATTTTATGGATTTTTTAATTTTTTTTTTATTTACTCAAGTGTTTTAACTCTTTTTGGTGTGCTTGTGGAAATTTCATTTAAATCTAACAAATAAATTTAAAGATGGTGCCCTAGCATCAGTTTATAGAGTATGGAAAAAAAGGAAAGACGAAAACGAACAAGTAAAATAACAATTAAGTTAATATTTATGATCAAACATTAAATTTTATGGTTGAACATATTTTCCAATTGTTTTCCTTGTTGTTGTGTGTGTGTGTGTACTTGTAGTTTAATTATAAAATGACAACAACAACTATGGTAATAATGAAAATGATTCAATTTGACGTCGTCGTCGTTGTCATCATCGTCTCGGATAAACTATAAAAGTCTCGTTATTAATTTTTTTTCCGTAATAAACTAATTATTGCAATCATTCGATGGCCCCCCCACTGGTCGGAGGGCACTGAAATAAATCGTATAATACAAATTTATTATTTATTGCTGCATTCCTACAAAATAGGATACGACTCTATCGAACTAGATTCTTTGCTATGACAATGGTGAGATAATGGTTATTTATCAGACCAATGATGGAAATTTGGAACATTTCTTGTCACTGCCGACCTATTAAATGTTTCGGCAGTCTTTGTGTTTTTACTAATGATAAAATAACGGTGCAGGAATTTAAAAACCCAATATCGGCGGGGTTTAGGGGGTGAGCGATTCAAGAATAGTAAAGGCTCAAGAGATCGCTTATAGAGACACATATATCTGAGGCAGTCTTGCTTCCTGATCTGAATGAGGATTAAAATAAACAAGACAAAAGAATCGAATTTGAAGTTAAAAAACAGATAAAATGTTCGAATATGTGAAGGATAGGAACAATGTATTTGCATGGCAAATTAAATAGGATGGTTTGGTTAGTTAGAATATCCTATAATGAGGTAAAAAAGAAATTTAAAGAACTCAGTGAGAAATTGGGAGGAACCGAGGTAGCTCTGAAGGTACATCGTGAATATGAAGGTCATCCCGAGACAAATTTACAAATTATAGTAGATTGTTCGCCCCAGTGACTCGAGAAACCTTGTTAGTGCAAAACTAAACAAGATAAAGATTCATCGCTAAGACGAGTCAACAGTTAAGCAAGAAATAAATAAATTACTACAACTGCGTGGGCTCTGACAAATCTGAATCCAACCTTAGAACTAGAAAAAACTGGAGAAAGAAGCGCTTGTAGATAAACCAGAATGGCAAAGCGTAGCACCAGACTAAGTCAAACGGATATGATTTTGATACCAAAAGGTGCCATGTCGTATGTTAAGGATTCAGAATTTACTGGTCTGGAGGAAACAACTATTTTCCAATCCCAATTGGAAAAAATTATAGGTCATGAAGCTGATGTTAAACCCTTTTTATAAGAAGTTATTGTAAAATAAGAGACATGATGGGGTGACTACACAGGACGAAGGACTTCAGGCATTTTAATCGCTGGTGGAAGAAACAGAAGGTATTGTCTATATAAAAAGGCTGTTAACTTTTTATCCAGGGACACAAATCAAAGTGGTTAGCCTTTCAAGCAGAAAATATCATATCCAAAGGGAAAATACGGGTTAGTTGCATGAACTCAACAATGTAGGAGTTTAAAGGATAACACTGTGAAGCTACACAAAATCTGCTAGTGTTGTTGAATATAGTTTTGATGCAAATTTACTCAAGCCAGTAGAACCATAGAAGAGTTCAAATGCTTTTTAGAGGGTCAGACTAGTAACGCAATCAAACATTGCCCTTTGTTGATTAGGCCTGGGCTGTTGAATGGGGAAGCCGAGCAACTCATAATAGAGATACAGCTCTACTGGAGGCATTTTCGTTATTTCCAGTGGTAATGCTGAATATAGGAATCTCCTCCACATTTTGTAAAGCTAGCGCTAGCTCGATAGTTGATCTCAAATGGATAAATGTGTGTCTCCTAACAAAATATATTAAGTTAGGCAGTAAGTGATTTATACACAAACAGCAATCAAAAAGATTAAATATTTGATATGGAAATAAAGTATTACCAAAATAATTTAGTCAATTTCAGTTAAGTAGGTCCTCGTTTTTTTACGTCCAGTATTTGACACGAAACAGCACGATGATGATACCTAGCGAGAATATAAATTCACAAACTATAGAATTACAAAATTAGTCTAAATCGATAAAATTCAGGAAACTCTCGAGATGAAAATTTACAAAACGAAATCTTGGCATCAAAATGCCGCCAACGAGTTTTTGTATGTGACAAATTCGCTGACAAAACAAAATAATAATTTCCAATAGATTAACAACATAGATTTTGGAGAACAACTGACGCGGCAACAAAATCTATCGAGTTAGATCAAAAGCTGGATAAAACTATATTTTTATACACTATACAGATACAGCAATGAATCATATAGTTTTTTGTTCTATTATTCATCGATGACAGCCAAAAATGTTATTTCGATGATTTTTATCGAATATTTTTTTTTTTTTTTTTTTTTAATTAAAATTTATGTCGACGAATTGTTTTTGATGATTTATCTTTGTGTCGAGATAAAAACTAAATTTGTACCCGCCGTATTTAAATATCTTAATTTTGTCGAGTGCGGTGCGGTGGATCCATTTCAAACGGTTTCTTTGTTTATTTTATTTTTACACCGAATAAACGACCATCGTACTCAAACGAAGGATACAAATTTATTATTTAAATTAGCCCAGTTGATTTAGAAAAAAAAAATAACGCACAAATTTTATACATCACGATAACAATGGCTCGCATTTAGAAACCAAAAAAGGAAACAAAAACAGTTTGAAATTGATAAGATGAAATTTAATTTACGAACAAAATTAGAAAATCGCACAAAAATACGGGTACCTATTAAGTACTTGAAGGAAATGGAAATTAGGTAGAACGACGGAGAATTTTAAGAGGGATATCGTTTCGAAATATGGTTTTAAATTTTAATTTATTTAAAAAAAAAATTTGATTAGATAAACTGAAATAATAAAGTGTTTTGGGTGCCGTAATTTGGTTTCAGGCGCAATCAAACTGACACACCTTATAAACGAATGTACTATATACACACACCAAATATCGTTCCGTTTTAATTGGATTTACATTTTACGTAATTATTTGTTTAGTAAAATTTATTACCTCTCTCTAATGTAGAGTCCTTCTAATTCCTATATTTGTAAGTATTCAGATTACTGTACCATCTATTAGATGAGAAACCAAACTATGTTTGGCAGAATTGCTCGCATCAATTCACTCTAACTTATGCACACCTCTAAAACTAAAGAAAACGAATAAGAATTTTTCTTGACCAGAGAATTGCAATAGAGCATTCGAACTGGTAAAAAAAGCTTTAAGTACTGCTACACTTCTAGTCCATCCAATAAATAACACACAGTTCAGACTGACAACTGTCAGTTTAAATACTTACACCAATCGGTGAGGTACTCCGACAGTATAGCCTTGCATATTTTCCAAAAAATGGGCAGAAAATTTTAATTTTTAATTGATTTGAAATGGCCTTAACTCCTTTAATAATGAACTTTGGGTTGGGTTTCAAGGATTAAATGATAGTTATGACAAGACTATAATGCCGATTTTCCCTAAAATAAATTTGTAATTTTTCGAAAAAAAATCCAAATTTTGACAGTCTATATAGTATAATGAATATTTGGAACCACTGGCCTTCTATTCAAGACAACTTCAGCCCACAGAAATTTAATATGCAGTGTTTGGTAGAGAATTATTAGTAATGTATCAATCTATAAAACAGTTTCGTTATTTCATCGAAGGTAGAAATTGTACAGCCCTTACAAACCACAAACCTTTAACTACTGCTATAGCTTTTAAAACTGATCGTTGTCCTAGACAAACCAAGCAACTGTAGTTTAGATCACAACTTACCATATATATAAAACATATCAGCAGCAAAACCAATGTGGTTGCGAATTACATATCAAAAAGCTTAATATTGAAATCGATGCAATTAAAGCTATATAGGTTTCCACGCAAATGCAAGATGAAGCGCTTAAACAATTTCAAGCTAGACAGCCATACATACCTAAAGACATGCGAATTGAAGTTTTTCATACCATCCGAAACTCTCACATCCTGGTATTTGGGCTAGTCGTAAACTCATGGCTACCAAATATTTCTTGCCCAGCATGAATAAAGATTCAGCCTATTGGACAAAAACATGAATAGAATGTCAACAATCCAAAGTTTTCAGGCACATAAAATCTCCAAATGAAAAATTTAATCTACCGAAGTCTGAACATGTACATGGTAGATTTTTGTGGCCAATCTTGTAGCGGAGGTTCAGGTATTATTACCTAGAATTCATTGGAATAATTTCAGTTCCAAGCCAATTCACGGCTTTGACGTGAAAAGTAAGTTTTGCTTTAAGTACTGGACGAGGAGAGATTTGAGAAGGGATTTCTAGGCGGAGAAGCGGCAAATGTCATAAAACACGGTATCATTTCGTAAGCTCACAGTACTTAGGAGAAAACTGTGTGATGAGATTTGATCATAAAGATTACATTATGTCAAATTTTATTCGTCAATTCTTTGCACAACCGCGTATTCATGTTTCACCAAAAGATATTAGGCGCAGTTAGAGAGGTTTGACTGAATTAGGCAATAGATAAAATTTGCGAAGGATTGCTGATTTATTTATTGTTCGAAAAGTGCGGTAAAGAAAGAAGAAAAACTTGGGTATTAAAAGCAGTCGACAAAATATTTCCCACAGTTGATGAGTTTACGTCATTTCTCGGCAACCTTATAGTAACGCTATGGAACGCGCCGAGCCTGTACATAAAAGGAACGTGAAAACTGGTAATTCAAGCACTAATGCAAACGTTTTGGCAGCAGTTACGTATCTATAGTGCGATCAACAACATTTGCTTCACAAATGCAACAAAAAGTTTTATGATCAACCCTCAATAAATGGTGAAGTTACTTCAAGCGTCAGATTTCAAGCGTCTACGAAGAAAAGTTTTTTAATCAGTTGTGTTTAGCTAGGAAAAGAGCACAAATGCCAGGATCGGGACTGGTATCTTCAAGCATTGTAACTAACCTTTTCAAAAAAGTATTTTCTTACTCAGCGATTAATGACATTGGAAGTAGCCTCATCAAAGTTTGATTCCTCGCAAATTCAATTTATGGATAAATTAAATTTAGCAAATCCAAATTATTATAAGTTTGGAAAATTAGATTTGTTAATAGGTTATATATCAGATCCAGCCGCCAAAGCAACGCGAAATTTGTTACCATCCCATAGTTAAGAGAACATAAGTTTTTGTAGCAACGGTTAATATGACTGAGAGCCACAATCAATGTGGCCAAACGAACAATGACGCATAGTTACTTTAGAAATACCACTACACTCCATGCATAGTTAAAACCAACTTTTCAATTACCTTTTGGAAGCGGTTCTATATGGAATATCAGTACAATCTGCATCAACGAACAAAATGGCAATGCACACAAAACAAATTTGAAAATAGACGACAAAGTTCTTCTTTAAGAACATTTTTTCCTTCGTTCAAGTTGGTTATTCGTCGACTTAAAGAGGTTCATTCAGACGAAGATGGTCTCATTAGAGTCGTAACAATCAAAACAGCCAACAGCGATTACAAACGTCCATTAAACAAAGTGGTTCTAGTTCCAATTGAAGCAGTGAGTGGTGTTCCCTTAAGGTCGTGAGAATGTCGGAAAATCAAGCTGGGACAACATAATACAAGTAAATCTTTATTCAATGTAATTTTGAAATACTTTTCTTTCACAAGTTTGTCTTTTTTGAATTATTGAAGTTTTGACGTTAATTTGACACTTCATTTTATTGTTTTTATTGCCACTTCATAATTTGAATTTAACAGTTAACAGCTAAATTCTAACCAGCTGAAAAATACTGCTGCAAATATAATATATTAATATGCATAAATATATCACGTAATATCAATTAATCACGTAATAGCGGTTTGATTTGTATGAGTAATACCATAAATTAAAATATATATAGATGTCCAAAGCCGATCGATTTGATATCATAGTAAAACAATGGAACCCAGCGCAGTTGTTGTAGTTGGTATATAAAAAAAGTAAATAAACGTTATAAAAATCATGAAGGTCGAATTTTTTTGTTTTATATTTTTTGTTCCTTATATACTACTAGGCATTTTTTCGTGCGATTGACGATTTATATTTTAAAATGTTGGTTTTCTTGTTCGTTTTGTGAATCGTGTCGTGGTATTTAGTTCAAATTTATTTTGTTTTTATCACTTTTTTGAGTAAAAAAAACCGTTATATAATTTAAAATCCCCGTTGCAACCCTCCCCCGTTGGGATTCGAGCCCGGTACCTCCCATCCCAAACACCTCAGCTTTAACCACTGCGTCAATTGCTCGGTTTCCTAATAACTCATTTGCAAAACTAAATAAGCTAAGTTGCCGAAAATTTAAAACCCTTGGAAACAAATTCTTGCAAAATTTGTGTACGACTATTTCTTGTTAAGTTATTGCAATTTTTTTCGCCAAAAGAAGGAGGTCGCCAAAATTGTTTCATTGGGACTTCCAGAAACCATATACTTGTCTGTAAAAGATTACATCGCAATTGTTTAACACTTTGTTTAATCCATTTTATGAAATTGCATCTTTTATCTTCTAATTCTGCTCATTCAATGATTTCATAATTACTAGGTTTCTAAAAAAAAGTTTTACACTTTCATCTATAACTATGGACTATTTTAAATGTTTCAAAAAGATCGTTCTATAAAGTACTGCAGAGGCCAAAAGTATGATAATACGGTTAATATGAAAGGGAGATAAGGAAATGCAATCTCGGATCAAACTTGTTGAATCAAGAGCATTTTTTGAACCATAATCAGCACCCTTAGTGAACCGGTTTTCTAGTAGAATTGATGCATTGCGGCCTTAGGATAATTAAAGATAATTTAGGGGATATTTATTAAGTTTTGATTCAAGCTGCAGAAAAAGGTGATTCAAACAAAAAGGTGATGGCTTCTGCTTTGGGTGATATAATATTTCAGTTTACATTTATTTTTAATCTTTTTATTTGGCATTTTGGAGAGTATTAGAGAACCACAGTGAACTATTCTGTTTTTTTCGATATCCAATTTACGAAAGAAGAACCAAACATTTTGTATACTAAATGGATGAATTTAGAGATATCCCTTACAAACGTAAATCAGAGCGATTTAAACGGAAATGAACTAAATATTGAATTGAGAATATTACAGAATATAGTTCAATCAAAAATGTCTCCTAAACAAGTGTTTGATTTCGCAACTCAACAAAATGTGTTTACTTTATACCGCAATACCGTAATAGCGGTTCAAATATTATTAGTTTTGCCAGTTACGGTAGCGTCTGGAGAACATAGTTTTTCAAAATTGAAAATAATAAAAAAAAATTTAAGATCTTCCATGACGCAGGAAAGATTAGTTGGCTTAGTTTCAATTTCAATCGGGAAAGAAATGGCTTTAGACTTTGTATAGATTGATCCGAAATATTGACTATGTACAGGCACCCTTAAACTTATTACGAATTAAAAATCCAACTAACATTTTATCCATTTTTAATTAAATTAAATCATATCGAGGAATAGGCCTGCCGAGGAGTGATTTGAAATGGCTTAGTTAAAATAGTAAATAAAAAAAATGCACCGGGCGCCAAAAAGTCTGAGACCGGCCCTGGGCCGGCATGATCTATACTTGGGATTGGATGATAATAAATGAGCGCAAGAAGTAAAATCGTTTACATAAATCCTCGTATCTCGAACGATACTGTCAACAAAATCACAATGAAGATACAAGAAAAAGAAGAAGTGGTTAGATATCAATTTATCGAAAATGGTTATAGTGGTGGTTCTTTATTGTTTCTACAAAACATATGTTTTGTAAAAATTCATAAATACATAATATTTAATATACTTCATTATATAAAACATTTTTTCGTTTATATACTTAGAACAACAACAATAATATTACAACAACCATAGTGTAAGTAATGGGTTCCATTATTTACACTAACAATGCTGTAGTGCAGATCGCTATATGGCTTTGTCTCTCTATATGTCTTTCCTTTATGGTAATACTTTAATCAAAAGTTCTCGAAATACTACTGCAAAAAGTGCATTTATTTCCATGAATTGTGAGATGTCACTACAATACAAATTTAATGTTAATATTATTTTCAAAGATGTCACTAATAAGTTAAGTATTAAAATTGTTGAGTGGATGGAAACCAAAGCTGGTTGTAAAAAGTTGTTTAGCGCGGGTGAAAAATAAAAAAATGAAAAGTTGACAATTTTTTTTTTATGAGGAACAGAAAGCAGACGTCCAAGCGAAAGGATTAACTTAATATATTTAAGAAATAAAGTTTCAACAGCGATTGTGTTTAACATCATTCTAATTAAAACTCTGGATTCGCCAATTGATGCTGCATGTGGTTTTTGTTTTAATCTCATCTGATCCATCGACAAAAAAAATTGCAAATTATACCAATTTTGTTAATAGCTGCTTTCGACATTCTGGGTAACTATTAGCTCCATTACAACTCTTAAATTATTAGTATGAATTCATTTTAAACAGTGAGCCACTTAGATTTTTAAGTTATTTCAGGAAATTCTTCGAAATTATTTGAATATTTCGAAATTCAATATAATTATATTTACATTTAATATTAAATAAATAAATCAATAATTTTATTTATATTTACATAGTTTAAATTAAAATTTAATTTTTTTTTGATAATTTGGTCAATCAAATTTAATGAAGCATTAACTTTATGTATATTATTGATTTAATGCTTTTTATGTATTATGTCGGTATATTTTTGGTTGGTTAATAGCCTTTTATGTGGATGTACACACATACACACACACGAACATGCATAAATAAATAAATTATAATTATTATTTTATATACATAATAAATATAATTTATTAAAATTAAATTTTATTTTATTGTTAATTATTGTGTTTTATCAATTATTTATTTATTTAATATTGAAATGAATTTTAAGTGGTTTTTCATTAATTATATGCCGAATATTTAATATTGGTGTACAACAATAAACTATTATTTTTATTGACTCAACTGGTAAATTTTTTTTATTTTTAATTTTTTTAACCAATTTTTGAAAATGTTAAATTGATGGCTTGTTATAATTATGATTGGTTTGTTTAAATATTAAGTTTATGTTGGTTAATTATATTAAATTAAAAATATATGTTAAAACATTTTATTATCGACTCACCATCAATTTTAAGTGATCCACTCTGAATGAGTATGTACCGTGACTGTCCCAATTGTAATGGCAATCCATCTTTATACCAACGAATTTTTGGTGTTGGTTCACCACTTGCCCGACACGGTAACATTGCAATACTACCACGTGGAAGTGTTTGATTGGCGGGTCCAATTTGTATAATTGGTGGTGGTGTATCGTCGACCGATGTTACTTGTAAAAATGCTCGTATCGTAGCCGAACCAGCTACACTTAGGGCGGAACAAACAAAATAGCCAGCATCATCTTTTTGTACGCCTCGAATTTGTAGCGTACCTTGATTCGTAACATGTATATGCCCGTATGAATTATCGGGAAACATTAACATTTGTGAACCTTCTTTACTCCAAAATACAGATGGAGGTGGATTTCCCGATGCGACACAATCAAATGTGGCAATCCCGTTTAGTCCGACTTTTTTATCCTGCGGCTTGACACGAAAGTTGGGTGGTGCTGAAACGAAAAAAAAAAATAAAATAAATCGACAAAAGTCAAATATTATTGATGAGCTTTTTTGTTATTGTAGCAGAATTTAATGATTTTTTTTTTTAGTTTAGTTTAGGTTCGCTCATTCAATTCAAATTAAATCAAATTGAGATGATCGTGCAAAATAGGACGAAGTGAAAATGGAAAATTTTTATAAATTGTTTTATAATGAATTCCAAAAATTTGTACAATAAACAATTTTAATTGAATTTTATTTTATCGTTTACATGATTGTATATACACACCCGAACCCGAGAATGAGTATTGAAAATTTGTTGGAGCTATTGGGGATGAGTACTTTGGGTGAAAATTTGATTTGTTATTTAGGGTGCTATTTAGAACGATATAAATAAAGATAATTGCGATTTATGGTGGTAGGGTTAAAAAAAAGCTTGGCTTTATAAATTTTTGTTAGATTTTATATCGTAACCTGGATTTACCTAGTAATTTTATTTAGCTTTGTAAGTTTTTATTTTAAGTATTTTAAGTTTTGATTAATGTACGGAAACTTAAAATACTTAAAAACTTAAAATACTACCGAAACTTAAAATACTTTCGATTAATTAATGTACCGTGCAGATAAATAGGCCTTAAATTCAGTGGAGACTTGTTAGTAGAACCATCTACATTAAAATCAGCGCAACTACCATTTCTGAATTTTTTAGCGTGAAGTTGCGTGAAATAGAAAAATAAATTTTACATTTCTCTTTTATCTTAGCTAAACTATATGTCAAATTTGTCACATCGACTGCACAATCTCTTTTCGCAAGTATATAGGCTGTTTCGTTCCCCTCAATTTGTAAATGTGAAGGTTTCCATTGAAGGATCACTTCACTCCTACAAGATTGAAGGTACTCATACTCATACCAGTTCCACAAACACATTTCCCTCAGTACCTTTATCCTGCTGTAAAAGCTTTAAACTAATCAGAGCACACAAAATGACCAAGGCAGATTGACCTTGTTATAAAAATTAAAACGATGAATCGAGCATGTATATCGATTGAAGGGAGTCGGCGTTATTATATATACTATAGTTTATTGCCTGATTCCTATCTCTATCTCTCTTACGAATTGGAACCACTTTGCTTTCATTTTTCCGGTGTTTTTACACTCATCCATGCATTGCTAAGAACATTTCATTCATGTTTTCATCAACTTTTGCAGGTAACTCACTCAATTACATTAATTATCCGGTTCATACCAACACTCAAATTTCTTGTTCTACTGCATACGTCATTACTCTCTATAGTTCATACTCAAATTATGGTTCCCATCAACTATTTAATTCTCTGTGAGTATCTAATTCATACACTTAACCTATCCCATCTAATACTGTCAATTAAGACCTTACTCTTTGTATCAATATATTTAACCCCCCTAAATAAACATTGATCATATAATGATCTCCAGTCTGCTAGACACTAGAGTTCTGTCTGTCGCACTGGCTCTCGCCCTCACATTTGCTATTCTTGCTGGCGTGTCACTGTTCAAAATTATAAGGTTTGAATTTAGAACAAGGTCAGTCGACAAGTTTCCGCATACATCACAATTTTTACATCCCCATACATACCTGAGTTTGCATTCATATAACACCCTACAATATGATACCTTTACTTGGCCATTTTCTCTTTCTTAACCATTAATAATCCATGACTGTAGAGGACACCTTTGCTTGAATATAAAAATTTGCGTTTTTAACCTTTGATTGGCATCTTAGCCAGTTTTTGCTGTTCTCATTAATGTGGTGTATCTTTTCTCTTTGTTTGTAAAAACCAAAAGATCTCCACTCCATAATCGATGAGTTTCTTCAATATGCGACGTTAACATCGAAAATCTTTTTTCAATAAGAAACGGTGAGACTTTAAGGAAGGTATGTTCCAGCATGTCCGGCCTTTTAATTATCACATACAATGCTCTTTTTTGTTTTCTTCGCCTTTTAAATTCATTTTCTTCTAAATTGGGGAACCTTCTAGCGTCAACGGAATGGGCCGCAATACTATTAAAACACATTTTATTAAAACACATTGCCGTACACCAAGTACACGGTGTCTTTTGTTTAAAATATATGGTGACTTTTGTTACTGTTTGCAGCCTAATTATGCGTCCTTTTATGTGAAGTTACGTTTCCGCGTTTACATTGTACAACTTCAAAACAGGTTCACTCGTTATAGTTTTCAGTTGTTCTAAAAGCGGCTTTACAAGCTTAAGCTCTAACAAATTTTTGGAACAAGCTTGATAAACCTATTGTATTTGTTTTGGAAGTTTTGGTGTTTGCAATCGAATGGGATTACAACTCTCTTAGCTTTTTTTACTAAACAAACCTAAACTAATATCTTAACGATTAGATTTATAAAAAAGGGCGTTTACAAAGGAAGCCAAATCAAAACTAGTTATAGATATCAGAAATTTCGAGGTTGGTTCCAAATAATTAAATGCTGAGGTTAAATTAAAAATATACTCATCAAGTCTTGTACTAATACAAATGTTTAAATGGTTGACCAATTCAAAGATTTGATGGCAAAATTCGGCAGCAAACAAAAGTTTAGCAAAATTTACGAACATCACATTAGCCCAAACATTTTTGAATCAATGTTTTGTAGAAGTCACTGCCAATTGTCTACTTTTAAAGCAAATCGTAATGCTGCATGGTTAAAAAATTTACAACCGATCATACGAAAAAAAAAAGAAGAATAATGTGCGCAAATACAGAAAAACGGGTGATATAATTCCAAAATTAACATAACAAAGCAGAAGCAAAATCGCGTGACCTAAGAGAAGCTTTCGATCATGTTCATTTTCTTATCGTTTATCTATCACTAAATACTAATATTTTGGCCAAATTAAAAATTAGTCAACTTTGAATGAAAGAGCTTTTATCAAGAAACTTTAACCCACCGTTAAAAGTCCTAAAATAAAAAACAAAGCAATGATTACAATTTGTATAATTTGTTTAAGATAAATCCAAGCAAATGTTTTTACTTTTAAAAGCTTTCCAAACAATTCAAGCTTTCACAGTGTTAAAACATTTTTATATTTTATATTATTGATATAAACATTTTAATTTTTGTACGTTGAGCTTTTACAAGAATTATTTAACTTAAACAAAAATATGTAACTGAAAAGCTCAAAAGTTTATGACAAAAGCCATTATTTCAAAACAACCGTTTAAAAACGCTGTAACATCAAACTAAAAAGCTTAAGTAAATGTGTATATAACATCGAAAATTAGCTTTTAAGCTTTTAATATGTAATTTAAAAGAAAAAATGTAGTCAACCGTTTGCAATAGATAAATAAAAAATATTTCTAAAAACCTAGAATTAAACAACTTAAATGAAAAATTATAAAGCTCATTTAAGCTACTTAAAATAAATCCCATTAATGAAAGAATTTCGAAAGATTTTATTCAGAAATAGAAATGCTTTTAAAAACTGTAAAAAATTTCATTAGGATTTTAGCGAAAGATTACTACAAAAGAGCTTAACCAAATAAGCTTACTAACGATCGTTAGTTATGCTCGTGTTTCCACAGCTTAATTTTTTCTTATAATTAGTTTTAACGCTTTCATATAGTTTATTGTTGTAAACCTTTTGTATATTTAGATTGAATATTTGCCAGAAAATGCGGAATAATTTGGCCGATTTTACAACTAGAAGAGACGTTCTACTTCTAATTCTTCCAGACTCCCAAAGATGACATTTTACTAGAACACAGAGACTTATAGCTCAAATTTGGCAAAGATGACATGATCATAATTAGTATTTGGTAAGTTGCTTGTTCATTCGAAAATAGATTGGGATCAACCACAGCATGGGATTAGAAAAATCTAATTACGTCGTAAAACAGCGAACTCTGCTGTCATTTTAACTATTTAATGCAAATTTATATTTAAGCATCCAATTCTTTCATACCACACACGTCAAATTATAAAAACATAAATTACTTTTTAATATAGAAAAGTTTTCACTGGTGATGGTTTGACAGTAATATTAGATACCATAAATTTTGGTGGCCTTTATGAACTGAGTCTAAAACTTACTGAATATAATTGAGGCCAAACGTGGGCCTCACCAAATGCACCTATGAAAAATTATTTCCTTAACGATGAAAAACTACCACCCGTAGATAATTGAGCTAACAATAAAGCAAACCAAGTTGAGTGAAATTGAAATTTGCTTATATCAATATTAATTATAGTAGAGACTAACTATTCAAATTAGAACAAAGTTAACAAAAATTTTAAAATTTAGAAAAATTAACAATTATAAATTGCACTAACAGTTTTGGGACAAAAATTAAACTCATATTTCTATGGAATTTTCTCATTTATTCGAAATAGTATTGATTCAGGCAATACTAAGTCACTAACGTTGAGTGGAGTTCCATTTTACATAATATATTACATTTAAAACTTGAGTGAAGTATATATTAAAAAAGGTTTAATTTATGGAACAACTGTAAACCACTTTTAGAGATATTTGACCCTTTTGATTATATAAAACTGAAATCTATGTATTTAAGAGGAACTAAATAGGAAGTAGTTAAACATAAAAAATAATCATCTGTTCAAGACGTGTGCTTGGTTAAATTTACAAATTTGGATAAATTTACAAGATTACATTAACATAATTTTGAGTGATTTTGAAAACAAAATAATATAAAATTTGTAGCTCCAAGGATCATTTAAAAAGTCTGTAGGCATCAAAATTGTACAAAAGAACCAAAAAAATCAATGCATTTGAGTGCAACTAGTAACAGAGTAGGTATAATCTGAGATATTCTTACTTCTATGTGAACTTAGTTGATAAAACTATAAGGTTTAATGAGTGAAATGTACATTTAAACAATTATATCAAAGTTTTAAAAGAGAAGTGTTCAGTTTGAGTGAAGTCTGTGGTCAGTAAATGAACCAATATAATTTTGAATTCCACATTTTCAAACATAAAATAAAATAACCTATCATTTTTGAGTGAAATCAAATATTTTTATTTTATAAAATCCACGATTAAAAGTACTAAGTGATTTTTTTGAACTAAATTTAAAATTAAAATGAATGAAATATTTTAATTAATTTAAGGAACTTTGGTAAAGGCAATTTAATTTTTCTATTTGACACTTTGAGTGGTTTTCGATATATTTCGAAGTATAATAATATTGATACAACATTGTATATATTGTTAACGATGACTTAAAGTTTGAATTTTTACAGTTTTAAGAAAAAGATAAGTATCAATTTAACGCGTGTGTTAACAACTATTATCATAAAAAAATATGAGTGATTTTCAAAAATATTTATACTAGTTAGTGAAACCGATAAAAAAAAATAAAATTTGTTAATGCATGCGGTTAAATTATACAAGTGTCAGTACACAACATGCTAGTTTGGACATTAAAAGCTACTCAAAAAGCACAAAAAATTGAGTAAAATTTAACGACTAAAATAAAATTATTAAAAATTTTGCATTTTGAGGACAGTTAAATGATAAACGAGTTTTATAAGAATTATGGTAAAAAATTTTCCGCAATATCAGAGATATAGATACAATTTTTAGATATTATTAAAATAAGTCACTAAATATGGTTTGCATTTTTAAATGCAACAATATAAATAAATAAATACAATTTTTGAGTGAAATCGAAACTTTCTTTAAGAATGGACTCAGTTTACACAAAAAAGAGCTTTATTGAGAGACATTTCTTTAAAATATAAACTTAAAGTTTGAAATTAGAAAACTAAGTGTTAAAATTATTTTTCGAAATACTTTTGTTGATGGGATGAACCGGAAAATAATGATAAAGGGTGATATTTAGTTTATCTTTGTACATTTTAGGTACAAAAACAAAATTAATTAAGAAAATCAATTAAGAGACATGGGATTGGATTTAGAATGTAACACTATGTATGTCATAGTGTATGTAACACTATGAGAGAGATGGAGTTAGATACCCGTGCATTTACAACTATTTTAAGCGAGGCAAATTATAGCTCTAATTTCTTGCATTAAAGAATTAAATCTGAATTTAATTCGGGTTTTCAGTTACAGGACAAGCAGTATTGGTTTGTAGAAGTGTATCTGTTTCGGTCGGATTTTAGCACATTTTTTTTAAATGTAGGTATAGTTTGAAAATAACTATTAATAAATCATTAAAAAAATGTAAACTATTCATTAGTCGAACCTGGCTAGATGTGTTATTATCAGCATGATTACCATACTAAAGCTGTGTTAAATGAATCTTTTTTAAAATGGATTAAACACTCATATTCGGGAATTTTACCATCTGCTACATCCCTATAAAATTATACGGCTACATAGGCGAAGATATTTTTGTGCAGATAAAAATTAGTAGATGGGCTAGTTCGATTGTTTTCGTTACGCAGGATGTCGAGAGAATTAGAATCTGTATTGACTGTCGTGGAATAATAAATAAATATAGTCTTTCGCAATTAGATCAATAATTAAAACTAAGTCTAGAATATCAATATTTAGTGACAATAAATACCCATAACAGACTTTTCTGGTATATAAATGACTTCCATTTTGAACCGGTTATCCGAACATAATGTGACAATTAGCCTCGAGCAATCAAAACTTATTGTTGATCAAGTAACTTATTTGGACATACCTTATCAAAATAATTTATTACTATACTAGACCCAATCAAAATAAAATTAAAGCTATTCGTGAAGCTCCACCCCCTTAATATTTTACTAGTAAATTTCTCCCAAACTTGTCAGTTAGACTAAAGAAAAGTTGAACAATTTAATTCGAATGAGGAATGTGAAATCTTTTTCCAAGATAGCAAAAGTGGTTGCAAGTATTATATCACTCGGCAAAACCGGCTTGGGATATAATTAAAAGCCCTACTGGAGGTGGTGCTGTTCTATCCTACGTAATTGCTAAAATGTAGAAACGTTTGTTATTTGTTCTAAGTACCTACCCAAGTACCACCATACCCAATCGCAATATTCACAATTACATATAGAGAACCACTTGCAAAATACTCTCGACCTCGGACAAGGAATTTCTAAGTTTTTTTTCTTAACAGAGAAATATATACATTGCCACAATGAACAAAATTATTACAAACTTTAAGGATTATCTCCAGCAAATGACTATCAACGTCACAAATTTCCGCACATTTTTTTAAATTTCCAAAAACTTTGATTTCGATCCAAACATCATATTTCCTTTATAATAATTTTCATTTCACTTAATTATGTAAAAGTTTGCAATTGATATGATGTCATGCTGTGCCATCCAACGATATTCGCTAACTCAAACCGAAAAGTTTTTTTTTTGTGTAGCAACATATTTTTTTTTAAAATTTAATATTTTGACTTTAACATTTTTTTGTCAAACAAACGAATAAAAACTAATAACAATTTACTTGACAGTTTCCTAAGACATTTCATTTATATAATATATTAGAAAATTCAAAAATTTATTTGTCATCAAAAAACTTTTCCAATTTTTGTGCTTTGTGTGTGTTTTATTAATTTTATCATTGCAGATGGTTCGAAGATAAAAAAAATATCGAGAAATTTAAATGTAAAAAAAAAAATGGAAAAAGCTTACACACACACACACACACATTCCGACACACATTCACAATAAACTATATTTTCCCTAGTTTTGATGACATATCAAAATGTTACATAAGTAATATACATTTTTTAACTAGAATAAAGTTATGTATACTTACAGTTTACAACCAACTGTGCTTTGGCTGATATTTGTCCAACTGTGTTGTGTGCTTCACAAATATAAATTCCTTCGTCAGCCGGTATCACATTTTTAATAAGCAAGCTTTTATCTTCTTCACGTATATCAGCACGACCGACTGGCATATTACCATCATCTTTGCGCCATAAAATTTGCGGTTGTGGATCTCCACCGACCGAACACTGAAACTGTACCATTTCACCGGCAAGCACTGTAACATCGGATGGTTCTTTGTTGAACGATGGTTTAACTAGAAAAAAAAACAAGAAAACAAATTGTTTCAATTAAAAATCTAAGCAATATTTTCGGTTGCCTGCAGTATTCGAATTTTACGAGCTTCGTTTAATATAATTAAACATCTAAAACACGTATTAGAAATCTGAATTATTTTTTAAACTAATTAGAAAAAAAAATGTTTTTTCTATATCGTACGTGAAAATTAAAATTTCCCATTTTTATTGAATTTTTTTTTTGCTACTACCTACTTTAGGTAAATAGCATTTTGCAAGACGTGATTCATTGTAAATTCCTTAAGGTGCTCACACATTTCATAATATTTTACTGTGCTGCGTTTTATGAAGTTCTAGAATCGAATTTATTTATAACAAATAATTCAGGCTTAAATAATTATAAAAATTTAATGGTTCTGTTTAAACATGATGATAAATAAACATTTTCGCGAACCGGGCATTTTTATGTTTTTCATTATATTTATGGTGATCATTAATTCGAAAGGTAGAGGATCACAGTTAAATAAAATAAAAGTATGATTGTTGTTGTTGTTGGTTTTTTAAATGAATTTATGATTATTATACGTTTTATGTTGATATGTTAGCGCGATCTATTGCTGTTGGGTTCTTAAATTTTAAATACGCCAAACAAGAGGCTATAAATTTTAAAATTTAATTTGCCTTTAAATTATGCCTGGCGGCTTATGATTCACATTTTATCACCAATTTGCTAGTTATGTGCAAACACCAAACAACTGCACTAATAAAATTAGTTTGACGGTTAAATTTTCTAGCACAGCCACTTTGATTGTTTAAGACAATTTTCTACGATAAAGTTTATTATACGAACGATTGTTACTGCAGTGCAATGGTTACATTTTACAAGGGTAACGAAATATTGAGATCTTTAACAATTAAATGCATCGAAACCACACTGATAGAGAAGAACTAAAAAAAAAAATCATACGGAAAAGAAAGCGGAGAGTGATTATAAATGGAAACTTATGACAAAAAAAAAAAAACAAATAGTAAAAAAGCATAAAAGTTCCTGTCCTGACGATAAACCACCAAATTCTACAAAGATAATAAAGGGTGGTCCATTTGAAAGTTTATTTTCAAACCCGCTATAGAATGAGTAACATCAATATTTTTTGGAAATTTTCATTTGAAGATTTACACCAAACTGTTACACTTGGTGGATGCATTGTTTTTTTATGATTGCGTGAGACCGTTCCAATTCCAAATTTTGCAGTTCTGATGTTTACATAGATCCGAAATAAAAATGCGCTTGGTTTGAAAAGATGATCTTTCGACCAAAATCGATGTCATTATCAAGCTGGACTTTGGTCATTTGTTTTCAACACCTGAGTCACCTAGACCCTGTAGGCGAATAATTCAAGGTCTCTGTGCAGTATTCTCTTCAGGCTTGGGCGAAATACGTAGTGAACCCCATTTCTTTGCAATTTCTGCAAAATGAATCCGACTTTACTATGAGAATAGCTAATTTGGGGCTTCCTTCAATCTTTCTCTCCATTGCTTTGAGTCATGCGAGTGCGGCTTGGTATGAATCACCTAATTCCTCTTAGTTTTCTTTAAATGACAGCCTTATAATGTATCTTCCATCTGATGTTATCTGAATAAATGTCATGCGTTCGTTAATTGGCATTCCAATGAATTTATCACATTGAAATATTGGAGGATTTTTCATCATTAAATTTTTGCGCCCACGCTTGTCTTGTTTTATTATCGATTTTGGTCAGTAACATGTAAATGAGCCAATGGTCTCGTAACTCTGTTTTATCACCTTAGGCATATATCTTACGTAACGCCTTCGTAAGTGAATCAGCAGCATCACAATTTAGACTCAATAATAATTCTTCTTTCTTTTATATTTGGAAAACTTTAAACGGATTACGATTATAATCTGGCTTAAAGGACTAGAGCAACGTGAAGATGAAGAAGAAAAGGTGAACGCGAAAAAGATCGAATGCTTGTTTATAGTAATGCAATTTGTCTTGGACACTAAAGAAGAGAAAGTAGTGATGGAACGGATTATTAAAGCTCGCAAGCACTGCAAGCCACTACCACAAAGGGTTGACTAAAAAAACTTCTTGAAATTAATTTTGACCATTCATTTGGCGAATCACTTCGATAGATTTACGATTACAGATTTAGTTATTTTATTAAATGAAAAAATATGTTTACTCTATTATTCTCATTTAACAAACCACATAAGTTATGATCAAATTAGGTTTTGGTTCCGATGAAGATGAGCCAATGGCTTCGAATGATGGTTCAGTTACCAATTTAAGTCAATAATACCATTTCTATTGCCTAATCTATTTAAGATTAGGCAAAAGAAAATAAAATGCAAACAGTATGGCAAACAATTCCACTGGGACATTAAAAAAACATCAAAGGTAAAAATGACCCACTTAAAATAAGAGAACTTGTTACTAAGAAATGTTCTGCACCTGAGTTCTGTATAACACGTTTGAAATTCCCAATCAGAACAATTAAAAATTAAAAAAAAACTTATAAATTATCTTTCATTTACTGATCTTACTGGTATACACTGATTCCTCCCTAAGCAAAAGCAAGAGAAGCGGCAAAGTAACCAATATATTCCATAGCGCTTATCATTTGCGAATTGATAACAATAACAGTTCAATGCAGTGAGTTAAAAGAGTCTTACAAAATTTAAGCACAAAAAAAGCTCCTAGATATGATCTTAAAACTAAGAAAAATAATGAAGGCTAATGATTACGCAAACTTTCATTTACAATCAATACTGTGTTTAGATTCAAATATGTCCCAAGGCACTGGAAGGTAAAATTTAAACAATCTTGAAGCAAAAGATACAATTAAAGATACACTTGCTGATTACACAGCACTTTGGCAGTTGGGGAAATATTGAGCAAAGCTATACAGAAAAGCTACAGAACATCGCTTAATACACTTAGTAATTACAAAATGAAGAAATGGTTCTTCGAAACCCAATCTGTACATATGAATTCTACTAATAAAAGAAATTTTGCCACAATGCCAATATTAATCAATTTTAAAAAAGGTCAATATGCAAATACAGCAAAATATCTAGGATTATTTCTAAAAAATAAAAGGAACAAACTGAACATCAAAACGACAAAAAAGTAGAACAATTTAAAATGCATCGTACTAGATTTAAAATGAAAACCTGCACCAAGACTTAAATATGGAATACAAAAATGAAGTAGCCAAAAATGAAGTTTTGCTACAAATTATGTATCGTCTGAGCTTTTAAGTATACTTCATACAACCGAGGTTTAATTTAATTAGATTAACAATAAATTTCTTTTTTATTTCTTTGTCTTTTAAATGAAAACCTCTAAATAATATTTAAACTTAGAGCTTTAAAGCACTAGTTTTTATTTCCAAAAGCTTTTTAAATGATCAACTAAGCAATAAAGTTTACCTGCAACTAATGTTACTAAATATACCTTAAAAATGTTTTCAATAAAAAAAAATATGTAAGCTTTTTTTTAAATGTGAGCTTTTAAAATTTTAACTAACTTAAACATCCTAAAAATTTTAATATGTCCTACAAACCCATAGATGTGCTTCAATGGCATGCAAATTTTGAAGTTGTATACTCTATATAATATTTTATCTTTCTCGAGCACCAGAAAGTACACTTTAACTGTATGATTTCAGCTACTTGTTATCAATATGCTTGACATTATTATTAAACTTTAAAAAATTAAAACCAATTTTGTAAATAATCAATTTTATATTAAAAGCTTTTACGGTTTAGATTTGTCAAAACAAACGTGAGAACTTTCCTTAGATGCTGGAAATATTTTCAAACTTTTAAATTATATTTTGGACCTAAATTAAAATGTCATTTTTTTAACAAAAATAAGTTTTTAGTTCGTTTTTGACATATCTTAACGATTTGAAAGCTTTTAATTATTGATATAAAAATAAAATTAAGGATAAATAAATTAAATGTCAATGTTAAAAATATGTTACAAGCTTTCAAATAAGCTTTCAACCAAGGGAAACGCTATATTTTGTAAAGATACAACTACTTCAAGAGCTTTTACTTTTATAAGGTTTATCGATATTAAAGATTATTAGACTAATTTTGGAATCTTAATCACAAAATATTGAACCATAAAAGCTTTTTAAAACTGCCAAACTATTTTCTGTTCTAACAGTCAAAATTATTGAAATTATTCAAAGCATTGCAAGTATTGTTGTAACAGTGACTAAAAATTAGTGCAAAGCTCGACATGTGAAAATTACGCAATTTAAAAACCTTTCAAATAACAAATAAACAGCTTTGTAACTTATTATGAAAATTTAAATTCATTATCAAGATTTAAAATTTGAGCATTTCTTCGGCTTACTAAATATATAATTAACAATTTTTAAGTTTGTTTAAAAAGTTTGCCCTTAACCAAAAAATTAATAAATTTTTAAAACAGAATCATCAATGGTCAAAGCCCATGTTATTGTCTATGTTACTTAAGAATTGAGCTTTTTTATATTTTCTTGTAGTTTGAAACGTTTAAGGCTTTCACTTTGATTTTTGTGTAATAAAATTAAATTTAAGCATATAATAATGTAAAGCTTTCGAATGCAAAAATAATTTGCTTACCAATTTGTTGCTGTTTTTAAAAAGATCAATGGGTTAAATGCAAATCATAATTTTTCATAAAAAAAAAAATGCTTTTAATCGCAAAATATATTGCTGAAAACTTCTTAATCTAAAAGCTTAAATTTCATTTTAAAGGATTATCACATAAAAACATTCAAACTCTTGGCTCGGTCATTAAAAAGCTATTTTATAAACATGGCGAACTCAGAATTTACTCAATTGTAAAATTATTTGAATTCCTACCGTAAAATACTATAAGCTTTGGATTGGGGCTTCACAAAATTGTATGACTATGTTTGGTTTCCACATATAAAATAATATACTAAAGCAGGAAGCTTTCAAACGTACTGTATATTTTTTTAATAATTTAAAATAAAATTTAAATAAATGAGTTTAAAGCTTTACTACAACTTTTAAGGTATACAACACACAAAAATTAAACGAATACAAAGCTTTGCTAGATTAAATTCCTTTTACAAAACAATTTTATAACTTTAGAGCTTTTAGCTTTATAAATTATTTTTCAAAGCTCCCATTTGCCAAATGTTCTCGAACCAGATTAAAATACGAGCTTTAAAAACATATGCTTTAAAATCTGATTAGAAAACCGTATCCATACTAGATTTTTGAGATTTTTTTAAAATTTTAAGCTTTCAAATAGTTATTCAGCTTTGAGAAAATCTAATGAAATTTTAAAAATTTTATTTAAAAAAAATTTTTTAACTATCTCTTTAGCTATCTCTAATTTTTAATTTAGAAATATTTAACAAACCATTAGAGCAGTTAAAAATAATTTTTTTTGAAAGGTTTTCCTTTTATTAAGTTCTTATTCTGGAACTGTTAAAAGTAATATTTAAACTTTTTTGAACTATTTTCATAAAAGTCATAAAATATTAAAAAAATAATAAAAGTTTTTAATTGCTTGGATAAGATAATAAAACACCCCCCATAGTTGGTCTAAAATGTGGCCAACTTTAGCAAATTACACTTTCTAGGATTTTTACAAAAGTTTTTGCGTTCAAGATTTAAGCTTTTACAAAACATAACCAGTAAATTTAATGACGATTATGACCTTTGAGATAACTAATCTTTATTGATTAACAAAGTTCAATAATCTTTTATAAAATAAGCTTTCAATGCTTTTAAATGAAAATCTTTGTTTGTGCTATACACCCTTTAATTAAAATAATTGGAAAGCACCAGCAAAGCTAAACAATTATAAATGGAACTCTTCTAACAAATGATGGTTTGATAACGACGGTGGATCTTGTGTCGTTATTTTAATTGACTCTAGCAGTAAAATATATTAAGCTTGGTTTCAAGGCCAGTGCATTTGAAAAACAATAGATCAATAAGATTTAAATTTTTACAATTGTTTAAAGGAGCTTTTGATCTTTTGCACTATTTGAGAATTACATTAATACTAAAAAGCTTAACCTGAAACATTTCTATAAAGTTCATAAGAACATTTATTTATTCAACCTTAGAGCTTTTAAGTTTTAAACTTTTAAATATATGTTAATTACAAAGTATAAAAGAAGCAAATCTTACAAAATTATTTATCAAAGCACATCATAATTGATGTCAGAGCTTACAAAGCTTTTATACTTAAACAAGGAATACTTTCAAAATGCTTCCAAAAACCTTTACTAAACAGAAATAACAGTTTCTGAGCTTTTCGAAATATTAAACAGAAATAACAGTTTCTGAGCTTTTGGATAAATGCCCAGTTAATCTTAAGCTTAAGCCAAGTCTTAAAGGTTCATTTTTAAGGTTAGAAGATTAAAAATATCTCAATAATAGTTTGAAGCTTTTTTTGGAATATACCAATTACCTTTGTAACACAAAGGAAATTTTCAAGGTTATTGAAATAATACGAAATTATTTTCTTCACACGAGTTTTATGTTGAAAATCACAACAACTAAAAAAAAATCCGTTATAATGATAGCAAAAGTAGAAATAAAAAAATTCCACTTTAAGTCGTTTGTTAATAAATCATTTTAGCACGAGTGGAACAACGAGATGAATACAATCAGGCAAAAAATAAATCACTGACATTAACATTCTTCAATTTATCTTTATTCATTTCCCTATAGCCGTTATATACACTCGTATAAAGATGTTGAGCTTTTATCTGTAAAAAAGTAACAACAACAACAGCAACACAATGATTCGAGATAAGGCAAGAAAAATATTTTTTTTTTATTTTCATCGCATAATCAAATCATTTAAGCTATATTCAGCCAAAAAAGAAAATCCATTAAAAAATGTATATATTTCAAACGATCCTGGATATATACCCGTGTCTTGCTCAACTTTCTTGTATTTTTTATAAAGATGAACTGTTTGTCGGTGCGGTGTTATATGTTGGTCAGAAGCAGGTAAAAATAAAAATTAAATTATGTTAACACAAGTAAGGTGGAAAAACAATGAAAGAAAATGATTAAATAATAACAAAAGTTTGTTGTTTCTTTAATCCGAGGAGGAGCAACGCGAATCGGGGCAAAGATGAACGTTTGGTTTTTATACCGTCATTTGGTTTTATCGGTTTTCTAGAGCATAAAATAACATAAAAATTTTAAGCATCCTATGTTTTGTTATATTACCAATTTTTATGATTTTTTTCTCGTTGAAGTAGTTAAACTTTTCATGTTCCATTTGTTATTTGGTACGCGGTGGGCAATGATTGATTTATGTTTGTTTAAAGTTTAGGAATGAATAGAAATTTGTCTACGAGATTCAACCCTCCGCTTTGAGATTATTTCGAAAGGATATTATCTAATATCGAATTTATATTATTATTCAGGCGGTTTTTTTTTATTTTTAAACGGTTTCCGTTTCATTTTTATTGTGTATATAGTAGTTTTCTTTCAATTTTCCAGTTCCTTTAAATTTAAATATATGTAATTTCCGTTTCTATTTATTTTATTGTATTTACGCTATTGTTACAGGGAATAACCCTTTTTTTACCGACTGTGTTATTCAAGGATTGATTGTGTAGTAAATATGTGGAGCGAAGAAAAAGAAGATATAAAATAGGAAAATGCGGTTATTGAATTTAACGAGTTAGAAATGATGCGTCGCACTTGTACGTGAAAGGATTTTCGAGTGGTTAAATTTTATAATATGAGTGTTGTATTGTGTGGTGTTGAATGTGTAATAAATGTGACGGTTTGCTCATCAAAATTCATAAATTTATGTCACAATCCGAAGATTTCTAAAACCCAGTTGGGACCCAGTCCATCAAAAAACACAACCTTCAAACATTTAGCCCCAATTAAAAAAATGTCAAAAAAATGCATGACACGGTTACCCGTAAATAAATTTGCAATGGCAAACTGGTTTCTACCCCATTCTGCGGTATTTGTTCCACTCTATTTTTCTACCTTCAACACCAAACATGTGAATAATTTTTGGACATAGTGGCTAAAAATGAATATTGCATCTAATAAATTGACGCTACATGAAAGCCACATTTATTCAAAAACCATTAGTAATAGGTGGCCGCTTTGAGATTTTAAATTTCTAATTTTTTTTACAATTTTAAATGCGGCCGTACAAACGACTGTATACTTAGGGGAACATTGGTGGGTGGCTCTGGGTCAGTCAAATAGAAGAACAAAACAATCAATTGGAAAAATCAACGGTCAAGACAACCACAAAAACTATGGTTAGCCGAATGCCAAACTAGACCAAAGTACTTACTTCAATCACAAGAAGAAGGATTAGATTTAAAATCATATTTTGTACTAATCATGATCCCAACGTTTAAAACATTTATCATTACAAAAGATAAATGTTTTAAACGTTGTCAGTTGCCAGCATCTCTTCATTAATAGATTTTAAAGTGGCCATTGTCAAGTGGAGTTCAAAAAAGACCCAGCAACATTTTTCCGATAAAAGCCACACGTGCTGCAGAGATTCGTTTGGAAAATGTGTCAATTAAATAAAAAGGACATCATCGTAAAGGGAAAAAAATTCAACGGTCACCTAAAAAATTTGGCAAACAAGAATTAAACCTAAACACTAACCGAAATCTATTTTGGACATAAGACATATAAGTATATGGTAATTTTGGAATCAAAAATATATTGCTCTTACTATAGTAAAAGCATTCGATATACCTAATATTTTGCCTTTTCTAAAGAAAAACAAAATAACCATAATAAATAGGGGGATTCGTAACTTCTGATTTCCAACTTTGCTAGAGCATATCATTTATATGGTGAAAATAAAAATTTGAGTGATTTGGAAAGGCACCAATCTCAGGGTATTATTTTAGGTTCACCTAAAATATTATAATAATATTATAAAATATATTATTTAGGTTAACCAGCTGTTCTCCCTAAAAACTCATCACAGATAATGGCATTTCATATAATCTTTCCATTTCTTCTTCTTAAGATAAATACGAATCAAAACTTTGATCTGGAAATACATAAAAAATAGATCAAAAATGGGAACATTGAAATGCAATGAAATAGATAGAAGAAATAGTTTATTTGTTTTTGAACCCTGCAATCTTTTCTGGGGCCAAAGCTCTCCCAACTCTTTCTCGGTTAATTTTCAACGTCCTTCTTTACGCCGTCATCAGCCAAATCGAGGGTGTACGAATACAGGTTCGATTTTAAATTAATCTGCACATTGCATTGCTCCAGTCAGCCTGTACTGACATGGACGATGGTTCGGCCCATGGATTCTGCACTCCAACAGGGGGTCATAGTTGTGTTCTTCGTCATTACCGATCGTAATTAGGTGATGAAAAATCCCTTTTGCAACCCTCCCCCGTTAGGATTCAAACCCAGCACTTTCTGTCCCAAACACCGCAGCTTTAACCACTGCGCCAATTACTCGGTAAGAAATAGTTTCTATATATGTTGCCTCAGGGTCAAAAATCATTTTTATAACTGAGTAAGCCAGAAAAATCCTTAAAAATTCTATTTTTGTACAGAGATCGGATGGTATTTATAAATTATGAAAAAAGTAGTTGCGGTAGTGTAGATAATAACTGAGCAGGCCCCAATTTTCCCCGATTTTGTGGCTTGCAGTTTTGGTGTCATTCTGGTCAATGCAAGGTATAACAAATATCTGTAAATCCATTAAAGAAAGTTGTCAACAGGTTTTTTTTATCTTCCAAAATACAGACCTGTGAATGTTGGTTTTAAGAGGCTTCGGGCGGAACTGACAAAAGTTTTCTTATACATTTGTTCTTAACCCAATTTTAGAAATAAAAAATTTTAACTGGTGCAGTAACATCCTATACAATGGATGTTACACAATGGTGTAACAAACATCCGTTGCTTGAGTATTAACAAGCTGTCGTTGCACTTAGCCTTTGAACAAACATCAATTTGAAAAAAGTTAAGGGTAGCAATCGTGCAAAGGATGTTGCAGCAATGTAAGCTAGTTGAGGATACATTTTCAATGCCCTATAGAAGAGCTAATCGTATAATTTGGCAATTCTCGATGGAAAAAATTAGTATAACAAGAATTCGTCATCTAGTGCTAGCCAAGATTAAGCGACGTTTTACATGTTGCAAGAAAAATTAAAATAAAGTTAATTTTCGAATTTACATTGAACTTATATACAAATTTTTAAACATATGAAAAAAATGGCCACGCAACATCACAAATTTAAACTGTTCGCCGGAGATATACTATCTTTCAGCGAAACGAGAAAAGGTAAAAACCTTTCAGATGCAAATTAGTGTATCCCCAGCCGGTGAAAATGTTAAAGTGTACTTACACCAATTTGCAACGACTTGGGATACCCAGGGAATATTAGTAATATATGAGGTTAAAATTAAAGAAAAATGTTAAAATTTAAAAATAGCTAATGTCGGTATTCGATTTTTATTTTGAGGTATGCAAGAATCCAACCAAAGATTTAATTTAATGATATATGGATTAGGTTGAAAAACATTTTAAAAATTTTAACGAATGTCGATGCAATGTAATTTTCCGACCTTCCACTTATTGCCTCGTGCCAAATAGACAAATAAAGCCAGTTAAATTACTTAATTTTATTTAATTAAAAAAACTGGACGCACTGGCCATTGATAGAGACAACATGTTATGAATATAATAATTTATCACGTCTCCAAAATTCTTAATTTCTATTGGTTGAAATACGGAGATCAAATAGAAAATAAAATTGAAGTTAAACTATAATGAAGAAAGAGATTGAATCAAATAACTTTGAAATTATTAAATCCTATTTTGTTCAATTGCATACCAAAATTACTAAAGCCTTACTCAAAAAATTGAATTTTTGAAACAAACCAGGCACTGGTTTCACGATATAAAATGAGTAAAGTTTATTTGGGAATATAAGCGAAGATGAGGAATAAAGAATACGGGTTTGTGTGAAGTGGTAATTTTAGCGCCGACTGTTAAAAGCGTAAAGAATCGATAAATAAAAAATTAGTCACTGGAAAAAAATGTGGAAGAAAATGGTACCACATACCACCTCATACCTTAGAATTTCTAACACTTTGGAATGGTCAAGAGTGAATATTAACGATTTTTGTTCCGGTCCACTTAATGTAAACAATTTATGAGCCTATATAATAAGTGATACAGCGGAAGGAGACAATGATTTTATCTCGCAAATCACAATGAAATCAACAGATCTGCTTTTCAATTTTAAAAATTGCAATTAACATGAATAATTGCTTTTGGATTTACCATTAATAAAATCCAACAATAAACACTCAAAGAAGATGAAACCAGATTTTTTTTGGACAATTTTCGTGTGTCCAGCTCATTAGAAGTGCAATCCTCAAAATATTTATATCCGATCAGAGAAGGCAAGGGAGGTAAAATCTTGCAATACATAATAGGTCGATGTACAGTCATTTAGTATGAGTCTATTACATTTACATTTAGTATGAGTCTATACGCTAAATACTCTCAGGGTTTTAAACTCAAGGATCAAAAGTATGAATCTAATAGTAAAGAGAAATTATTACCAAAAAAAAAATTGATAATACATAAAAAAAAAAATGAAAATAAGTTGATGAGATGTTGGGTAGAAATACTTTTCTACTGGATATGACAACATTGCCTCATCCATTGTTTAAAAAAAATATTATCTAAGACAATCACTTCTGGGATGAAAAAATCTCCTGTTTTTCTACTTCATAAAAAATACTCCCGTAAAATTCTTAATAATTACTAGTACTGGCTTATAACCCTACTTAGCACTTATTCTACCATTTTTGAAAAAAAATATCAAACAAAGACTTGTCGGTTAGGTTTTTGACACTGTCGATCGCTCATTATTATTACAGAAAATGCAAAAATATTGGAATTAATTTTAAATTAAAGTTACACATAATAGACTTTTGAAAGGGCAGTGGCACTTCATTGTAGAATAATCAATTTTTAAAGGCAAAACAAAAGTATCATTATTTGTAGCTAAATATATCCTTCCTTTAAGACATTTCTACATTTTTAAAGTACTTAAAATTTTTGGAAATTACGTATTTTCGTATGCAAGATGCACTTAACACCTTCATTATTTCTATGCCTTGTTACTTTCGGGAATCATCTATATTGCATCTACTGATATTCCTTTAAGAGCCACTATCAACGCTGTAAGCCGATCCAAGTCGTTTTACTTATTTTGACTGGTCTTAGTTTCAAATTGGAATTTAAACTTTAAAAAGATATTGTTCTGTTTACTGTGATTTCAAGTAACCTCTTTGCGAGACGTTGACATTTCGGTCTAGCTATCTAGAGAAATCGTAACATTATTGATAGAGGTTTTAAATTGTACACTGAAGAATCTTAAAGAAAGCGACACGTTTTTTTGGCGGCGGCTTGGTTTATTTTTTTAATTTTTTCATGTAAATAAAGAATTTAGAATGAGACATAAATTGTCAACTGTCTGACTATTTAACTTATTTGAATTAAGTGCAAGTGAGTAGTGTTTGGCTACAAACTAAAAAAAATGAATACTATACATCTTAAATAATTTATAAAAATATAAAAAAGTAAAGGACCAAGGATAGCTCTTTGAGACACACCAGACACTACTTTACAAGCACTCGAATAACTTTTACATATCTTAAAAAATTGCAGGCTACTATCTTAATACGAATGCACATATATACGAATTGAGGAATTTGAATTGGTACAGTTATTTAAATAAAGCTTGAAAATTTGGTTCATCTAATATTGAGGCTAGGATCATCAATAATATGTGCTAAAGCAGTGGTAATGCTACAGTTTGTTAGAAAGTAGTGCTACATTTAGGTAGAATCAGTGCAATAAACAATTTCTGCAGATTAATTTTCCCAAATAGCATCCAAAACTACAGTGCCATCAACACAATTAAAAGCGAAAGAATCTTCTTCGATTGAACTTACAAGTCTAGTAAAAGTTTAATTTCCAAATTATTAAGTTTCTTCAAAGCATTTTCAAGAATTTTCAGTTAATTGTATCATGTGTTATATTGCATTCAGTGCCGAACAACATGCATATAAATATATATATATATATATATATATATATATATATATATATATATATATATATATATATATATATATATGTATATATATATATATATGAAGTGCACACCCAAATATTAAAATGAAAAATTAAATTAAAAATAAACACAGAGATCAAAGTAATACAAACAACAAGATTTTATGTCGGGTGATCTACCAAATTTTTTTCATCCCCTAATATGTCAGACATAATATTATAGTACACTATAATAATATTTAGTTACGTTTCTAAAATTGGCAAACAAATAGTTGAATTAATATTTATAGGGAGTGTTATCTAAAACAGTCGCATAATATCAAAGCTTTAAATATAATTTCATGAAATTAAAATCAAGCCTCGAAGCCATTTTTCCGATCTAAATATTGCTTTTTTAAAAAAATAAAAAAAAGGAATACACATAATCCGTATTATATAGAAAATATAAATTCTTATCAATTGTAAATAAAATTCACGTATTTTCCATTTTCCATTTTTTTTGTTTTGTTTTTGTTAAACCGATTTTTGTGCGCTCTGCTAAAGATTAACTGATTCCGAGACTTTTTCCTTTTTTTTTAAATTTTATTTGTTTTTATCAAATTAGAAAATTTTATATTTTGGGGGATGTTTTTAAAGGATCTATCGTACAAGCGATAAAAATAACAATCGGTTTGTATATAAATTTGTACAGATATAGATAAATATACAGCGATGCTGAGTGTGTGTTTGTGTATGCGGTGAGACGACTTAACCCATCGAACCAAATACACCTTGAGAAAAGACATCTGTTCCATATACAGTGTATACAATAAATAATAATGCCAACAACTATTTTCAACAGATTGTTTTTCGGCAACAGTAAAAAAAAAGTAATAACAGTAATTTGATGCCGGCAACACTAATATAATAAAGGCCTTGCGATACACCAGACCATTATCGTTTTGAAGGATTAAACCATCACACCGTAGTGCCTTTAATTAAATCGTAATCTTTTATATACTAACACATATTGTCTTCAGTTATTATTACTCCTTCCTTTGTCTTATATATACGTCTTAGGTACGAGTATATTTTTTTTACCAATTTAAAATATTTCATACCCCTTCCGGCTGATAAACAACATAAAAAACGTAAATTATTTTATGTACGATATTATGTACTTTGCTTTGGTAACACAAATTATTGGTGTTGTAACGAAAACATTTTTAATGTTTGTTATACTGTAATGTTGTAAAAAAATTCGATTGACATATCGTGTCATTTTATGATACGTGTTTTGTAAAAACGTTGTATAGTGCCCGAAGGAGTAATCGACAGTATAAACAAGATCCTTCGTTCAAAAATTATACAAAGTGTTTTTTTTCTGGATAACCCTCTGAGGCAGTAGAAGTACTAAAATAATGTGTGTTTAAAGAATAACTGTTTTTTTTAAATGTATTAGAACTTTTTATCGAATTTTGTATATAGAGCTTTTTAAATGTAAAGTAATTATTAAATGTAGAAAAAGCTCTGATCCAAAGCTTTTACTGTCAATAATGGAATTCTATTTTATGTGTTCGCACATCTCAAGAAAATTTTTCTTCATATTTAGCTAATCTTCAGCATACAATTGAGCTCAACAAAAGAGTAGCCAAATTATTTTTTCAATTTCACTCATCATGTCTTTTATGGGACCTTTGGTGTTTTCAATGTTGTAACGAAGCATCAAATTTGTAGTGAAAACCATAGAAAACGTTTTTGGCTATTCTCTTTTTAATTCTGCTAAGATGAGGTTCTCGGTATTAAGTTTGGTTCAATAGTCGTTCAACAAATGTGTGATTTTAGTGTTCTTTGTCAAGAAGAGTCTTGACGTCATCCGTCTATAATTCACAAAGACGCAACATGACAACAAGGAGTGTTGCATATTTTAAACGAGGCGCAGAAGTTCACCACAACTGAGTTGATGGGGCTACTGTTTTCGGTCACCAACTGCGCGGCCTTGAACTGGTTGGATTATGTCGCAAAAAACAAAATGTTTATGCCGCCAAAGAGTTCCGGGGTATTTTAAAGCTGTTGGAAACAGGAGCTCAGATATTAAAGAATCTCGTATGGAACTATTGACAAATCGTCGGCGATATACAAAACTAGGTGTTCTATTTACCATTACAGCAAAAAAAGTAAGCTACGGTGAGATTTGGCAGTTTAAGCAGCTTTACAATTTGAACATAGTGAATCTCTTGCCAGTTCCATCATTGCCATAGTGATGAACATTCTTAAACGCTCTGATAATTTTACCAGTTGCTGTTCGATGCTTTTCGAGATGTGGTTTTTCGTCGTTGTCATCATCGATATATTTTGAGTCGTTGAGCTGATCTTTTCTCATCAAAAACGCTTTTTAAGTCTAATTCTATCTTGCTATAGTCTGCCGGTTTTTCATTTTTATTGTGGAACGGTAAATATTAGTCAAATAGGCTTTATATAGTAGTTTTTGGAGTCGTCAGACACTCTAAAGAATAGAACTCGTACGACAGCAATTTGGCTTCGAGTTGTAATTTTAGTGACGTCTAACCGAGTCAGCGCAAATCAGTTGCGCTAACTTGGTTGCGCTGATTAAGCTTGCACTTTTTAATGAAGACATTAAACCAACGAGAAGAATGCTTCAGTGGGAGATGGCTGAAAACTTTTTGCTCCCATTCAGAATCTTTTTGAACCAATTTTCCAGATTATTGCTAACATCTTGTCAAATCTTGTCCATACATCATTTCAACGGTTTAATGTTGTAATCCTGGATACAATTCTCTACAATTCGCGTTTAAAAATGAGCGTTTGGTCTCCCATTTAATGAACTCGTTTAAATATCATGAGGTCTCTTGGCAATTCTTGCCGATTATTGAAAATCTGGTGTACCTTTGACCCGAACCAGCATATGAGGATGAGATAACCATCGGTTTTTGGAATTCTTCGCGCAATTAATAATCGACCAACGTTATCCCGAGAATTGACGCGTCTGATTTTAGAAAACCATTACTGGGTTGACGAACTATGATATAAGGGCCCATGGCGACCGGATACTCTTCAATAGGTTTAGGCACATCGTTTTCTTTTCCATGCTAGCATTTCCGCCGATGATCAACATTAAGTGGAAAAGGTCTTTACGGTGAAGATCATTGCTACAGATTGTAATGAAATATTGATACGATCCCAAGGACCTGATCTGCGCCACCAGCATGCTTATAGTGGCCCAATACGCTATCAAACTTCACTAGTTCTTGACTTAGAGATGCGCGTATTTCATCATTTTGTTGTTACGAAGAAAGTATGAGCAGAAGAGGTCAACGGTGCCCTGGAATCGTAAGTTCTTGCCCATGATCAGCTGTTAAAATAATCTAGAATTGAATACGTGGCTGTTCGAGCTGCCTTGTATTCATTATTGTCATGCAACAAGTGAAGATACCATACAAATTCCTCTGCTTTCACCGTTCACGATGTGTTTGTTTGTCGTTCTTGAGATTTTAAGCAAGTCACATTGACTGCCTTAGCTTAGAAGTGTAGCTATCCCCAAAAATCTGACGCATGTCATTTGAAAACATAACTAAAGTTTGTACTGGGCTATAGAGTTTACTTAAAGTTAAGTTTAGCTGACGACTACGATTAAGATGAGTCGTAAAGCAAAAGAAATGGTGTAATGCCAACAAATTCACCATCTTTGTTGATTTGTGGCTCTGCATCAGCATTTTGTAAGAAGATGTTGACATTAACAATGACTTCAATATGGAGAGCAACAAATACGTCATATCTGTTGCACACGATGACACACTCCCTATACTGTTTATACGTTTACTGCAGATTTGCGTTTCAAGCTACAATCTTCCCCGTAACCCAATCTAAAATTCGGCGCCAATCAATACAAACTTGTTGCCAACGACATTGAACTTGTTCACAAGAAAATAGCCACTCGGTGACATGTCGTGTCTTTCTGCTCTGACACAAATCTATTTGTCTCGTAAAATCGATATGATTCAATCAATCCACCATTTATATAGTATTGAAACCCCACCGTAAAGGTGGAGGAGTAGTTAATCGAAAGATAGCTCCAATCGCCATGGTGCCTGCGTTGTGGCATAAAACGACGGAAGCTGGTTCTCACAACCGGTTACCCTATAACGTTCATTCCTGTTTCAAAATTGGTGCCAATCGATGTGAGCTCATTAATCAGTGGTGAAATTGTCGAGAAAAGTTTGACATTATACCGAAGCGCAGCCTGGACAATTGTCTGGAAAAAATGATGGTCTGAAGTAACAAACATAGACTTGAAAAATTACATTGATAACGCGCAAGAAGATGGTAAGCATACTAATCTATGTTAAGATTAACAGAGCCAACACATAAGGGCAGAAGGAAGTGGTTAAACATAAATAAATTGAACGGGATATGTCCTTTTACTGTAGTACATTGGGGAGTAATGGAAGCAACTAAATGGTAAAATACAAAATCGAAACGGAAACTAAGATGCCAATTAATCAATCACTATTATCTGTGACAAAAAATAGAAGGAAGTAGATCAAATAGTTGTCGACTGGCAGAAAACTAAATTTATCGAATCATCAAGTAGTCCATGAAGTTTGCTAGTCGTATTAGCTGAAAAAAAAATGGGAACATGGGATTCGGTGTCGATTCGCGTAACAATTATCCAATAAATGCCAAGCTAAAATCAAGTCCGAAAAAAAGCAGGCTATTTCGGACAAAAATACAATATTTAAGCTAAAAAAAAAACAACTAATGGAATACCGAGGAAGACAATATTGCAGGAGTTAATAATATTGCAAATACGAGAATTTTGGAGTTCCCTAGGAATATGCACGTACTCTAGACAATATGATAATAATAATTAATTGTATTGGAAAAGTACCAAAACGACGCGTTCGTGGTTCTAAGACGTTTATGTGAAGCACAAATCTTTGTCTATCCTATAACTAACACAATTTTTTTTTAACACCGACGCAAGCGCAATTATGGTATAGGAGGAGGGTTATTTTAAAAAAGAAACGGTCAAAAAAGAGTAATTGCGTATTTCTCCAAAACACTATGGAAACCGGATCGTATAACTATTGCACCACTCGAAAAGAGTTATTGGCTAAGGTGAAATCCATTTATCATCTTCATTGCGAAAAAGGAGGAGGTGCCCTGGACACTTTTAAATCGGAGTTTAAATAGGTTCTCATATATCAACTGAAATAAAACCTTAAAAGTTAAAATCAGCAATAAATTAAGTTAAAAAAAAATCTCCTGGCTATGATCTAATTACAGAACAAATAGTTAAACCACTACCCAAAAAAAGATTACGAAAGCTACTTTAAATAATTAATGCAGCGTTTAGACTTTACAATGTTCCACACCAATGGAAAGTAGCAGAAGTGATAACGATACCAAAACAAATTTGAAAATCAAATTTTTTTCTAAATATTTCTAAATTATTCGAATAAATTGCTGCTAAAAGGCTCAAATTCTTTCCCACTTTTTCGGTTGCAGAAAACAGTTGACTATAGAACAGGTCCACAGAATCCCAAACAAAGTTGAAGATGCGCTTGACACAAAAAAGTATGTTTTTCTTGAATTTAGCACAAGCTTTCGATAATGTATGACACATAGGACTAAAATATAAACTGCATCAAGATCTTCTTAGTCAGTTTAATAATATTTCAAAATCCTATTTAGCTGACTGACTAAAAAATACGGGTACCACAAAGTTGGGTCTTGGGGCCAATTCTTTATATCCTTTATACAATACAGTTGCAGAGGAAATACAGAGGAAACTCACATAACAACATTTGCTAATGATACTGCAATCTTAGCAATTGGTAACAATATAGAAGATCTAGCAAAGTGCAAAAAGCCACTAACATATTGAGTATGGACAAAGAGATTGCAACTCCAGCTAAATGAAACTAAACCAATCCATGTTAATTACACCAACAAAAAGGGTAACTGTATACCAATGGAAATCAACTAACACCAAGTTCCACATGCAAATATAGCTCAATTTCTAGGCATGTCACTTGACCCTAAGTTTAAGTAAAAAGACCATGTAGAAAAGAAAAAAGAAAAAACATCAAATACAGAAAAATGTACTCCTGGTTTATAGGTAAGAATTTCTAGTTATCATTACATAATAAACTGCTCCTATTTAGGAAAATTCTAAAACTAATATGGATTTACGGTATTCAGCTTTGCACCAAGAAGACCAATGTGAAAATAACACAAACATTCCAAAACAAAGTTGTATTTATGATATGGAAACTGTTGCGATTCGCCGTATGATGGAAAAACAAATTGGTTATATTCCACAAAAAGAGGGCACTATATATTCAATACCAATTACTAGATGAATTATGTAATGCAGTTGTAATAAAACTAAACGAATATCGTATCCCTCAATAACATCAACCACGCTTGTGTGCACGATGTGGTCAGACCACTAATCTTCTTTACAAAAAATTCGGTCAACCGGTTTTATCTAATAGACCACCCAAGGCAAATTTAAAAACATCCCATAAATTAAACAAAAAGTAACTGTCACTAATTAAATGCAAATCCAAAAGCTGTATAATATACCAAAGCCCATTCATCGATGTTAAACAAGTAAAAGACCAACAAAATAATTTTAAAAGATAGTTTTTCGGTATAAATCATTGACCAAAAAAAAAAAAAAACAAACTAATTTAAAATACGATAAATGAGTTTGTTATTACCTATAGATGTAGGTAAAAATAATTAACATCTATAAAATTCAAATTAATTTTCCAAAAAGAGCTTGCATACAATTTCCATAGAATTGAAAACAAATCGTTTTTCCTCCTTTGTCTTCGTCGAGTCTTATATAATACGAGTACAATAATATCTATGTACAGCTTACAGTCGATTATTAAAAAGTAATTCATTATACAATTTTTTTGTTGGTTTGTAATAATAACACACAGAGTACAAAACGATCCAATTTCACCCTAAAGGTGCTGCCAGACGAACGTTCAAATTTTTATTCATATATATATATATATATATATATGCATATTATAATAAATTGATGTAGTTTAAATAACGTAAAAAAAAATATTGAAAATAAATTAATAGTTCTTTAAATATGGATCTAGCTGCTTTGCTTCAGGCAACACTAACAAATTTATATACATATATAGACAGTGTTTTAAAATAATTAATGAATTTACCTTGTACTGTTAATTTTGCATACGCCGATTCTCGTACACCAACTAAATTTTGTGCTATACACTGGTATCGGCCTTCATCACGTTTTAATACATCATTTATTAGTAAATTACCACCGTCCACAATACGTATCCGACTGGGTGGAATTAATGATTGTGACGATAAAATTCGTGGTTCATCCAACTCTAGTAGTATATCGTCTTTTTTCCACACCACCGTTGGATCAGGATTACCTTTTGGCGGGCCACATTCTAGTAGGGCGGTTTCACCCGCAGCCACTCGAGTATCTTTGGGTTCGATACGAAAATCTTCGCGCAGTACTAGAAATAAAAAATATAGAAAATATATTAGGTAATGTTAGAAAAATTTAATGATAATTCAAATAATTTTATAATATTTGGCTAAAACTGTCTAAATCAAGGCCCGATTCTATGAAAAGCGATAAATAAAAAAAAATCTGAGAGTAACAATTAATCGCCAACCGAGGATTTTTATTTTCATCGATTCTATGAATGACGATAGATTTTTATTTACACTCGGTTTTATTGTTTTACGGCAGTTTTTGTATGAGTGGTAACACTTTTGTGTGACGAGTGATCTATACTTTTTTTTTTTAGTTTCTATGGTTTTACTCAAAGTTGTTGTGGTTTCGTTTAAGAAATGTAAACAATTTTTTTTTAATAGAAAAGTTAAAATTATGTTGGAAAAAACGGAAAAATGCATTTTCCTTTATTTTAATTTAACAGTTATATATTTTCCTTACCAATATGTTAATTATAAAATGATAAAATTTTAATTATTTTCGTTTTTCTCATAAACGTCAAAAAAATTGTATCCTCTGATGTATATACCAAAAACAGAAAGTACAACAAAGGATAGATAAAAATCGGTCGATTAACCGTCGGTTTTACCGTCGTTCATAAAATGCAAACGAGTGTTTTACTTGCGGTCATAGAATCGGGCCTTAATGTTTTTAATTGATACTAAATGCCTTCGTGTTCTTATTGAATAAACATTTTCATTGGGTTATTTATAAAAAGTGCGTCTGGGTTAGGATATCCATCTTTTCTGGATCATCGTATAATACTGATTAAGGTCTTTAATTAAGAAATTATTCAATTTAAAACATTGGTATCGTCATCTCCTCGAATGTTAATTCTTTCTCCCATAAGACCTTTCTTTATGAATATTTACCGATTTTCAATTATTTTTATTGGAAAATGCAGCAGGGGGTAAAATGCTTAATGTTTTAGTAAAATACTTGTGATTTCTAGTAAGAGATTTGCAATCAATTTCTTTTGCCGTTGGAATATACAATCGACGCTAATAAAATTCTTTCCATTATCAAAGTAATTTTTGAAATTCCTAATTGTGTTAATTATTGTGGTTTAACGGTCAACCAAGTTGTTTAAAATGAAAATTGTTGTGTATTGTGTATTTATTTGTGAAGTTTAGGTTGGAAATTTGTGATAAAAACCAAAAAAAAGGCAAAAACGTAACATTTGGTGACAGCGGTGGGTTTATGAATAGTAAGGGTTCAAAGTAGTACAGGCTGATGAAGAGGATAGTAATCCTCGAAATTATTACCTGATTTAAAAAAAAAAAAGAATAATTTTTATATACATTTTTTAGAAAATTTTTTCTTTTTAAAAAAAATTTGGATAAAAAATTAATATACAAATTTGTATTATCACATTAAAGAAAGTTTTACTTCTTTTCTGAAATAATTTTTATTTTTATATATAAAACAAGAAGTATTGAATTTTTTGTTTTTATTAAAACAAGGTTCCTTATTTCGTTTTTATAAAATTAAAAAAATAATAATAAAAGAATGATGATTCTTTACAAATTGAAGGCTGTGGAATTACAAGAAGAATTGGAACAAAGTTATTTACAAACTAACGGTAACAAAGAGACGATGGTGGTAAATTTTTGTGAGGCTCCAGAGAAAGAAGGGTTAAGCCTGAACCAATCTAACTTGGAAATAGAAAACTGTATAAAAAACAACTGTTTGTAGGAGTAAATAAAGAACCATCGGGAAATCTCGATTTGTTGACGTTAAGTGCTGTAATGAACCAAATAATGCAGTAGCAAAGGGAAATAAAAAATGATGGGTTTAGCAACAGAGCAAAATGAAACTATTAATAGATCAGCGGCAGTGATATGAAACTTGATATGAAACTGTCTTGAGAAGGACCGTTTAAAAAGATTGTGGAATCACTACAACATAGCTTTAGACTACACATAGAGAATCAGAAGAGGTGTATTATTGTCTTCAAAAGCAAGGTTCTTAGAGACGAGGAGTGCTTCCCAGCCAGTTCCATACAATTTGGGAGTTTCTCCAGTCATAAGTTTATCTTAAGGTTGTAGTTGTTTTCCTGATCACTTTCATCAATTGTATCAAAAATAAAATTAGCCGCACAGAAACTCCATCAATGTTGGTTGCTTTGAAAAATGCTTTGGTGGCATAACTGGATTGACTCGCATCGCATAATTCGTAGAAGCTTGGAACTGCTAGTGGTAATCGGAAATCTGGAAATGGTATTAATTGGGTGTAGATTTTGCCATATCCTCTCCCACACTAAATGTTTATCTAAATATGTTCTTGTATATAACCTAAGCAACGTGAGGAACATATTCTCAGATTTCAACTGCTATTTGCTGAATTGATCTGGTGGCTAAATATAGAGCAGATGCCAAACCGTATGTGACTATTGAGAGTCGAAAAATGTGTTTAGAAGGATCTGATCTTCTAACAATATTTTTGGTACTTGGTGCGTCATCTGAAGAGACATGCACTTCGCGTTACATCTTTTGCACATCAGCGAAAAGGTAATCTTGCGTTATCAAAATCGCAAGATCATAGCGTACAAATAGATTGAACGGTGTAGTCTCATTGCACTGGTTAACACTGATTTAGCGAGATCACAATATTGAACTTGGCTGAACCGACGAATTCTATACTTAATTTTGTTGTATTGCTCGAAGCATTTACGATTCTGTGATGCGGAAAGTAAAACTTATTCATATTCATTCATGAACTCTATATTCTATTGCGAAAAATTTGGACCTAGAATGAAACAACATTCCATTTCTCCGAGTCAATCAACTGCACAGCGAATTTTTTGCTGTGCAAGTGATTGCTCTAAGGCAAGTGGAAAGTTTTTAAATAAAAGTTTCACTATAAATCGTCTTTAAGGATATTTTTTACATTTTGTTTGAAGTGATTCTCGCAAAAACGTATCTTCTTCCTTAAGGAAGAGTGCCTAACCATTGATTGACCTAATTTCTAAAATCTGCGTAAACTTCTGTCAATGTCGACCATCTAGTCTTGGTTGGTGAGTGATAACATCGAAATTACTGCATTTTTTTGTTTAAATACAAAAGGGTACTTCGGAAGGTAGTTATGATTTAATATGAATATTCACCAAAAAGCCGTTTACGTCCTAGATCCAGTTTTTCCTAGTCCACTAATAGCAACTCGAGCATTTCTTCTTTTGAGCCAAAGACATTGCACAAAAGATTTTGTAATAAATCTGACCTGGGAGCTGGAATCCAACAGTGTTCTGGATGGCACGGCTATATGCCTGATACGTTGATTACCTTAATGATGGCTGTTGGTAATATTTCGGAAAGTTGCAGTTCACTATTAAGCTGAATCTTTCTTCTGTTATGAATAGATGTGCAGGTTTTAGAGTGCTATCAGTAGCAAGGTGTTAGTTTCTGCCATATTTTAGACATCCTGAGCAATTGATGCATTAACCTGTTTTTTGCACACTTTTCACAATGGACGTAGTTCTTGCAGTGAGACCCTCCTATTTGCCATCTAAACTCCTAGAAATAACATGACCCTTGATTTCAATATTTGGATTGGTTCGCTTCGCCATTGATTCAAACGTGTCTATCCGTTGACCCAGGAATTTTAAAAATTTGAAAAACTCTAAATTAACTTTACTTGCCGAGTGTTTTGCCCATAATGCCCTTGTCTTTTCATCTATAACTTTTGCATCAAAATATATATGAGCGAGGGATCTCTCGTATCTGCTACCTCATTAGGTGCTTGGAATCCACAGATAATTTGTTCCATAAAATGCCACCTGTTCCATAAACGTTCTGATAAAAATGTTTATTATGAACCTTTTGCGATTGTAGCTTTCTTTTAACTAATTGAGGGCGCCTATTTAGTTATCCTCAGTTACAGACATATGCCATAAAAGTACTGCCGCTTCCCACCTAAGAAATCCCTTCAAGTATGAAAAACTTCAGAACCCACTTAAGTCTTAAGGACTTAAGGAGAGTTGAGGTGTACAGGTCGTTAAACGACTGCTACGACTGTATTCTCCGGAAAATGCAGGTATGTTTTTTTGGCAGTACTATTCGTGAATGCTCGCCTTTCTACGTTGCATTATTTGAGTAATCCAGAAACAGGCAGTAAAACAATTATTAGAAAAATACATGTCCTTTTTCTGTAGTGCAGAAAGAGAGTAATGGAAGAACAAACATGGTTAATCACTTATCAAGGATGATGACCATTCAGGATCAGAGATGCCAATTCGTCAACAACCGAGACGATTGTCATTAGCAAAATTGACAGATGGGTAAAATAGTGACTGAATTGGGAACATCAGGGGCTATTAAACAATAAAGCAGTTCTTGGAGCTCGTCAGTTGTAAATGTGGAAATGAAAGAGGCCATCTAAGATGCTGCTTCAATTACAGAGAGCTCAAGGATAGTGAAGAATAGTTATTCCTTACAAGGATAAACGACACTAGTAGGAGTACAAATATCATCAACAATCGATTTGTAGAGCGAATATTGGCAGCAGGAAGACGCTGCTGAGGATAAAGAAAAGATTTTGTTTAGTGTAAGCAAATGGTTCTGGCAATTTAATGTCATACTCTTTGACTTTTGTTACGCTTCTTTGACTTTCCAACGTTCAATGGAACGTGCACATAAAAAGTTGCAATGTCTGAAAACCCCACTTAGTCTATCTAGGTGGCATCATAGTAATGGGGAAAGACATCGATGAATACCTTAAAAATTTGGCAAAGCATTCGAGAGGATTCATTCATAAAGCTATTAGTCCGGAGAAGTGTACATCGTTCCGTAAAGATTTAAAATATTTACGACCCGTGGAATACACACGGTTGAGAAAAAGATTTCTTTGGTAAAAGACTGGCCCAGACCTCAGAACCTACAAGAATTAAAAAGTTTTATTGGACTGTGCACCTTTTTATCGGCAATATTTATCAGGGTTTGCTGATGTTGCAAAGAGTTGATCGATAATTGTATACCCGGTCCCGAACAAAAATTTTTTTGTTGACACCGATACAAGTAATAGTGGATAAAGATGTGTTTTTCTCAGGAGATCGATGGGTAGAGAAAAAAAAGTGATTGTCTACATGAAACAAGTGATTGTCTGCTTATTTAAAGTACTGTTAATTGCAAGCATTGCATCCGAGTGGAAGATAAAGAAAACACCATCGACGTCAGACTCATGAAAATTTTACCATGCCAGAAGAACAGACTTCAGAGGAAATTAGGAAAGAGCAAATGGAAGACTTATATCAGTAATAATAAAATACAAGGAAGAGGAGACAGTTTTGGATCAAGACGAATGCACTAGTACATTTATCCTATACTAGCGTATTAATTAGCAAAAAATAAGAGGAAAATTTTACTGCTTGGGACGTCGGCAGTCACTAGAAGAATTGTGTCAAAACTGTAATCAATATATGGCTGGTAATGAGCTCGCTCGAGGTACAGGAATTGACAAAACCGATTTTTTATTTAAAAATATTACTATTGGTAATTATTTGGATAGTAGTCCTGAATTTCAAACCAAAACTATATACCATTATTGCATAAAAATGTTGCAATCCATGTTTTTAGCATAATTGTCGTGTAACGACATAAATTCCAAAACCCATTAAAACTGTAACGATTTTAATTACAATCGATATTGCGCTACCGACAAAAAGTAGTATCCACCGCAGATACAAAACATATCTATCCCCCAACCCCCTCATTAAAACACAGATAATTACACAAAAATTCGGGATAAACCCATAATTATCCGTACAATTATAAAGCTTTTTGTGTCCTATGATATCGTATACCCAGATTTGGTGCGATGTAAACCTCGTTAAATTATATTCGCGAGGTTAAATCCAGTTGGTATAATAAATAAAATCGTCTGAGTATTTTAATTTTCTGTTTATTTTTTGTGTAATTAGTAAAATTTGTATATTATGCAAATTTTTAGGCTGGTTAGATGCTTTAATTGAAATAAATCACACACATAGTAAAATTAAATTTCCATATCAGAACCATTATTAGCATGGTAATGCTAAATAGTGTGAAAATATTTGTAATCGACACCGTACACAAGTGATTTGACTGTAACATGAACTAAAAATTAAAAGACAACATTAAGCCTTTAACCATATCATAGGGTGCTTAAAATAAGAAATGCCACGTGACATCATTTTATCAACCAACTACGCATCGTTTTGTATACAAATAATACAATCGAAGCTAATGAGGCACATGGGTCCAATTTTATTTTAGTACATATTCATTTTAAATCGTAATCCTTGCTGTACAAACACAGACGAGACGACACACCACACCAATTGGTTCATCTCAATATCGCCAAAATCTAAATAAAAAATTCGTTTTCGTTTTATTTACTTTAAGGGATGCTGTGCTATATACGTAAACACTGGTTTATCTACTGGTATTTACTTATCTAATTTTTTTTCCTCCTAATTATTATTATCGTTAGAATTTATGTGTATATATCAAAAATATTCACGCAGTGACACGTGCGTCATTCTTTTTTATTTAGATAAATTTAATACTCGGTGAATATTAAAAATTTCGCCCCGTCTAAAAAATATCGTAAAGGATGATGATTTGGGGTTGTAAACTAATGTTTATATTTCAATATGGCTTTGATGTGTGCGCGGTATATACGATGAATCGTTGGATGAAGAAAATTTTGGTTTTGTTTTTTTTATGGAAAATTTCTAATTATTATTTTTTTTTGAAGAGATGGAAATTATTATAAATAATATTTTGATTAAATTTAATTGAGATGTATTTGGGAAAACCTAAGTTTGGTACTTTTAAATAATTGGTTTTTTAAGGATTAATTGAGAAGTGGTGCGGGGTTGGAAAGTCAATTGAAATTTAGATTAGTGTATTAGATAAAATAAAAGTATATTAGTTATTTTCAAGGAAGGAGGGAAATTGAAAAATTTCAAGGATTAAGAATTACTATGGAGTACTAGTTTTTTTTTTATTGAAAAGTATGAGGAAAGTATGCCCTGAATTCCAGGACAGCACCAGTAAATAGAGATTCACTTTGTTCATTTTTAAAACTGCAAATTTAATACCACAATTTGAAATATTCCAAACATTTTCAAACATTTTACATCCACCTTAGATTGGATCAATGAATTGGCATGAACTTCATAGCAAGTGATTAAGTCAAGTATTTTAAGTCAAGTAGTTAAAAGTATTATGACTATTAAACTGTTTATAAATACGATTTTTGTGTGATGCCATGACGAATTTTACCAAAACCGTTGAACTACGGTTTAATCATTTGATTTTGGTGTTGGAAAGTTTTTTTTCTTTTTAATCAAACATTTTAACAAATTAGAATTTGGTATCTATTATTAATATATTATTATATTATTATATTATTATATTATTATACTATTATATTATTATATTATTATATTATTATATTATTATATTATTATATTATTATATTATTATATTATTATATTATTATATTATTATATTATTATATTATTATATTATTATATTATTATATTATTATATTATTATATTATTATATTATTATATTATTATATTATTATATTATTATATTATTATATTATTATATTATTATATTATTATATTATTATATTATTATATTATTATATTATTATATTATTATATTATTATATTATTATATTATTATATTATTATATTATTATATTATTATATTATTATATTATTATATTATTATATTATTATATTATTATATTATTATATTATTATATTATTATATTATTATATTATTATATTATTATATTATTATATTATTATATTATTATATTATTATATTATTATATTATTATATTATTATATTATTATATTATTATATTATTATATTATTATATTATTATATTATTATATTATTATATTATTATATTATTATATTATTATATTATTATATTATTATATTATTATATTATTATATTATTATATTATTATATTATTATATTATTATATTATTATATTATTATATTATTATATTATTATATTATTATATTATTATATTATTATATTATTATATTATTATATTATTATATTATTATATTATTATATTATTATATTATTATATTATTATATTATTATATTATTATATTATTATATTATTATATTATTATATTATTATATTATTATATTATTATATTATTATATTATTATATTATTATATTATTATATTATTATATTATTATATTATTATATTATTATATTATTATATTATTATATTATTATATTATTATATTATTATATTATTATATTATTATATTATTATATTATTATATTATTATATTATTATATTATTATATTATTATATTATTATATTATTATATTATTATATTATTATATTATTATATTATTATATTATTATATTATTATATTATTATATTATTATATTATTATATTATTATATTATTATATTATTATATTATTATATTATTATATTATTATATTATTATATTATTATATTATTATATTATTATATTATTATATTATTATATTATTATATTATTATATTATTATATTATTATATTATTATATTATTATATTATTATATTATTATATTATTATATTATTATATTATTATATTATTATATTATTATATTATTATATTATTATATTATTATATTATTATATTATTATATTATTATATTATTATATTATTATATTATTATATTATTATATTATTATATTATTATATTATTATATTATTATATTATTATATTATTATATTATTATATTATTATATTATTATATTATTATATTATTATATTATTATATTATTATATTATTATATTATTATATTATTATATTATTATATTATTATATTATTATATTATTATATTATTATATTATTATATTATTATATTATTATATTATTATATTATTATATTATTATATTATTATATTATTATATTATTATATTATTATATTATTATATTATTATATTATTATATTATTATATTATTATATTATTATATTATTATATTATTATATTATTATATTATTATATTATTATATTATTATATTATTATATTATTATATTATTATATTATTATATTATTATATTATTATATTATTATATTATTATATTATTATATTATTATATTATTATATTATTATATTATTATATTATTATATTATTATATTATTATATTATTATATTATTATATTATTATATTATTATATTATTATATTATTATATTATTATATTATTATATTATTATATTATTATATTATTATATTATTATATTATTATATTATTATATTATTATATTATTATATTATTATATTATTATATTATTATATTATTATATTATTATATTATTATATTATTATATTATTATATTATTATATTATTATATTATTATATTATTATATTATTATATTATTATATTATTATATTATTATATTATTATATTATTATATTATTATATTATTATATTATTATATTATTATATTATTATATTATTATATTATTATATTATTATATTATTATATTATTATATTATTATATTATTATATTATTATATTATTATATTATTATATTATTATATTATTATATTATTATATTATTATATTATTATATTATTATATTATTATATTATTATATTATTATATTATTATATTATTATATTATTATATTATTATATTATTATATTATTATATTATTATATTATTATATTATTATATTATTATATTATTATATTATTATATTATTATATTATTATATTATTATATTATTATATTATTATATTATTATATTATTATATTATTATATTATTATATTATTATATTATTATATTATTATATTATTATATTATTATATTATTATATTATTATATTATTATATTATTATATTATTATATTATTATATTATTATATTATTATATTATTATATTATTATATTATTATATTATTATATTATTATATTATTATATTATTATATTATTATATTATTATATTATTATATTATTATATTATTATATTATTATATTATTATATTATTATATTATTATATTATTATATTATTATATTATTATATTATTATATTATTATATTATTATATTATTATATTATTATATTATTATATTATTATATTATTATATTATTATATTATTATATTATTATATTATTATATTATTATATTATTATATTATTATATTATTATATTATTATATTATTATATTATTATATTATTATATTATTATATTATTATATTATTATATTATTATATTATTATATTATTATATTATTATATTATTATATTATTATATTATTATATTATTATATTATTATATTATTATATTATTATATTATTATATTATTATATTATTATATTATTATATTATTATATTATTATATTATTATATTATTATATTATTATATTATTATATTATTATATTATTATATTATTATATTATTATATTATTATATTATTATATTATTATATTATTATATTATTATATTATTATATTATTATATTATTATATTATTATATTATTATATTATTATATTATTATATTATTATATTATTATATTATTATATTATTATATTATTATATTATTATATTATTATATTATTATATTATTATATTATTATATTATTATATTATTATATTATTATATTATTATATTATTATATTATTATATTATTATATTATTATATTATTATATTATTATATTATTATATTATTATATTATTATATTATTATATTATTATATTATTATATTATTATATTATTATATTATTATATTATTATATTATTATATTATTATATTATTATATTATTATATTATTATATTATTATATTATTATATTATTATATTATTATATTATTATATTATTATATTATTATATTATTATATTATTATATTATTATATTATTATATTATTATATTATTATATTATTATATTATTATATTATTATATTATTATATTATTATATTATTATATTATTATATTATTATATTATTATATTATTATATTATTATATTATTATATTATTATATTATTATATTATTATATTATTATATTATTATATTATTATATTATTATATTATTATATTATTATATTATTATATTATTATATTATTATATTATTATATTATCGCTTAGGTGTTAGTATCTGGGTCGATTCTGTCATAATTAACATTTCTTTAGTTTTGATATATAATATACGGTGTACGGTGATTCCCGGGATTTAGGGAGTTATGACGATTTATCACATTTGAAACGAATTAAAGTGGGGCGTATTTCATTTAGTTCCTGGAAGGATCTAAATACTGAAAATTGTTTTCTTCTTCTTAAGTGCCGGCTATACAAAAATTTAACTCAAAAAAAAAAGACTATGGAATTCACTAAATATCTAGCAATTGGAAATATAAAGGGTGATGTAAATATTGTTTTTTCAGTTGATGGAAATGATCTTGATTTTAAATCTATTCCTACTTTTCACAAGTATAATGGTAAAAAAAACTATTAATTTTAAAATTTGTAAATTCCAAAAATAAACATTTTAATTAAAATTCACATCACAGAAACCCTAAATACTCAACAAACGTGATGACAACGGTTCCAGAAATCAATAAAATTCTAAATAATCTATCCACCATGTCGCGCAATAATATAGTGTGTACGTAATTGAATTGTAATGATACCTTTTAAAATATCAATTTACAATTCAACTGCCTCTACGGATAATTACATCACGATCCATGTTTTATTCTATTTGAACGCGGTTCTTATACTCTACGGGCTGCCAGTGTGTATAGATATACGATTTTGTGAAATAGAAAAGGAAAAATTATTTTTCTAAACACAAAACAATGGAAAACAATATACAAGAAGAAGAAGAAAACTTTATAGTCACGTGTCAACAATATATATCTAACGTGGGTATATCTACGAGCCCCTGTAGTCGGGGGACATGCGGATGTATCGGAAAGTATATTTCATGAGCATGATATCTAAAGAATATATCCATAGTGTCCTCTGTTTGTCGTAGGAGGTGACTAAATAAGTTATTTTTCTTGGTTTTTCCCTAGTAGTGCGAGGACCACACATTTGAACGGACTTTCTATACTTCAGATCTCTTGTCTCTCATAATTTTGTGGGAGGAGATTTAAATGCTCATCTTGCTGCTGGTAACCGCACATAAAGCCGTACGACTACTGTTAAAGTCATAACACCTTAGATATGCCGAAAAGCTGAAGTTATAACAGGAGTTGTTGATACCGGTTGTCATGTGTTTGTTTGTGTGAAACTTGTACCCTGACCGACGAGTATAAAAGTATGATCTACAGTAAAAAGAAAGCAAGTACACTAGGTCGGTCACGTAATGCGAACTGATTCTAAACGGATGAAGCATCGATTTCTGAGATGAAAGTCATCCTTTGGAAGGCGAAGACGTCGCTTTCGGTAATGTAAGCTTCTCGAGGTTGAAAACGGACAATTCCTCCTCTGGTTGTCTAGAACAATATAAAGAGCAAGCTCGGAAACTAAACCACTTAAACCGGATTGTTAATTCGGTACGGACCAACAATGGCCTGTAAAAGTCGATTGTTATTATTTCATATATAGAAAGAGATATACGCGATGCGACAATAGAATTGCACGTGTCTTAATATTTTAACGACAATAATAAGATTTTATTTGGTGTTGTTTGTTAGCTACTATCATATAATATATTTACAAATTGGGATAAATTTAAAAAAAAAAAAAAAAAAAAAAAACTCAATTCAGAGATGAAAATTAAATTAGTTTGCTACCCAGGTATTGTTATCGAACCATTTTCAATTTTGTACGAATTCAGCAGAATCCCAATATGATTTTTGCTTGCTGATAAAAATTGAAAATAAAATAACAACAAAATATGTTTTGTTCCTTTCACAAATATATTATAATATATAGGGATGATATATTACATAAAAATGAAATCCTTTATATTTTTATAAAGCATTATATCCAATCCTGTATTTATTATATAAAACAAAAAAAAAAAAAAAAAAAAAACGAAAAATGAGGATTTTTTCACAAAAGGATTTCTACTGTTTTGTTCAAATGAATTCGAAATTACGACAACAACAGCAAGTAGATTGAATATGATGATAAAATTGCTTTACATACGACTCTAGGACGAGTGAGTACACACAAAATTGTTTATTCTATGATTTTTGTATTTATGAATGAAATATTATGTTGTGTGTACATATAACACAACAACATAACCAATTCTTTTATGTTTCATGAATTTATTAAAAACGAAATCATTTTTCATAATTGAAAAAAAAGTCCTATTTTTTTTGCAGGAATAAATTATATAATCTGGAATCGTTTTTTTTTTTTTTTTTTTGTAATTTGGAATTATTGATTTTTATCTTATTGTATTTTTTATTATATTTCCAGGATTTTTTAAATTGGAAGGTTAAAGGACACAGCTGTGATTGATGTTGTTGTCCGTGAACAAGGTAGATATTGCAAACAAAAGCAGGTATTTGTTTTAAAAAAATGGCGTTTTGGAAATTTGATTTTCATATTAACATGTCCGAGGAAGGTCTAAGTCTCCTTTCGGGCAAGTCCTGAGTTGACAAAAAGAGAATACTAAGTTTCTCATATATGAGGCAACTGGTTTGTATCTAGCAGTAATTCTAAATTCCAAGAAGAAGGAAACATAGATAAAAAACAAGAGAAAATCAAATGAGAAATTGCCACAACAAATATAACTTCAAATATAAATATAGAACACCGCAAACTCCACTATTCTGACAAAAACAATTTATCCCGAATCAAGCAATATATACTGGTACTTGAAAATTAATTAAATTCTTGGTAGATACAGGATCTACCAAATCCTTTATAGACAAATTTATTAGCTCATCTAATATTTATGAAGTTAAACATATTATTATTTCTACCCTTTTCAACAATACAAGTGTCGATAAGGCTGTAACAATAAAATGATTCATAGAATTTCGAACAAATGAAAACTTTGAATTAATTTTATTTAAGTTATGTCTATTTCAGTTTACTGTGGGATATGACATGATGCAACAACTACAAGTTTCCGTAGCTTAATACTATTGCACCTAGAAGCAAAATTATAAAAAGAGTTTCCGTTACAACAACTAATGGAGAAATTTATGCAAAAACAATCATAAGCAATAATAATTATGCTAATATAGAAGATATTAACTACACTCTCAACTAAAAGAATGACCCAACCTGTATTTGCTTAAAGTTATCGCTACCTATAAACAAGAGGAAGAAAAGCAAATTAATAACATGCCTAGTCAAGAAATAATAAAACCAAGTGTTTCGCCATAGTCTTTACTAATTTGGATTGGTCCAAAGAAAAAAAAAACAAATCCGCGTTCAAGCAAAATAGCATATGGTGATAGATTATCGAAAATTTAAAGAAAAAAACTGTTTCAGACCTATATTCCCTTCTAAACAAAAACCGACATTTTGGACAAGATAACCTTGGATTTCTATCTTCACGGTAGAATTCAGGCACTAAGAGTATGTACGAATACATTTTGGCTTGAAAAATTCTCGTAGTACATTTCAGAGAGTTATGGATAACGTACTCAGGGAATTGCAAAGGAAAATTTGCTCATGTTATATAGATGACAAAATTATATTTTTTACATCCTTACAAGAGCATAGGAATACTTAATAAAGGTATTTCAAAAATTCCAAACACCAAATTTAAATCTGAGACACCTTGTAACATTGGAAGGAGTAAGACCTTTTACGAAATGTTTACGTAAAGATCGAAAGTTGAAAAATGCAAACCATACTATTATGTAACTAACCCATACATCAATGTCCTAATTTTGAACCTTTTATAGTGACATCAGAGGCTAACAATGTATCTATCGGTGCTATTTTGTCTCAGGGTATAATAGGTGAAGATCTGCTTGTTCCTGTTTGCATTACGTACACTTTTAAAAATTAAATTAAATAATTCAACCACGGAAAAAGTGTTACTTGCTATAGTCTGGACTACTAAATACTTTCGATCCTATATTTATTCGGAAGAAAGTTCACTATAGTTAGTGACTATAGACCGCACTAACTTGTAAGCTTAAATAGACACATTCAGAACTTATTAGATGAAAATTAAAGTTGAAAGAATTCTAATATGGTATTCAATATGTAAAAGGCACCCAAAACAACGCAGATTCACTCTTTTGATTCAAAATCAATGAGTTAAACAATATTAAAACTTCAATGAAAGAAGATCCATCTAACATGCTAGCAATCTAACTGATACTTTTCCCACAACAAAAATTAAGTTAATATGTTTGAGAAACTACAACATTTAAAGTCAATTCTGATGTCTCAGACATCAGAAGATAAAGAAGATCAGGATGCAGAAATTAAAAGTAAACTCATGATTACCATGGAATCATAGAAAACTATGACGATATAAAAAGAATTTTTTTTTCCAACATGAATTGTCATAAACAATTGTGAGGTCTGTCATAAAATAAAATACTACAACATCCACAACTCTAAAAGTCCTAACTTCCAAACGACCTTTGAAAATAATTTCATATTTTATCGAAAATAATATATTGTATAAACCTACACGGCATACCCAGAAAAATGATATTTGACAAAGAAATAGGCTTTGTCAAACGACACATCAAAGACTTTCCGGGAAAGCACCAAATAAAAATTCATGTCACTACCACTTATTAACCACCCTATACCTTCTCATTAGAAGATACTATGAATCAAGTCTTACTTTCGTACAATAATTCTAGTCAACCTATAATGAAGTTAACCCCCTCGAATTATTAAAAGGACACAATTCAAAAATAAAATTAACTTTACAATTGAAATAAATTTTCTCGCACAACATAAAGTCACATTCGAACAACTTTGTAATGACCTTTATAAGAAAACCCTAAACAAAAAGGAAGATTTAATAAATAAATTAAATAAAAAAAACAAACCGTACATTATAACTATCCAACAAAATCAAATTGTCTACGCAAAGAAAAAGCATAGGTCAAAACTTAAACATCCTGATAGAAAATTAAAACTTCTTAATGTTAAAGGAATACTAAAAGATACATTCGAACGGAAGGTACACAAAACTAAGATAAAAAGTTTTTTTCAGGTATCAAACAATGTTTCAGCAGGAGCTTTAAATGACATCCCTCCAGAATAACAAAGGAACTCTAGCATTCTTAAAATGTATTACAAGACTACTTCACGGATATAAAAAATAAATACACTTATTATATTTAGACCCTTACTCAAAAATGATAAATGACATTATAGCACAGAGAACTATAATATATAAAACATTTTTCTGTGATCATAATATAAATACACATAGTACTACCAGAGACAACTTATAATAGATTAATCATCTACACTACGAAGGAAATAGAAATTTATATAAAAAAAAAACTTCTGATATTTCCAATGTCTTCGTTGTATTGGTGAAATGTTCTTGCTTGTACGTATTATTTACTATGCGTATACGTATTATATACGAAATTTTGAAGTTTGAATGTGTTGTGTTGTATAAAATAAATACAGAATAGGAAATAAGTAATAAATACATAAATGAAACTCGAAGTAATTCGGTGATTTTATTTTTGTTGTAATTTTTATAATTTTTGTAAAATAAAATTCAAAACAAAACTGCAAATGAGGAAATGTTTACATTTTTGAATCATTTAGAATTAAAGGGTATCCAAATAAAAAATCATTCATTTTATCTATGATTTAGATTTATCCTATTATTATTTGTAAATCATTATCTATTATACGACCACGGCCGTTTTGATTGAAAGTTATATACCATGTTACCACTTTCTTCAAGTCCTGAATTATTTAGAGATTGTTGGCACAAACGATTGATTCAAATATAACCCAAACAAAATCAAATGGTTTAGGATTACATGAGATTATTTATAAAGGCTATTTTATTTACATGAAATATTCTTTAAAAAGGAAATAATATGGCAAACATTGATTTATTGATTGAAATACCAATTGCATACATTTTAGTAATAATACTGTTTTTTTTTAAGCCAAGCGCTTAAAAAATCATCCATTATTATTTGTATTGTTAAAAAAGTAGTAGATTTATACGCAATAAGCAATCGTCAATGTTTTAGTGAGATTTTAGCAGTCCAAAGACAGCATATTGTCATACCAGAAAGACTGTTTGGTGTCTGTGACTGCTATGTTCTATATGAGTTAATGATTGTTGCGGAATCCACTTTTTGGTATTTTTTGTATAAGTATTTTTTTTTAATTGCGTGCAGAACGAATTTTATAGCGTTTTATTAATCTGAAATGCTATATTTATGTCTAAATTCGGACGAAATAGAAATAAAGTTGATGATTAAACGGATTCCTGGGGAACTCCGACATTTAGTGTCCCTACGTGTCGGCAATTCCAAAGGATTCTCCGTGGTATTCTAGGGCAAGATTCCATCTGTTCATGACATCTACTAAAAGATCGGTTGTGGATTAACAATGAAAAGTACAGAAATAAGAGTTTATTTTTTTATAACAAATACAATTTACATGGAGTATTTCAAGATCTATTTAATTATAGTTTTTTGTTTTGCCTGAATTTAATTGGCTATTAATAAACAGTTATAAACAAAGCCACTTGATGCCACTTTTTATAAAAAATGAAAATTTATAGAAACTGAATCTAATCTAATAGCAGTTCCAATCTACTATGTTTAAGTCTGTTATTACCCGCGTCAAATACAGTTGATTCTGACAGCCAACGACAATTTTTTCGTAAAAGCACCAAAATGAAAAAATCAATCAAGAGTATCCGGTGGTCGAAGCATAAATTATTTTTGTCAAAAAAATATTTATTTGATTTAATGCATTTTTCTTTGATTTTATGTTTAATATTTCGCGCATACGGTTCTTTGTTGAATATTGAAGTAAAAGTAATAAACGCTTGCTTACATACAAAAAAAAATTCCTCAGTTGGCACAGTTAAACTTCCAAAATCAGAATCATCATTAAAGTTTTTAAAAAATGTAAGCCATTCGGAAGGTGCGGAAATTGTTGTGTTGTTAAGTGTACATTGCTCCATGCATCGTGAACAATTCTTTAATAAACCGTGCTTTTCTTGATTATCAAATATTGGATTTGAAATTTTATGGTGTATGACATAACCACAAAAATATTTTATTGCGTTATCACATAATGTTGCACTTGTTATTTCATTATTGACCTGTGTGACCTGATCAGATTCTTCGTCATATTCTTCTTCGTATTCGTCACTTGTGGTTACATTCAATTGACATACATCATGTTCATCTTTATTGATTTCTTCTATGTTAACTGAATCGGATAACACAGCTTTCCAATCAATAAGCATAGAATTAATACCACCCTTACAATTCGCATATTTCGAACTATAAATAAGTTTTATTGACATTATTCGTTTAATTATTTCCCGAAATTCTTTAACGGAAGGTTTTCTTTTTTTATAACGCACAATTGAAAACAAATTTTCCAAACAATCTTGATTAAATCTGTTAGTACAGATGTATTTCCAATCTTTTGATTTAAACAAATCATTGGCAATTAGTAGGATACCTTTTATTGTCTGCATAATTCCATTAATGCAACTTATTTGATTTTTTGTATTATTTGTTAGAAATTTTAGTTTAGATAAATAAATAATGTAATTTTCTAATTTTGTTAAAAAAAGTTCTGAATTTTGAAGAGCTCCACTATTTGAAATTTTACCATATAAACTTTTGCTGTTCAACACGTCAAATATTTCGTTCATTTTTTCTAAAAAATCAGCTGTATCGTTAGCCCGTTTTGATATATCTGAAGTAAACAATTTTAATTTATCGATAGTGCGTATACCAGATGCGGCGCTTGAACTAAATATTTGGACAGCATATGAAACTTTCATTTTTTGGAATGTATTTGGCTGTATATGCATTGGAGTTAATTTTGGAACTAACCGAACTAGTGACACAGAATCAATTTTATATAGTTGTCTAATTACATCCCATGAAACTATAGCATTTGAATTACCAGCTTCTAAATTATAATTTATTAAATTATTCCGAAGAGATTTCCATAAGTGTGGAACATCGTAAATACATATGATTTTATAATCTTGAAGCATGTAATATGGCTGATCAATCGAAACATCTAAACATTTATAAAAAGATTGATTTGTTTTTCCTTGGTCACAAACCAAACCTTTTACAACCAGCCCAATAGAAAAACATTTCAGAATAAACTCATTAATTAATCTTTTAAGCTCAGAGACAGGAGTTGTGGTAGCGGCAATTACAAACCCAATTACCTGCTTCCAGTTGTCACGTATTGATCGCACCATAAATGTACAAACTACTTTTGCAAATTTATTATTTGAGCTGCCATCTCCATAGTCGGCAAAGCCTTCGATTTGATCAATTTTACTGTTGTACTCTAGTTTTTTTGCAATATGCATTTCGTCAAAACACAGCATTACTTGTTTTGATTCCATTTTAAAATGCTCTATTCTCGATTTTATTTGAGTAAACAATTCATCATTAATTGAACCTGGTAATATTTCTTGGAGAGGAAACCATCTATAAATTGATGCAAGTGAAGGCAGTTTAAACATTAAATTATCCCATAAAAACAAATATGCAGCGGATGATTTAAAAAAAATAGCCATGGCCAAATCTTTTTCTTCGTTCGTATAAATGGTTTTATTGTTAATAAGCATTTTAACAAAAGTTTTGACATATTTATGAGCTTTTGTACTGTCAATTTGTTGATAAACAGTAAGCTGATTTCTTTTTAATTGTTTTATCCTTAATTTTGCAGTACGTTTTTGATTGCCAGAATTTATAATTTTAAGTTGTAATTGTTTGTTGAGTTTTTTTAACATTTTGTTTTCATCAACCAAAACTTTATTTTGTAATTTAAAACTCTCCATTTCACTTCTGTAAAACCGACAATTTTGTTCACTTGTTAGCCATTGCTCATAGTCAGTTTTACTTAAAGGGCATGTGGGATCTGATTGCGTCTCATGTTCGTTGTAATTTTCATCGGGCATTTCTTCGTCACTGGAATCTGTATTTCCTAAATTTAAACTAGGTATAGCACCAGAATACAGTTTTTTCTTCCCAATGTATGCCATTTCGAAATGTTTATCGCATATGATAGGATTTTTTAGAGATCCTATGATTTTCGCTGAATTGTAGCATATAGCTAACCACTTAGTGTAAACGTCGGAATCCCTCGGTGGAAATTTAAAATACTGGTTTCCGTTTACGCAAAGACAGTTTTTTAAACAACACCTACGCGGCATTGTGAATCAAAAGTAAAAACTTAAACAAAAATGGTATATGAATTCAATAATTAATAATTTAAATAACAAATTTGTAGAAATATGTATTAAAATCTATATAATTTTGTATATACCAAAAATATATACAATAAAAATTATATTCAATTATAATAAAATGTAATGATGTATCATATAATTTCTCTAAAATTAACACAAATGTAAGTTTCAAAGAGATCGAAATATTAACTAAAATCGAAAAAATGGAATTACAAAATTTTAAAATAAAAATTTATTTCGCCAAGCAATATGTATTATGTGTACATATACAAAATCAAACCAACAACAATGTCTATACAATCCGAACGAAACATACAAAGAGGAAAGAAATACAGTTAATTTCCATAGGTGATAATATTTTTATATATATCGCTCATACACGAGAAAAGTGACACATTTTCAAATTTTCAATTTCCTTTTTTTGAAGTAAACGTGATTAAAAAAGCGTAAAGTTTTATTAATTTTAATGTTAAATGTTATGTTGCGCATTACTTAAATCTTATTTTCTATGAAGCTTGATATTTTGAAATGTGTCAGTTTTCTCGTGTATGAGCGATATGCAGTATAAAAAAATGAAATATTAATCGTTTTTATTCGATTTTTAACACGATGAAGACAACAATTTGTTTTTGTTTTATTGTATATATATGCATATATATGCATTTATTGTACATAAATAGAATGAAGAAAAAAAAATCTAAAAACCTTTGAATGTGTGGTAAATACATAGCCAATATTATTTAGTAATACAATTTTGCTGTAGATAGCATACGAACCTCCCAAAAAAACCAAAAAATACTCGTGTTAAAGAAGAGAGATCTATTATAAGTTGTCTCTGGTACTACCATGGTATCAAAATATTTTTATTTGTATAACCGCCTAAATGTCATATATTTATCCTAAATTTTGACCATATTCTATAGACTCGACATCTGGAAATTAAATTGATAAACTTTTTTTTCTTATGATGGTACTACTATATGTATTTATACTATCATCATAGAAAAGAACATCTTTATTGATGCTATGATGACATTAAAACGCAAGTTACGGCATTAGGAAGAGACATATTATCCTTCTCTGAAGAATATTTTATTATTCTTAACGACAAGAAAATCATAACAGCAATACAAAACTGAACAATTAGAAAAACATTTTAAGAAATTCAATCGAGACGTTACAAACGAAGACTTAGCATCAAAATTTACTAGACGTACACAATAAACGCTCAAATTAGCAGCCAGTGTCGATTTTAGTCGCAAATTGAGAAATGAGGCATGTATATTTAAGTGACGTACTAGATGTGAAATTTTTATTGTGCCTGGCGTGATGTGTTCTATTTTCTGTGACTAATTAAATTCTACATATAGAAAATAAGTGAAATTTATATGGCTCATTTCTTAGTTTACGACCAAAATCGACACGCAGATACGTAGGAATACACAGACGATAGATCAGACTAAGAGTCCAGTACTTTTATTTTAAATGAAAGCAGTTGCTCTTAAATTTTTCTATTTGTACTTCGATGCCTGTCATTTCAGTGGACTAATCCGAATAAGCTTCCTCCATATGTTCATCACTGTAGTTTACTAAATATTTCAGAGTTTTGCATTCGTGATCTTATACTCTCATACGTATAGATTGATTAGATATTCTTGTTCTTCTATACTTGTATGCTTTCGAGTGCTGTTTGCATCGTAGTGATGAACCCTTGTTTATCGAAAATGTATCTAAACATTTTTTTTTTGGAACCTATTTTAAATACGTCACTCTGCTTCAATTATGTACTTTTTTACTTTGATTTTAACTTTTCATGAAATTCATTAATGGTATCTTCAATGTTCTGAATTTAACTAAATGGAGCCTTGACCTAAACTTTAATTCCGCACAATAATCGTGGATCTGTTCTAGACTTCCATTTGATTGTGGATGATATGCTTTTATCCTTAATTTTCTTATTTTTAATATTTTTGTAAATGCAATATTAATGGAAATATTATAGAATATTTTCCAAATATTTAAATTAATTTGCAACAATTGCGAAAAGCTCTCTTTCTATCGTATTATAAGTCTCTTTCTGCCATATTTAATATTTTGCTTGCAAAAGCAATGGTCAGATTCGCAGAATTAACATTTTTAGATAGAATTCTGGCTATTGCCACATTACTTGCAACAATTGAAACAATAAACTCTTTACTTTACATCTGGATCCTGAAGAAAAGGTAATAAAGTTAACCTGTGTTTTAATTTATCAAAATACTACAAAACGCATTTTAAGAAAAAGTAAAGTTTTTTTTTAGCAAACTTGTCTCTGCTATATGTATATAAAATTCCGTTTTTTTTAACGTCGAATAAAATTTTACACGCCTTTTCAACTTTGGCAGGAAAAAGATTTTCATGATCACTATAAGACTGAGACAATAATACTATGAAATTTCAAGTTTAAGATCGTTCAAAGTCGTTGTTCAAAGTCTATTAGGCATTTGTATAGCAAAAACACAATTTTAAAAGACAGCAAACTTTAATGGAATAGTGTCTGGATGATGTGGAATGAATGATTTGAAAATATATTTTGATTATTTATGCAGCGCACAAGGCAATAGTTTTAAATATTTAATTTTCAATCTGTTTTACAGTGGAAAAGGCACTGGAGACAAAGAGAAAGCATCCTTTTTAACGAGGGGACATTTAAGATCAGGATTAATAAATTCATTTTCATTATGCTAATGTCAGCATCTGTGTCGAATAATAAGTACGTGTTGGAAGTGTTTAGGAACACAATTGTTTGCAGTATGGCCTATAATTTTTGACATAACTGACACTGATTACGATATTAGATTTATTCTTAACTTGGCTCTGGTACAAATTTTGTGTGATAAGTGCTCTCTTCTTCTATGTACTTTGAAATCGCCTCTTTAAGAAGAGTTCATCTATAAGCTTTTACTAATATTTTGATAGGGTCAAGTAAACTGTCATGGAATGAGCGAAGAGCAGTTGTATTGCTCAACTGTAGAATTGGTTTTGCTGTTTTCTTGTCATTACAAAATTATTTGAATAATTACTGCTCAAGAGCCTTATGCCGAAAGAGAAAATCACTCTACGTTAAAACAGAATCATAGAACAACAGACTTAATCGAACACGCACTTAAGAGTATTATCTGCTTATGTACCAGTATCTTCTTAGATATTGCACAAGCTTCGACAAAATTAAGAATTTAATGCTTGTATATAAATTGCACCGAGTTTTATCTAAGCAATTATTGAATCTTATATCGCAGATCAACATTTCTGTAAAATATAGTAAAGAGTATACGTTCTGAATTAAAGAAAATCGTAACACAAGGTAGCGTGTTAGGTCCTATATGGTTTCGCATCTATGCCAGACATTTGACAAATACATAAAATTTGATTAAGACAACATTTGAACTAAGAATTAGCCTATGTTAACCCAAATGAAGCCAAATCGGTTCATGTAAACTTCGCAAACCAGCAATTAAACTAGATTTCAGAAGAATTTAGTTATAGGTTAGTTTCGGAGTTTGCTGATATATTAGTAGTTTTTTGTAAATTGTATGCTTACAATTTTTAAATAAAGGATCATCTTTTGTAATTAAAGTAACAGAAATTCGGTATTAAATTCTAGGTGAACGAAATGTTGATATACGGTTGATCAAGATTGGGAAATATGAGAAACTTATTTCCCAAGTACAGTAAAAGCGAACTTGTCATATTTGGGTCACAGAAAATCAAACCACGACAATTGGGAAGCCATACACTTAAAAAAAGTGACAGTTTGGTTTGAAACATGGGCCAAAGGTATTTTGTTAATCCAGCAAGAGACACACTGACTTATTATTCTCTATGATTTGAAAAGGAAGATTTCGCCGATTTTGAGTTTAACCAGGAGCACGCCATTGCAAAGATTTTATAATGTTTAGTAAATTTTTTATCTGCCAATTCATTTCCTACAATGGAAATAGTTTATTTCGATTTACCTTTATTTCAAAATACATAATAAATTTAAATATTGCCAACTGGTTTAATGTTCGGTATTTAGATAACCATATTTGGTAACATACAAATTAACAAAACATTTAAAATATGTAAAGTCGTAAACCACGCGCATATGTATTTAACTAAACCATGATGAAATTTGATTGATACTTCCTGAATATAAAAATCAATCTCCCCTCGTTAGTTCGAAATGACATATAGATACAAAAAAAAAAAAAAACTTTGCGTTCCAATTAAAGCAAAATGAAGTTCATGTCAAATTTGACAGAGATTATTTCAAACAATACGCGGCCGTAAACCGTCGAAAAGTCAAAAATGTCATTATGCTCACCGTTCATAATTATGGTTCATCCATAATATACGAATAGTATCGAGTGTTGCATGTTAAATTATTTAAATACCGAGAAATTGAACATATGTTCTCGACTGTCGTACATTTTTAATTATCTGACACAGCACATCATATAGTATTAAATTCGATTAATATTATTAATTATGTTTAAGAGGCGTTACCATGATTTTTTCTTTTCATCCATGGTTTTCAGTGGTGGTAAAAGGTTAAATGAGTATTTACAGTAGTATACTGTGCAATGAAATTAGGGCTATTTAAATTTTTATTATCACCGTATGAGTGGTATTTTGATCATACTCTTTTCAGCAGTGAAAGATCTTGTATCAAATGTCACTTTAACCTTTTAACCATTATCGGAAATAAAAGTATGAAAACATTCAAAGAGTGTTAATAGACGCGAGGTCTCATAAGCTTCATTAATAATGAAGAAATATATTCAGCGTTTAAAATTGCGTAGATCTAAGACAAGCATTTCTATATAACTATAGCTTAACTTCATGAATGGTGATGACAACAAGAAATGTATAAAAAAATACATTGAACTTGGTCACATGCGACTCTGTGAAGAAGAAATGAGACTATCAGAAAAGTTATTTCATACCACATCAGGCAGTAGTAAAAAAAAGCAGCACGGCCACAAAGCAATTGTTGTGTTCGACGCATCAGCTAAAACCAGTAACAACTAGAGCCTCCAGCGACATCGTGAAATTGTACCGTCAAATACAAATTCACAATGATGACCAAAGGTATCTAAAGATACTTTGAAGAGGAAACGGGAAAAAATTAAATCGTTTGTATACAACGGTATCTTTTGGAACACCTAGTGCCTCTTATCTGGCCATCTGCATGTTAAAGTTATTGGCGAAGTTATGAAAGAAAAGATTTTCCCGAATAGCAGCCGAACTTAGTTTATAAAATTTCGATGTAGATGACTTACTAATTGGTAATGATTCTATAGGAGCACATCAACAGCAAGTTCTAATGAAGGCGTTGCTAAGTAAAAAAGGAATTCAGCTACGGAAATAGGCGAGTAATATTCTAGATCTATAAGAACAAACAGGATAAAACTATAAAAGCGCCAAATATATCTTGGAACCGTAATACTGATACATTCGGACTTTAAATAAACATAAAGAAGACAAAATATCATCCCCACCACAAACGAAATTATTATCTAAAGTGTCACAATTATTTGATCCATTGTGGTGGTTGTTACCAACCATTATAGGAGTAATAATATTACTCTAGCAACTTTGGTTTGGTTTTATTTTGGGATGAGCCATTACCTCAAGACAAAAACAAATAATTTGCCTGCTTTTGAATAAATAAAATATTAAGATGGTTGAAAACTTCTTACAACTCACCAATAGAACTGCATAGGGTTTGCAACACATCTGAACATGCATATACAGCAGTAATTATTTGTTACTATAGAGATGACACAGAGATGATCCAGATGGTTTACCCATCAAAACTGAGAAATTAAGGCCAAAATTTAAAATTTCGAAAATCCCAAAATTCATGTTGGTTAGTCCATCAAAAACTTTAAACTTTACAAAATCAAGAAAATTCATGATAGCTGGCCCATTAAAACTGAGAAATTTATGCCAAATTTTAAAATCTTTCAAAATTGAAAGATAAAGAAATCAAAATTGCGAAATTAAGGCCAAAATTTAAAATTTCGAAAATTTCGAAAATGCATGTGGGTTAGCATCAAAACCTGGAAAATTTACGCAAGATTTCAAACTTTACAAAATCAAGAAAATTCAAGGTGGCTGGCCTATCAGAACTGAGAAATTAATTCCAAAATTTAAAATTTAATAAATTTTGAAAATTCATGTTGTTTCGCCCATCAACATTGAGAAATTAAGGCCAACACTTAAAAGTTCCAAAAACCAGAAAATTCATGATGCACATTAAACTTGAGAAATGTTGGGCAAAATCTGAAAATTTCGAAAATTTGCAAAATTCATATTGATAAGCCCATTAAAACCTGGAAATTTAAGCAAAATTTCCTTCGTTTCCAATTCAAGAAAATGCATGCTAGCCCTTAAAAACCAAGAAATTTATGCCAAAATTTAATATTTCAAAAATTCAGAAAATTCATTTTGATTCGCCCATCAAAATCGACAAATGAAGGCCAACGTTTAAAAGTTCCGAAATCCAGGGAATGGTAAAGCGTTCATTACTGTCATTTTTCTTTTCAAGGTCCAATTTATGATAACAGCGAACATTTGTCTGAAAAAGGAAAAAAAACGCTGAACTCTTCGTTCTCTATGTTTAAAAAAGATGAGCACACCATCAACATGATGGTAAGTCTAACAAAACTGTGAAATGTATGCCAACATTTAAAATTTTTCAAAATCCAGAAAATACCATGGTAGTAATTTGTTGGTGCTTAGTAAAATAATCGAATTAAAAAAAATCTGTAACATTGTAACCTATACCGTGGAACATGAAACTAGAAACCACATAATATAAAGACTCTTCGCAACCCATATATAAAAAATTATTCAAGATTGGCGGGTTCCAATCGGCGTAGCAGGGGCTTACACTTATATAAAATACAATGATATATATATATATATATATATATATATATATATATATATATATATATATATATATATATATATATATATATATATTACATACTTACTCTACACAGTATTTCATGTATAGCATGAGTATGAAAACAATATGGCTTGTAATATAAATGGTTTTGACCCGCAACGATTGAAACCCGATAAATGGGTTGCGACGTCTCTTTATATTATTTGGTTTCTGATGGTACTACATGACATCAGTAAAATATCGCTTAAAACGAGTGACAGGAGAATCAATCGAATCCAAAGAACTAAGAACATTAACTTGCAAATAGGCCTGCCTTAAATTGCTAACAGGCCAATTTCACCAGTGACTAATGATACAAACGATTCGACTGATTCAATTCATTTTTTAATTGGAGAAGCTATCTTAACACAATCTAAAGTCAGAGTTTCAGAGGAATAAATTCATTGGCCAGATGGAGATTGGTAAAAAAAAATGAAAGCAGACTTTTGTAAAAAAGGGCCACCACAAAGACACTTAATTCGAGTTTTAATTCGAGACAACAATATTCCACCATCCAGATGGATTACTCATGAAACTCACCTGAGACAAGCTGGAATTGTTTGTTTTGCAACATTCCGTGGCCCAGGAAGAGGTCTTATTAAAACGTCAGTGACCAAAATTAACGCATATTCCAATTGCCAAACACCATACACATAACAAGGTTCAGAATTGACTACCAACATCAATACTGTATTGTCAAACACGGTAAGCAAAACCAATTTTAGGAAACGTAGGACAACAGAAACATCCAACCATAAAGGGAAAACGATAGCAAGTAAACGATGCGATGAAAATAGGTAAAGGGAAAATTAAAGATATTCTATTGGAGAAAAAACCCTTGTAATCAATCCAAGTAGCGATAATAAGGGATGGTTCCAGCTAAAACTAATCAAAACAAAAACAGTTATGAAACCATACTCACAAACATTTTTCACTTTCTGGTATTAGCTCTCACCAGCAGAACGCTCAGAAAATAGTAAAAGAAGAAGAGTACATTAGATTCTACTTAGGACTGAATTCAATCGTTATCATGGTTGGGTTCTGTTAATTTAGTTAGCGTTGCAGGAATATTTTGTCCTTTGTTACAAATAAGTTTCGGTATATTATCTTCTAGAGTATTTGCATAGGTATGTATGCTTTTAGTATAATGTATATATATTTCGTCAAACCATAATAAATAATTACACAGTACCGTACTCTCCGAACTCAGTCTCTGGTGATAAGATATCTACGGTGCTGGTGATATTTACCTGCAATGATAAAAAAATACGAATTTATAATATTGCAAATTTTAAAATAATTAATTTAAATATGCTTGAAATATGTGTTGGCATACATTTTCCTACAAAGTACATTGTCAAGGTTGACATAATATAATATGTAAACGCATAAATTGTATGGTTAAGAATATAAACAAATAGCATACAGCATAATTACAAATATAATTATTAATAATTGTATTTTTACAAATGTCAAAATTTTCTAATTAAATTGTTAGCAATGAAAATAATTTTAAATTTTTTATGTATATATATCTTAGCAATAATATATGGTTGACATATTTATAATTTATTACGTGTTACATACACACACACATATATTCGATATACTTCATATAAAATCTAATTACTTTCACAAAACATGTTTTAGCATAAATTTGCCTAGTGTACACGAAAATAATACTCACATGAAATACACATAACACGTTAAATATCATAAATTTTGTAACATAGCTTTGTTATATATATATATAACATATTTTTGTATGTATGTCTAAAGATCTTTTCATGTTTTGTGTCAACAGAAATTTATGCAACACAACATAAAATTGACAAGTTAAACGATATAACATGCAAACGATTTTGATGCAGATTACACACTCGCACACACATAATATTTAGATTTTTGAACTAATCGCAGCTAATTTTACCCGCATCTAGTTATGAGTGTCACATTCACAAAAAAAACTAAAAAAAATTATAACATCAAAGTTAATTTTACCGTCAATTTAGATCTATACACAATTCACATGACAATATGATGGTGATGATGATGATGACAAAAATTAGCTCGCTATATACCCAAAAATAACTTAGACCCATGTCGGTTCTAATTTAACTAATTTACAAAAATATACTAGACATTTTATTCGGGTACAATCCATGAATATTATCAAAATATTTAGCTGACATTCTTGAGGTTATAATATGATATTTTTTTAAAAAGTATTTAAAGAATTAGAGTGATCGTATTCCAATACTCTAAAGAATTATTTAATACTGTGCAATAAAATCCGGACAGAGAGCTTCATTCCACTTTTTTTCGGGACATTTTCAAGACTGAATCGAAAAGAGCGAACTTAGTAAAAACCGAATCAATATGTAAGAGCCCATCACGAGACAGGCAAACCATACATATTCAATCGTGTGAGAATTTCATAACAATTTATACGTGAAACCAAAACATCGCGAATAAAGATAACAGATGCTACACGTCTCGTCGGATATTTAATCGTTTTAATTTTAATAAGTTACAACGATCTTTATAGGGTAGGACAATAAATTTAGTTACCCGAAAAGTGGGTAAGCCATTCAGAACTGCTTTTGAATATTTTCAATTCTGTCCGAATGACATTAATAGAATGGAAACCAAACCTAAGAAGCGTACTCTAAAATGAATCGAACAAAGGATACATACAAAGATTTTAGAGTGATCAGGTCGCATAAGTTTTTACAGTTTTGTTTAGTGAAACCTAACGTAACCATTAGCTTTCGCAACAATGGAGTCTAGGTGTTTTGTAAATGGAAGATCAGAGGAGAATATTGATAATTATTGAAAATATTGAAAAAAGTACCTGTACATTTACTAACATTCAATAACAGTTTGTGATTAATCAACCAATCACAGAATTTATTAAAATCACTTTGCAATTTTAAACAATCAGATACATTAGCAATGTGCTAAACATTTTTAAATTATCAGCGTAAAAGAGACATTGAGCAAATTAAAAATCCTTAATTAATAGGTCATTATGAACAAGGCAAATTAATTAATTTTAAGAGGTCATTATGAACAAGGCAAATAATAGTGGACCAATGTGGCTGCCTTGTCGAACACCAGAGGTAACACGATATATATAAACGAGAATAAGAATCATTAATTTTCATAATTTGGTAACGATCGGAAAGGTATAAGAATGCAACCACCAAATAGGGATAAACTAACAATTTAGTTTCTTAAACTTATCGATAAGAATTTTATCAAAAGCCCTTGATAAGTCTGTGTAAATCATATCAATTTGTTGCTTATTATCCAATATAGTATGTCCGCAAAATTGAACTAAATTGGTAACAGTTGTAACAAAAACCATGCTTAGCAGGAGAAATAAACGTACTCACGTGAAAATGTAAAAATTTCTGTACCACCGCTTCGAAAAGTTTTGGAATTGCAGAAAGAATTGCTATTCCGCGATAGTTACTGATATCAGAACCTATTCAAGTTTTAAAAATTGGACCAGAGATTCAGGGATCAGGAGAAATTCAAGACCGGTGGCTTTCATTAAAAATGAGGAGCTAAGCTCTCAGCACAGCACTTGATTAGGATAGGTGTAAAACCATCATGACCAGCTCCCTTATTAATATCAAGTTGCAATAAACCATCATAAACTTCTGCTTCGGTAAAATTAAAAAAATTAAAATCATTTTTAAAATGAAAAACTAGAGTTGAGATATTTGATGTAGCAGATGATAACGACGGTTTATAATTATAAAGAAAATAATCGGCAAAGAGATTGCAGATATCGGAAAACTGACTTGAAAGCCCTGAAATGTCATAGTGGGAAACCCTGCTACTTTCCTTTTACCATTTATGAAATTCTAGAACCATTTTGGATTTGAACTTAATTCATCTTCTATCTGCAAACTATAATTATTATATAGAAACCAATTTAAAGTTTTAATCTCCTTTCGAGCTACAATAAAACTAGAATGAAAATCCGCACCGTGAAGTCTATATAGAAAATGAAATTTTCTAAGGCGTTTTTCGAGACGCAATAATTCTTTGTTGTACCATGGTTTGCGGTATCGAATTTATAATAGTATTACTCACAGGAGAAACTATTAGATTTTTCATAATAACTTGCTCCTGTTGGTGTAAATCTGTTTTATTTTTATTTTGTATAACTCGTAAGTAATTTTCAATAATCATTAGCCGAGACTCAAGAATAATATCAGTTCTCATTTTATTAACATCATTTAGAATCAACTGATGTGAAACCTCTTTAACTTTCTGTTTTTTTTTTTCAGATAGATCTAGCATAGTTTAATGCAAATCAGAAATAGTTGTATTAGTGTCATTTGACTTATGCATATCCGGATACGGATGTCTTTTCGACATTCGAGAAATATATATATATATATATATATATATATATATATATATATATATATATAAATATATATATATGTATATATATATATATATATATATATATATACATATATATATATATATATATATATATATATATATATATATATATATATATATATATATATATATATATATAAGTGTTGGTTAATATTAATAGGCTAGGAGTTAATTATCGCCTTTTTTGGCCACTAAAAAAAAGCATTCATACCACATGGACAATTAATAGCAGCATGTTACCACAGTTTAACAAAGTCTAGTCGATAAATCCAGTCAAATTTAATGGGAATAGCGTCAAGGTGTTATTAAGAATAGGGGCAGTTATTATAAATTTCTAAGATTATTGATTCCTGATTAAAATATTAATTAGAATTTAAGATACAATTAAGCTTGCTTTGGACGAAAATAATACTGTTCGCCAGTTTTTCTGGATATAAGCAAGCATTCGACCAAGTACAATATGATGAATTTACAAAATTACATTTTACATTTTACATTTTTTTTTTCATATCAAAATTATATACAAACACATAATACATATCTTAATTAATTTAAAGAAAAAATAAAGCAGGCGCTAAAAAATATCAGGTTACCCAGATTTATTTTGTTTGTTTTGTCATTACAAAATAAGTCTTCGTTACTAAAACTGAACGCCGATTTAGATTTAAGCATCTCCATACAAATATTAAATCAATCTTTAGAAGAAATTGGTGAATTAATTCTAATAAGGGGTGTTGATAAATTAAAAATGAAAATGGAGCAAACGTAGTGAATGAGCAAGTCATGGTAGCATACATGCTAGATTTGGTAATATTTTATTAGTGTACTGTAATATTTGACTTTCTGGACTAGTCACATAATCATTGAAGATTTTCTGCTAATAGGCTTTTAAGAAAAACGGACAAAGGATTAATGTGAATCAAAAATGGTTTAAGGTAACCTAATATGTAACAGAAAATTCAGAAAAGCTTTTTAATACTTTAAAAAATATTACATTCCGCTTCGAAGTCTGCCATCAACTTTTAACTACTAATAAATTGAAAGAAAAGGAGAATTTGGCTAAAAACTAGATGATTCTAGTCGTTTTTATATATTTCACCTACAAAGATATTTGCCAACGTCAAAGGCTCAAAACGTTGAATCCGCCAACTACTAATGTAAAACACGTTTAATAGCGACTTGCGCGTCCGACAAAATTAAAATTCCTATGTAGCCGCAATATTCATTTATGTTGTTTTGGCAAAGTGGGTCACATATAATATTAAACATAAGTTTATATCATTTTTGGCAATGTTAGGGATTGTTATTAATAAGTTTGAGCTGTAATCAAATTACAGCCATTTTTATTAATATAAAGAGTTCCCCCAAACCATAAATATGTAGCCTGCTTCTTTGTAAAAAAGAATTCCTGTGGTTCTCTTACTTGCGCCTTTTCAATATCTCTCGTAAATCTGATATTTTCTCGCAAAATAAAAACCTGCATTTTCATACTCAATTAGTGGTCACCCATAAATAGTTCAAAAAGAGTAATAGAGATACTTCTTTGATGTAGCTGTTGTTCAGTTACTATTTTGAATCGGATGAGTACTTAGCTTATATACCAGTTTTTCGGTGCATTATTAGATACTTTCGTAAGAGCAGGTATTATAATTTTGTTAACTTGTATAATCTGGCCGTTTCCTGTCGTCATTTCTGTAGTCCCATATTAAATTTTTTTCATGGAGCAAAATTGATTCCATGTGTTGGTATTATTTCCGAGAACTCTTTTGGTTTATAGCATCGCCTGATTCTCGGCTGCCGCAACTTTACCTTTGATTTTGCCAATACTGTGAAATCTATATCATTTTTATTAACAGCTATCACAGGAATATTTGCTGCCTTTCCTCCAAATTTTTATTCTGTACCTTTTTGTTGACACAACAGTAATGTTTTGTTGAATCAATTCGTTTCCAATAGTCATGTTCATTGATAACATATCATCAGGCACCGATATTTTTCACTTTCTTCAAAAAATCCCCATCGAATTAGTTTATGTAGTTGTCAAAACCAGATTCACCCAATTTTTTATATTTGGTCTGTATTATGAAGCATGAGAGATACTACCACTTATAACCATGCATTCGTTTATTATCACCAGTTAATTTCAGTTAATTTAATTCCAGTTGAATTTACGAAGCCTAACAAATCTGTTGTCTTTGGTATTTTGGAAAAGTTAGATGCTATATGTTTACAATAATTGCACCGATAACACTTTCAACCCTTTTCCTTATTTTGGGAGAGTCGACCAATGTGTCTCTTATCACTGCAGGTGCAGCATAGTATTTGTCTGATCACTTTTTCCTTTCGTTGATTATCTTTTTGGCGTTGAGCCTTTCAGCAAATAATTAAAATCGGCGATTCCACATATGTTTGTGTAGTTATCCCGGTGGACCCACTAAATGTAAAAAAGGGTCTTATTTTCACAAAACACAAGAAAACGATATCTAATTAATTCGGCAAATTCAAAAATTTCCAAAATTAAATGAACAAGTCAACTTAGAGCCGCATTCGTTATTGTAACAGGTAAACATAAAATTAATAAACATAAAATCTACAAAAGCAGTACACTACTTTTTATTTGGATGAACATTCCAACATGTTCCAATGAAGGCACTACCTGTTTTAGGATACTCTTTAGGGATATGCTTTTAACATTTTTAATTATCCCTTAATCAATGTTTAAATTTGTAAAGTGATTTTGGCCTTAAGCAAAAAAGTTTCTTTTATTTTTCTTCATTGAAAGATAAATGCTGCGAACTGGTATGTCATTAAATAGTTAATCCAATTGATTTGAAATATTTAATCAATTTTGTAAAATCTAATTTCTATTTTAACTATACTTCTAATTTTAAAGTTTTGTGTCAAATAAAGTGTATATAAATTAGATTTTCGGCTACTACATGACGTATTGGTCATACAACGGTTAATTCAATTGATTTGTAATGTTTATTAAGTTTTTTGTTAAATCTAATTTATTTTAATTTTAAAGTTTTGTGTAAAATAAAGTGTATATAAATTAGATTTTTGGCGATTATGTGACATATTTGTCATAAAACGGTTAATTTAATTAGGATTTAATGTTTAATCAATTATTTTTAAAATCAAATTAATATTAATTTATATTTTCAGGGGAATACTAATCTAACTTATTACAGCCCTCGGCTTGCAGGTATTGTATTATCGTATAATTATGTTATTATTAGCATCAATAAAACGGAAACATTACTTTATTTTGTACTAAATCTGACCAAAGTAACGGGTACAGCACTTTAAATCAACAAACAAAATATATAAAAACTATTAAAGTAATGGTTAACTAAAAGCTGCAAGTGCCAAACCATTAATCATTTTTTGAGGATTGAATATTTTACTAATCTTTATCCTAAATGGAAAATAAAATATTCATTAAGATTCCTAAAAGTTAATCTTTGCTGATCTCAAATTATTTTGTTACCTGAAAAAGTGATAAGAAAAAGCTCGTTGAAGTCGTTCACTGATAAGTTTAGAAATACTTAAATGATTGATGTCGGTTGCCATTAAGTTTCCAAAGAGCTTTTCATCGAATACATAGATTTTCATAAATGACTTACCAGAACTATAAAAGTACAGTTTTGGTATATTATCCTAATTGTTTGGTATGTATATTTTTTAAAGATTTAGAGAAGCTTTAAACTTGAATATAATATCGAAATATTTCAGATTCATAACTTAAATTTTTTACGTTTGTAAAAAAGCTTTGTAAACATTTTTTGTTAACATTAAGTTGCTTAGCTTTTAATTAATTTTTAGTTAAACTTAAAAAATGTTAATACTGAATATTCTAATTATGAAGAAGCCTTAAAGCTCTTATTTTGATTCCGGTACAGTGAAATACCAATTTATATTAAGAAACTACAACCATGAAATAAGGAAGTGTTAATAACCTATGAAATATGTAAATTGAAAACCTCACCATAATCGAGACTATATATACTCGTAGCAGACAAACTATAATTTAATTTAACAAAAACAAAGCATAAATCTTTGTTCATATAAAAAGATACAAATCTGAATACCCATCAATCACCATGATGAACACTACGCGAAATCGTTTTTTATCCGCATCCATTGATAATTTGCATATTTCATTTCTGCATACATCTTATTGCTATCTTATACGAGTATAATGCAAAATAAATTATGCTACTCTCTATATAGCAGAAACAACTTGTCAAATTACCAATTCTTTATTTTCTTAATTCCAATAACAACTGACAATTGAAAATGTACTTAAAATTTAAGACAATGCACAGTTTAATGTACAAAAACGAATTTACTTGTTTTGTCTGGGCAGATTTTTTTGAAAGTCTTATTAGTTTGTGGCTTGTAAATTGACAACAACAATCCAAGTTTACTGTTCTGTGGTTTTGTATTATTTCGTTTTATGTGCTTTATGTAGGCGCATCATCATCATAATTATCATTATCATCATCATCACTATCATAATGTTGTGTACTTAACAAAGTAAAAAAGAAAAAAATCTTCGTTTCTTACTCGAAACACAAATATTTAATTAAAATACATTTAAGAGACGCGAGATGAATCGCATAAAGTAAATACACAAAACGTACGTAAGAAATACGCGTGAGAAATGTCATTGTTTTGTAATTAACGTAAGCGATGGATGTATATAAGAAAGTTGTAAGATTTTTGTATCAATATCGATGGTCTCGTATCTTTCGTTTTCTTGTGAAATGTTAATAATTAAATCTAATATTGATACAGTTGTGTGGTAAGCCACACACACGGCATATTATAATGTCGCGATCGATTAAATTTTTTAAAAGACACTCAGCAGTATCATGAAATCTTAATTTGAAAGAATTTTGGTTTTAATATAAGAGACCGCACGTTTTACTATTATATGAATGCAAGTCTAGTGGAAAAGCTCGATAAATTTAATGTGTATAGACATTTTTACACGATACGACGTTAGTATTTAACTGACGATTACAGAATCGACACAATTTTGTGTAAGCAAGTTCTTGACAAATTCATAAAATAGAAACCATCTAAAATCTTTGGAAAATTCAAGAAAATTCTACAATTTCGAAACAGATGAAATTTACCACGTCCAAAGGGGTGGTTTGAAAATATACCAAGTATTTGATGCCAATTCGGAGATATCTATCCAAAAACCAAAATACACTAAAAGGATGAAATCTATCATCATAAATAATTTAAAAGTGTATTGGAGAACCAGACTCTATTTGAAGATTGATTTTATAAATGTTTCGTGTCAGATCGAAAAGCTTACATGACAACGATTGTGTTAACGATACATAAAGTTCTGTTTACCATACTGTGTCCGTTCGAATAGCATAAAAAATGTATAGAAGCTTGTGATTGTTTTATCCTATGGATAATTGTAACTTCAAAATGCAGACCCGACGCTTTTTCCATTTAAGTGAAGGTACATTGTCGTCATGAATTATTATGCTGAATTCACTGAAAATAATCTTTGGACCACCTATACCTAAAATGCTGCTTTAAATGACCAAGCATTAAAACTCATCGTTTTAGAGGCACCTTCTTCTCCCTTATGTCAGTTTTTGTAATAAAAAAACCAATCAATTGCCAATCAAAAAATACCAATTTCATTGGTCAGTGTTATCTCGTACATTAAGTTTAACAGTTTAACTCAAAGTTCGCCCCAATAAAGGTTGTATCTCTTTCAGTGAAAACATGTTTACAAAGTGCTTGTAAATGGTTGAAGAATATAGCACAACGTATACGCATTGACGACATATTTTTTTTGCAACCTATCTTACCATTTATTGTCCAAAACTGATCCCGTACAATGGACAGTAAAGCGGGAGCATTGTAGAGCTTTCTACAAATAAAGTACCTACATGCAGATGCTTTCTTTGTAGACATGTGAATAGTGGTTCTGTTACAAAATCAGAAAATCTAGGATGGAGCATAATAGAGTGCTTTGCTGTATAAGTCAGTGATGGAAATTGTAGTCGACCTCCAATGCGAATAATGCCTTACCAAGAAAGAGCAATGCTCGAGCGGTCGGCGTATTCGATCGATTCTTATAAGTTAACTTTATATTTTTTTTAAGCGACTGAAATGTGACATCATCCTGCAGCATTATTACAGGAAAACCTATGGTGTTTATAAATTGTTTGCTTCAGGCATATCGTTAATTCCGGGTAAATATCGTTCGCGTTAAAAAAAATTAGATAAATCCAAAACCACAGTTCGTAGTATATAATAGCCCTCGTGTTTCTAGAGACAATATCCGCTGAATCGGATTTGGATGTAACTTATAATATCCACGGATGAAATTTGCAAACATTTTGAATACTGCTGACCCGATCAGCAACAAACGTGTTCCAATTTTTTGATGTACCGTGAATCCAATTTATAAGTGCAACTGTCGAATCAGACCAATAAAACACGCTTTTCATAGAAAAATGTATTTAGTCTTAAACCTTGCGCATTAGTTGTGCAAGAAGAAGGCAGCGCATAATTCTAGGTGGGCTGAGTTAGATTTTTATATTCGACTTTGAATTTACTGCACGCACAAGTTGTATTTGTTGCTATAGTAGAAGTATGTGTTTTGGTTCCTCGATGTCACCAAAGATATGTCGAACAACGTCTAATCCCAATCGCCTTAGAAGCCACAATTTTTGAATGAATAGATTTCCAAGGACAAGAATCGGAGACAAAAGAGTGATTTGATCGAAGATACGTGCTACTTCCAAAAACACAGTAAGTTTTGTTATACGTTCGTCTGTAGCGATTTGGAGGTTCAGTTTGAACAAATACTTCTCAGATTTTTTATAATAATCCCAAGATTTTGAAGAAGAGATAGCCATCGTCACTGTGTATCTTTTCACGTTCTGCCTTTGAAATTTCATGTAGTACTGTGTCTGAATTAAAGCACCAATTCTGCAGAGACATAGTGCCTAAATGAAGAATTGCTACTATATCGGATCTCATTTGTATGGTCCGTGCAATTAAGTTTACGTCAGTTAACAGATCGTTGACAGAAAATTCATTTTGAATGACAGAGCTGGCTGCTGGTGCACGAATTGAATTTTTCAAAGCCAGTTGAAGCAAACATTTTGTTGCAAGGAAAACACTGAATGAAGAATAATATGCGATATACTCTTAAATTCGTATATTGCCAGACTCTGAAATTGCCATTTGATAATTTTGCAGACCCATCAAAAACCACGCGCAGTTAAGTGGTAGCATACTGTTGCCTTTAACACATAGGTGGATTAATTTTGGTTTCAGCAACTTGCTTCATATGCAAGTGAGCTCGAAATTCGTCCATAAATTGACTATACATTTTACGTTAGTCTGAATGTCTCATTAGGCGTTTTAACCTTTCAATTTGATCGTGGATCAAAAACGTCGATAATGCCGTAAGTACCAAACTGTCAGATGAGCTTAAAGCACTGAGTTTTTTCAGAGAGTACCCAGCCAAGTAGCGTAGTTTGTAGGACTGGAAGATGGTTAGCCAATATGTTTTGACCAACTGATAACAACTCAAAACACATTGAAGCGCCAATGAGCAAGTTAATCCGCTGGCGAACCAATACCTAAAATGATATTGGTCATGCTTTTTAATCTTAATATTGAAGCGAAACCGGTGCTGTGGTCATGAAAATCAACTGTGACCCGGAATCTAAAAAAGCATGAGCGATAAATGGTGTATCAAATTTATCATAAACATTGACATGATAAAACGGAGCCCTTTTAGTTATCGATTTTAAAGAAGACTGGGAAGCTGTCATTTTTGCGGCAAATCACAGGAACGGTTCATATGAGCCACACTCAATTCACGCTTTTCAAGCAATGAGGTGAACGAAATTTAGAAATAGGTACTCAATTGAGATCGTCAAAAATTGATGATCCAGATTAATAAAAGGGTTGGAAACTTGAGAGAAATGAAATTTGTCGCACCCTATTTAAAATTTAAAAAGTGTCCAGTATCACATTATTAGTCGCTATTAACATGATTTATTGCTTTGCAGAACGTCACTAACAACTGTTTATTGATCTATTTTAGGTACCAAAAGCACTACATCTTTTTTTGTAAAGTTGTTTTAGTCTACTACAAAGCAGTTTCCAAAACGAAGCTGACTTTGTTACGATATACCTTTCAGCTGAAAATTAATTTTGTGCACAGTAGATTGATCAATCAGATTTAAAGCGTGACATATTTGGTCTAGTTCAGCTACCGTTCGTCCTTTCTGTTGCCGTAACGGTCGAGTTGTGATATTCTTCTGACGTTGAAGAAATTTACAATCTCGAAAAACAGTATTTGCAAGTCTTTGAAGCAACATTTTTGTAACTATCATAAAGCATTCAATTTAACTTTTTTTACTCCCCATTTCGTTAATGTAGACCATAAAGATTGGTCATTTTTCAGGTTGTATTAAATTCTGTGTTTGCTTCTATTGTATTTTATATTGGTTGGAGAAAAGAAAATGTCTTAGTAGTTATACTTAGGAGTATGATAAATATATGTGCAGGCGATAAAATTTGCACAATCACAAATCTTTGAATTTCAATAATTGAAAAATCTTGATCCAAAGATTGGCTTTGGTTTCTACCAACTATTTGCTTTTGGTTAGAAAAATTGTTATTCTATTTGTACCGGTAGTAGTGCTTTACCAATGTAAGATGCCATAAATAAACCCATTCTTGTCAAACCATGTTGCATTAAAAAAAAATATTAACAACGATTACTTGTTCGTCAGGTTATCTAAATTGAAAAACAGAACGTATAAAAATTTTTCTTTAAAAACTTAAATGAGATGAATAAGCTTTGTAAATATCTCTGCGTGTTAATTTGTGTGTCAACCACACATTTGGCATTTACAAGAAAACCTTTGATGAGCCTTATTCTAAACGAATGTCCTAATAACTTGGATTTAAATTGTAAAATGTTTTAAATCAGTAAAAAACACAATGGCACCCAACAATTAAGTTAAAAAAAAGTTCAGCTTATTTGAAAATGGCCACTAATTTTCTTAAAAATTATTTTTAGCCGAATTTTAAAACAACTTTAAATTTTCAAAGTGGTTATTTATGGTAATCTTTCTAACTTTTCCAGCGCATTGATTATACGAGTTTAAAAGCCCCAAAATATCTAAATAGTAAACCGATTTGGTTTGATTGAGTTCTTAAATAAATTATTAGTCTGAAAAGATTTTTAATCATATTTTAAAAAAAGCTTTATAAAACTTTAAAAATAAGCTTTTCACTTATTTTATTTTTATTGTAAGATTTGTAATAATTTTTATATTGGCTTATTTTACATATATGGAAAATTTTTTTTGCGGTTTTAAATCATGGCTAATGCTTTACAACAGAGCTTTATGCGTTGTATGAGCTTTTTATTATTTCGTAAATCTTAGGAATACTCCGTTAATTTTGCAAGATACATATGATCGACCTTTTAAACAATCCTGATGTGTTTGCAATATAAGCTTGCAATAAAAAGGATAGACATTTTAAAAAAGACAAAGTTAAAGCTTAAAAGCTCATCATATAATTAATTAAATTATATTGGTTACTTTTTGATTTTAATTGTGTTTACAAACTAACTTTCAGCGTTGAAAGAATTTTAAAACTTAAAAAACTTAAAAAACTTGAATTAGAATTGTATGAGCTTTTTTATTTACTTTTTAATTAGTTCTAAATAAAACTACTTTACAAATAAAAATATTTTGATCTCTATATAAATATTTTTTTATATCAGCATTCATTATTTAGTCGCGTAATTTAAATCAGCAACTTATTGTCTACGTTTTATGAATCAAATTTTAGCTTTAATTGAAGATTTATAGATTTTTAATTTGGAATAAGCTTGCAATTGGATTTTTGTATTATTTAGAATATACAGAAACTATTGCATTGTGAATTAATTTTTAATTGATGACAAATTTCAAAGTGACTTTAATTGCAATGTTTGTCACACTAACAAAAAATTAACGTAAAAGCTTTGCAAAAGCTTTCATGTTTTCAATATTTCTAAAACGAATTTATTAGAAAAATGATTCTTATTTTAATAAATTAGTACTTCAATTACTAACTTTAATAATTTGTTATAAATAATCTGCACATAAAAGCTTGAAATTTTTTTAACGAAAGCTTTTAAAGAAATAGATTTTGATATGTTTGTGCCTCCTGATACAATATTAAAGCAGAACACTGTTTCGTTAAGAATGATGATAATTTGCAGCTTTTAATTAAAAAAAATTGATCTACATCGTTAAAGCTTCAAAGCTCAGTTTTTACATGCGTCAAAATTAATTTTTTTTGATGATTTGCTTAAATTTATATAATAATATTTAGTTCACGAAGAATCACAACTCAGAGCAGTAGCAAAGTTTAAATGAGCTTTTTACTCCCTCTTATATGAAATGGATTATTATAGTGTTAGGTAAATAAAAAATTAGCGAAACATTACGGAAAACATTTTTCGTAACTTGGACAAAGCTTTAAATTTTGATTGACCTAGCTTCAATTACATAATAGATAGTAATTTATCCGCCATCGATTAAATTTTATTTAAATGCTAATCACCATAGACGTCATTATGATAGATAACCGATCAAAAAAATTATATCCGCGCAAATTGACCATTTAACGATAATACTATAATAAAATTATGATTAAATTATATCCATTCAACATACATACGCATTTCCAGTACAAATAAATTAAATTACCATAAAATTCATTTTTCCATTTTCCAATTTTGTTTTTCAATTATTTTGTTTTTAATCTAATCTAAATTATTATAATATTATTACGATGATTATGATAATAATTTAAACAAAATATTCGAGGATGGGGTGATATGATCATCGAAAATTGTTGACAAAGACCACGCGCGTACATATACTCACACACATAAATGAAATCCAATCATCATATACTCATTTATTAATTTGGTAAGGGTTGGTTGTTTGATTGTTGAATGAATGAATTGATAACCCGATAATGCAGTATATATATAAAAACAAGGTTTCTCAATGAGGCGATCGATGTGATAAAATCGACCATTAGATGGAATCACACATGTTGATTAAAGACTCGTATTGGAATACCCTTTATATCAATATAAAAGACAAACCAACATTTTTTATGATAAGAAATGGAAAGTGGTTTTATTTGGTCATGGGGGGTGGTAAAATTTACGAGACAAACAAATATATGCTTTCAAATTGATTGGATTACGTGATTGATTTTGATAGACGGCAACGACAATGGCAATGGCAATGTTGTGACATAAATACTAATAATAGATTTATGTACACTAGTAATGTATAAATATGATGCGCAATGGTGGCTGCGGGGTTATGATAACATAATGCATATTTTTTTTAGTTTTTTTATGGAAATTTTATCGTCTAGACGCCAATGACAAAATACAAAAGTTATTATGAAAATATTTACACATCGCGCGACCATCTTCTAACATTATGTATTCTCGTTCGGTATATCTAACACAAATAAAGATTGTCGTTATGCCATTATGCTATGATTAAATTTATTATCATGTTTTATGCCCCTCTACCGGCGGAACATATAATTAATTATAATTCAATTTATTGCAATCAATTGCAATAATCAAGAAAATTGTCTTTCGATTTATAAAAAAATAATTGATCAAAAATGTAATTTATGGAATTTAATTATAATAATTGGGTAGGTTTGATTATTAATTTAGTTAAGATTGTAAATATGATAAAAATCTAGGTAAGTACCTGATTTATTACAAGGCTGATGCGCTATGAGTTATTTGCTATTGTGTAATTTGAGTAAATGTCGCTTAAAGTTATGGTTGAAATATTGGGGACCTGAATTAAAGGTCATAATAAATAATATTAAGTGCGGGCTTATATGTCATTTCTGACTCGCTCAATTGGTTTCGATCTCGAGTTTGCTCTTAATATTGTTCTATATATAAACAGTATCTTCGTCACGCGTAGGAGCCTCCAGAAATTTTTATAAAATTCTCCACATATTGAAGTTACAGAGTTGAATTTATGGCTCGATAACTGTTTACATCTTTTGGTTTAGTATGATAACTATACTCTTGCTATTTTACACCGGGATGGGAAATATGATAATTTAAAGCATCTCATGGCAATTCATTTCAATTTCCGAGTCTAATGAAGAAAGAGATTAGCCATTGAGAAAAGCTACAACTGCATTCATCTGATAAATAAACCATAGCCCAAGTTTGATTGTCACTTTATGATTTTCTTATAAATCGCTCATAGCTTTCAAGTCTCAGTATTTGATACATTGACGTTAGGTTGTCTTGTAGCATTGGGCCTATTTGCATCATATCATTCAGTGTTACTACTATTGTTGTTGTAAATGACGCATCAAATACTATTAATTTTAAAGTAGTGCTGTCCTCGTTAACGACAGAACGATTAGGCAAATAGTAAGCTGGACAACCACCTAACATCAAGTTATCTTGTATTGAATAAACTTGTGGTATTCATTTTTTAATTCGAAGTCTTTTGCAAATTTTTTTTTCCATCTGGAGTAATCTCATAACTTCTACTTATTAGCCTTTTATGTGTTTTTTCGTAATACTCTTTGAATTCTGATTCGTCTACGGTTAAGCTTCACTTTGGGTGCAGTTGTTCTGATCCCCAAAATCTTTTCAGTCTATATCAGCTAGAGTAATGAGGCGTTTATGATGGGATCCTTTTTATGCCTTCTAACATAATTTTTCCAAATATGTCAGCACCTATCAAAAGGTCGATAGGCCCATGAGTGTCGAAGGTGGGGTTGGCTAGCATAATACTTTTTTGCGGTTTGTTATATAAACCAAATATGTTGCTGTTTGGAAGCGGCTTTGTGATAGTGCTCGGAACTAGTGCCGTAGTTTGTATCTTAAAAAGTAATAGAAATCTTGGGCTTATATCAACTATTATCTGTTCGTGTGATTTATCTTTTGTGGACAATATTCTAGAGATTGTTGCTAGAACTTTCATTTTAGGGGTACCTAATAATTTTGCTGCATTCTCTAAGATAAATTTCGCTCGTGAGCTTGGATCAGAGGCAGAGGCAGATTTGGTTGAACTATTCGGCTTGTTTAGTAGCGTGTTCAATAGATTGGACACCACTAGTCACTTATTATTATACTGATTTTCTAGAATGTCCCATACTACACCGTAGTTTTTTCCATTGGGTTCTAAATTGCTTAATAACTTTACAGCTGATATTCCTACGTGTTCTTTTAGGTACTTCATTTTATGCGTGCTTGTAAACATATATTTACCATAAAAATGGGAGATTTCCGCGGCTTTGGCGGTTTTCTTTTTTTCCCGCTTGTTATTGGTTGCCAGCATATTCTCAGCTGAGCGTTTTGCTCTATATAAGCCGCATATCCGAATGTCCTGTTGTTTAATTAATCTTGGTGATAGATTCTACACCGTTTATGAATTTGATTTGGTGGCTGACTAATCATGGCCTTTTGTGTTATTTTTTGTACTGCCAGATGAGTGAATGTTCAATCTTTAAGGTGATTTTAGTGTTGGTGTAGTTTGTGATCTCTTTAATTGCCACTTTTTCGTTATTTCGAAAGACCAATGTTAATTACAGTAATTAAATTCTAACTATAATTACTATGCCAATTAATAAAGTTACCACGGGTCGGGTAATTAGAGTAATTATAGTTGGAGCCGAATGCTTTTCGTCAAAATCAACCACAAGCCATTTTACGGTGTTGACCATCTTAATTCTCATTTCTTGTACTTTGCCATTCATTCTACTTTTGAATACGACATTCCAGGTGTGCGGACTTAGGCTAGACTCTTGCAATCATCCTTTAGTCTTTTGTAGTGTGCCGTAATTAGTACATAAAGTTGCAAACCTATCAGAAACCTAGTAATTTTTGATTGAATCAAGTTTTGTTGGACCATTTATCTTCTTTAACTCATACACTACAGTAGGAAGGCTACCATATAGTATCGAAAGCACTACACACGTCAAGAAATACTCCAAAAACGGATTGTGCTTTGATTATTTTACTATCTTCAACATTTTTCTCTAAAGCACTCTCTAATAACCGATTTTCTCTAAATCTGAACTGCTTGTCACTAAAAGTAATTGACCCATGATTAGAAAGCAGCATGAATGGGCTATACAATTTTGGGTTTGTGGGATCATTGGTCACGGTGGACAAATAAGTTTTATTCAGACATTTTGATGTTTTTTTCAATTTGCATCTTAATTGCTCGTATCATAAGTTCGTTTGGAAAACGCCGTTTCAAAATTTAACTTACATTAATTTACATTGAAACTAACTTCAAAGCAGATTAAGTTAAGTAACAATATTTTATATAGTTTCATCTTTGAAAGTGTTACCGAATTTCAGCTTCCAATAAGCTACGAAATAATATTCTAACTCAGAGTCAACTACAAGTGGCACCAACAATTTGGTTTAAAAAATCTCATTTTGCCACATACCCACATGTTATGATAAAAAATCAATTTGTTCTGTATACAAATCCACTGAACTAAAACAACATACATATATAGATGTCATTTGCATAAATCCCAAACTAACAAAAATCTAAAAACCATTAAAAGATTTATTGAACAAATTCAGTCGTATTGACAACCACTATATATAGAGTTTTGTATCTTCCACTGTCTTTTTTCGAGTCCTGCTTTTTTTGCAGTAATAAAATTGTCAACTAAATTAAAAATTTATAGGAATATGGCGCTAGTAGTTTTCATGTGCACACAAAAATGTCAATATTGTTGTTCGGTCGAACCTGAAACAACGAATCCATGATGTTATCGAGTGTGGGTGGGAAATTGAAAGTTGGATTTTTTTTTTAGTTTTTTTTTTATATATAGGTAATATACTCGTATATAGATTTAGATAGACTTTGTGTTGTGTGTTCGACTAAAATATAAAAAAGGTGCGTTACTAAAAATTTATTTGACTAATAAAATTATCATATGTACATATGGAAACAAAAAATGAAAGCATATAAATTTTATGAATATAGTAATATACAAAAGAATTATCCTGTATATACCTACCACCGAAATAATGTTATTTATATATAGAGATACATAAATATGTCGGGACCGACCAAACTAAATTTAAATTTTTTTAATCCTTTTATAATATAATCAAATAGAAAATTATAACCCTTGATTGGAGCGGGTATTCCACTCCTTTATAAATATTTATTTTTATGATTTTATTAATGTCTTCATAAATAATGAATTTTTTTTTTTTTAGTTTATGTTCATATTCACTGTCATGGCCACGCTGTTTCCTACATGTTGAATTTTATGCGCGCATTGAACGATGTAATAAATTAAAGTATTTATTTCTATACGAAAGAGTTTTCTGTTAGGGGTGCTCGTAAAGTTAGTTTAAATATATTTTTTTTTATATTCGTTAAAGAAGCTTCCATGTGTTGGTAGAGCATCAAATTTTAGTAAATCAGTGTTAATGGTAAAAATACCCTAGGATATTTAATATTTTAATGTGTTGCTCAATTTTATAACTAACAATAACTTTGATATTTTTGATCAATTGAATTACAAAGTTGTTAAATTACAAAGTTGCTCAGTTTTATTAACTAATATTACTTTTACTAAGTTAAAAAGAGGACTTATTTGCCAATCGAACCAGTTAAAAAACTCAGTTGCTCAAAAATCACTTTTGAAAAGAGATCAAAACGAGATCGAAATATTATTCCAATTAATACTTCTGATTATACTATTACAAATAGAAATTATAATATAATTTTTAAGTTGCTCAATTTATCAAACTAAATAACAAAAATCAACTGAAAATATTTTTGAAAGAATTAGGATAATAATTACAAATTTATAATTTACATATTTGCCAAACTATTTAAATAAGAATAAAACTAAAGAAAAATTGAGCTATGAAGAACCTCACTAGAAACTTCAATGAAAATTGCAACATATAATTACATATATCAAGCAATCAAATATGAACTTGAAATTTTCTGAAAAACTTATACTTCTTGAATAAATTTAAACGCTGATAGTTTGAAATGAGTTGCTCAATTTAACGAAAGTTGGTACAATTACTGTTATGTCAACAAAATGGTTGATTTCAATTTAAACGTGCATTGATAATTATATAATATTTTGAGCAAAATGTTTAACTTGTGCTCAATAGTAATTTGAAATTATTTAACTATTTCCAAGATGGCTTTAATTGATCAATACAATCAATTTTGGAAATAAAATTATTTCTGAATTCTAGAATTTTACATAATTTAAAAAGTAAAATTTGAGCAACTTTTCTGATATTATAAACATGTTATAAGTATCTGAATATATTTTAAAGAGTTACCAGGGAAAATATTAAATGTTAATTATAAATACAATAATTCAATTTTATAAAATTTGAGCAACATTCAATATTTTTATTTATAATTAAATATAATATTTTAATATGCTCCAGTTCTAGTTTTTAATGAAACGATTTATGTCTCAAATATGTGGGATTTTTTTGAAGTAAAAATAACAATTGGCGCTCAGTCTTTAAATTACTTCAATTTAAGGGTTTCATAATATCATGCTCGGTTTAATTTGGAAATAAAACTAAAAAACAAATAGAATATTATTTTAGAAATTAAAACCGAAATTTAAAACTTTCCAAAATCCAGAAAAAACATGATAGTTAGCTGATCAAAATTGAGAAATTTATGCCAAAATTTACAATTTATCAAAACCCAGAAAAAACATTATTGTTGGTTGTTTGGTCCATCAAAACTGAGAAATTTTGACTTAAATTTTAAGTTTTGAAAATCTAGAAAAAACATGCTGGCCCATCAAAGCTGAAAAATTATAAGGCCGACATTTAAAATACATGATGCCCATCAAAACTGACAAATAAATGCCAAAATTTGAAATGTTAAAAATTTAGGAAAACATTATTAATCCTATATTAATGCTAAAAAATTATTTTTTGTCAAATTTTGAAAGTTTCAAAAATCCAGAAAATACATGCTGGTTAGTTAGCCTATCAAATCTCAGAAATGTATGCCAACATTTAAAATTTTCCTAAAACCAGAAAATACGTGATATTGTATGCCAATCGACACTGAGCAATTTATGCCAAAATTAAAAATTTATCAAAATCCAGAAAAACTTGGTTGGTTGTTTCCATCAAAACTGAGAAATTTAGCTCAAAATTTAAAATTTTCAAAAATCCAGATAATACATGATGAACCATTAAAACTGTGAAATTTGGGCAGAAATTTTAAACTTTCCAAAACCTCTCATTAGACCTTGACTAAGTTACCTTGACTGAGCTTTTTTACTTTCAGCGGCCCTCAAAATTTCCAATATTTGTTGTGCCAGTTGCGAGGAGGTCTAGTTTTGTCATTTGTGCGGCATTTACGAGTAGAAGATGCCAGCCAAATTAAAGATTTCCAGAAACTAGTAAATCGTTACGATAGAACGTGGATGAAAATAAACGAGTTTATCACCAATTATAACGCCTTTGGTTGATGCTATAGGCCATAACGGCCTAGAGTCAGTTGAAACCGATGTTAATTGCAATGATATGTCTCGCACAAATGTTTGGTAAGCTGTGTACATTTTAGATTTCCCAATTGTGTATTCAAACCAAACATTGTGAAAGTGTCTCCGATATCCATTTGAAATAATCTTGAGTGTCGTTTCACTTTAAGTTCAATCCAAATTTTATTGCAAGGATCGTTGATGGTACAAAAATATCGATTGGATTAGTACAGTTGCAACCACGAGCAGGACTTCAATTGAAATTTAAGATAGCGCTGGTACAAGTTTAAACGGTAAGTCGGTAACGGTAACGGTTTGAAATATTTCAGAAACCGTCATCCTTCGTCAAATTTTCGTCGGCAGTTAATTGAATTGACTAACTTCCATTTTAGTAAATGGGTGTCACAGGTCGAATTAAATTAATTAAAACTCTTGAAGTAGAAATACAATCAGCTTCACGTTACCAAACAAGAACTCGTACTTGTAACTTGTACGAAAACTTCCATAGTAGCTTTACAGTGACCAATTTATGATAACTGCCTTTCGAATTTGGCAGCCAGATGTTTTTATGTCATTTAATGACCGAAAAAAGTGTTAGTCATAATAAAATTGTGTGCAAAAAATGGAGTAGTGTATTTTTCACATAAATACATTAACATCTGCCCCTATTAATAAACCCTTTATTTACAACTTTACTACTTTGAGTTATATTTAGATAAAATGTTAGCAATTTTTCATTATTACTTTAGTTATTGTTTTTGTTGTTTTTAAACTATTTGGCAATAGCCCTAATTTCGTGATTCTCGACTTTTCTCTACATAACCAAATGTCTGTAAATTTTTGTATTAATTTATATTGCAAGATTATTAGATGTTTGTTGTTGTTTTTATGTTTATGTTGCAATGTTTTGCTTTTGTTGTTGTTAATGTTTTCCCAATTGATGATAAATGAGCGAACGGCGGATGGGAAGTAAAAGATAAATTTAATTATTAATTGCTGTTATTATCATGGACACAAAATATTGGGTTGGTACTTAATTGATGATAACTCAGTTTTCATAATCATGGAAACTTCTTCGAAAATACGAAACGCTCTATGCACCTTCCTGATATGGGGGGACCATAATAATTAACGAGCCAACTGAGAAACGCGATTATTATGATTAAGATGCTTTTTTTTGTGGATTCATTTATTAAACGACTTTCGTTGGATTTTCGGCACCGATTGATTTAATGTGTTTTTTTAACTGTTGACGAGGTACACGACTTAATCACTATAATCAAGTAATGAGCATGAAAGTGAAACGAGATCTTTGTGATTTAAGATACATAAATGTGTTACTGAGAAATATTAACTCCAAAAAAGGAAAAATTCAAAAATCCGGAAATTACAAAGATTTCAGAAAATTTTAAAACTTTTCGTTAAGGCCTCCAAATCTTAAATTTCCATTACAGTGTTGAAATGATCCTGCTCAATTAAAAAGCAAAAGCAGTACCTTTTAAAAGTTATTTTTAGTTTTGTAATATTTAAATAATTTCCATGTTAAGATAGATATATAAAATCTAATCAAAATTGAAAATTGCATACATTCAATATTAAATTTCCAATCAATTAATTTTCAATTTTTATTATAAATTTAAATTTTTATGTTTTGTTGTTATGTTTTGGAAAATTTTTCAATTTGTTGTAAAAACAATAACATGAAGAGATAGGAAAATATTTTTTTCACTCTGTTATTCTACGTACGTACATATGTGCATATTGTATATTTGTATGTTTGTATGTACGTCTATATATGGGATGTGCACAGTATTGATTTAATCATGTTCATTTATTTAAAAAGATATTTATTTGTTTAATTTGTTTTTTTTTGTTGTTGTTTTAACATATTCTAAATTGATTATTTTATTTTTATGATTATATGTTTTATATTGATTATTACATCAATTTATGGTAAATAGGGAATATTTATTGGTTTTGCTGGAGTAATTGGAGCTTGGATGAGATGATGCACTTGGCGATTTGTCATTCATTGAAGGTTATATATATATATATATATATATATATATATATATATATATATATATATATATATATATTTAAGTTTTCACGAAAGCGTTTATGTAGCTCTGCTTTTAGCACAACATCAAATGATATTTTCCGATGACAAGATGAAAAATTGAATACATTTTCACAGTAACTTTTTCTGTATTGTATCTAAAAAAAACAAATCTCAGTAGATGATTGGACATACGTTTTCTTGGATACTAATAAAAACAAACGAATAGTAAGCAAAGTGAAAAAATTTATAAAAATGAGTGAAAATTCTGATGAAAATGATTTCTTAGAGGAATTCAGGTAGCAGCGAATATTGTAGAACGAGGTTTAATGCCACAGAAACCACCGGTGTTATATGCAAAATTTAATAGAAAATTTGTTAAATAAAGTTAAGTAAAGGAAGTTCGAAACTACTCAATAAAAATGATGTTGGATTATTTTGGTGAGTCTGACCGGCAAGCCTTTCACTCCTTATTTACATTATTTGATGATATGAACACGCGTTAATTATCATGATAAAGATATGACATTTTAAAAATGTATTGTTATTTGAAAAGAACTTCTGATAAGTAAGTTACATCACAAAACTACTAGATACGACAAACGAGTTTCTTAGAAGTCTAATCTGTGTGGAGTTTGCTCTAATCAAAGCTCTAGACGAGTCTAGACAAGAAAACAGAGAATTAAATAAAGCCATTCAATGGATGCAGCATCATATACAACTTCTTGAAGAAGAAGATAAAAACTTAAACATAACCTAAAGGTAAACTACCAAACTGGACTTGAAGTTCCGTCCAAAGTAGAAGCCCTAAAACAGAAAAACAACAACAAAGAAACGAAAGGTGTTAATTTAATCGAGTACCAAACCGACGAGGAAGAGGTAGAAAGAGTAACCAATTGAATAATGAGAAAATCAAAAAGAGCTTTAAAAAAGCAAAAACACAAGAAGTAAACTCTTCCAGTAAAAGGAAAGCTGAGTCGTCTCCAACAAAGAGCACCAGTGTGAACATATCGGGAACAAAGAAAACCAATTATCAACTATTAGCAAGACCAAGAACTAAAAAACCAGTACCCTCGATCAATATCACACGTGTCGATAAATTTAGCGTTATCCAAGCGTTAATGAAAGAAGTGACAGAAAAGGAGTATAAGCTTGTGTCACTAAACAACAACGTCTGGAAGGTAAATATGTGTGATCCAGATGGTTATAGAAAACTTTCAACTGCATTGAACGATAAAGGTCTACAATGGTATACATATGAAAAATTAACGGTTTTAGATTCAGTTAATATGTTTAAATCTGCAAGAAAGCCTACCGGCAACGGAGGGAGTATTGTTAACAAAATAAAGATACCACTATTCACTCCAGCAAAATGTGCTAACTGTCAAGGACCCACCCTGCTAGCTATAGGTGTGAAGTAGCCGAAATAGAGCAAACCAACACCAGCAAATGAGAGCAAAGAAAGAAAAAAAAATCCTGACAAAAACTGCCACTACGTTCCATAGTGCGAAAATGTAAGGGGGATTGTCATACTCACAAGCAGCAAGACAACGACTACTTGGGCCTTCAAATCAAAATATTGGAATTCAACAAGCTATGCTTGTAACAATGCAAAATACCCTAAATGCTATTGTCAATCGCCTCTCTAAAATAGAAGAAAGTATAGAGTTTCTAAACAAAAAACAAGTTAATCTTGAACAACAAGTAGGACATCACGGAATAATTAACCAGATTTGTAGCAAAAACTTTACTTAATCTGATCCTTCACTAATCAACAAAAAATTAACAAAACACTAAGAATACTAATCTGGATTGCTAATGGAGTTCTACAGCATCTTCCAGAGCTAGAAAACCTTTTGAATACTGAAAAAAGTGACATATGCTTAATAGCAGAGGGCCATTTCACTAGAAAGTCGTATGCAAAAATAAATGGTTACTCTTGTTACCATCCTATACATCCAGCAGAAAGAGCTAGAGGTGGAACAACTACTTCTTCAGAGAAAACAGCAAATACTTCGAAAATGTCAAACTCGAAATAGAGATAGTGCAAATTGTATCACTTATTGTGTAACTAAAAAATGACAAAAAGTGGCGGGTTACCGCAATATATTGTCCAATTTGACTTTTTCATAGTTAAAGGTATTTCAGAAAACTATATTCACATTGAAAATAATGAAGTTTTATCCTCGGATCATTCTCCAATCATACTTACGATTAGTGAAACAATAATTGATAAAAAAAACTCACCAAGGTTAACAAGCGGGAAGATCAATTAGATGATTATTGATCTTCAAGTCCCAATTGAAAACAAAACACGCGTTGAAAGAGAAGTATAGCTGCTCATAAACAATATTCAGAACGCAGCATGGGAAAGAACTCCTTCTGCCAAAAATAAACCGCACAAGACTGAAACATATATATTCACAAGAAATAAGAAATCTTGTCAGATAAAAGCGGCAATTTCGCAAAATCTGGCATAGAAATCAAGCACCAGAGAACAAAACTATTTTCAATCAGCTCGAAAATAAGCTGCAGAATTTAATATAAGAAACCAAAGCGGTAAGCATCAACATATATTTAATAAGTCTCTCTGGTCACAAAGAAAGTGATTACTCTTTATGGAAAAATACAAAAGCATTGAAAAGACCAAAAGAGCAAATGCCACTAATCAAAAAATTAAATGGTACTTGAGGCAAAATCCTTAAAGATAAAGCTGATCTTTTTCAGAAAGAACTCAAAAATAAAATCAATCATAACCTCAAGGCAAAAAAGCTCCTGGAAAAGTTATTAAAAAGTTATCAGCAAAATGTCTTAAGAGCAACTTCTTAACACATAATTAACGCTGCATTTACAATGAAACATGTTCCTTAGCAGTGGAAAATAGCAGAAGTTACTATGATACCCAAGCCTAATATGCCACCTAATGAGAAAACGTCTTACAGACCTATATCTGTATTACCATCATAGTCCAAACTGTTCGAAAAATTACTCCCCAAAAGGATGAAACTTCTGATTGAAGAAAGACACCAGTTACCATCTCAGCAATTTGGTTTCAGAGAAAAACATTCCGCCATAAAGCAGGTACACAGAGTCACTAACGTGATTGAGAAGACGCTTGAAAACAAAAAGGTATGTTCTGGAGTTTTCCTTAATGTTGCCCAAGCCTTCGATCGAGTCTGGCATCGAGGACTGGAATATTAATTTCATCACGACCTCCGTAAGCAGTTCTATAATATATTAAAATCATACAATGAAGGGAGATATTTCAGAGTGAAATTTGAACGAGATTTATCATCACTCAAGAAAATTGAAGCAGGAGTACCACAAAGGAGCGTGCTGAGACCAGTCTTGTATTTGTTTTATACGAATGACATACCTATTTCTGGAGCAACAAATATTGCAATCTTTGCGGATGATACAGAAATTTTGGAGGTTGGAAGTACAATTGAAGAGACAATCAGCAAATTACAGCACACTGTAAATGAGATTATCCACTAGACAAATTAGTTCACACAATTTTCACCTATCTAAAATTAGATCACCTGCCTATTAACATAAAAAGGCGGGAAATACCACATGCAAATACGGCAAAATACCTGGGTATGACGCTCAACGCCAAGTAAAAATGAAAAGAGCATGTCAAGTAAAAAAGGCAAAAACCGGATAAAAAGTTTACAATAAGCTGCTTTTATACAGGCAAATACTTAAGCCTGTGTGAACCTATGGCATCCAGCTCTAAGAATGCACAAAGAAAACGACCATTAAGATTATACAAACGTTCCGGAACAAAGTACTACGATGCATTGTCAATGCTGTCGAAACAGCACAGGTCAACGATGGTTGATTTTATTTAAAACATAGAATATGAGCCACTATTAATTTTTATTAATTTACGAGTCAACCATATAAAATTTTCCAAACAGTCCCAATGCTTTGTAAAACGATAGGTCTAAAATAAAGGTTTTTTTATCTCGATCAATTTTGCATATTTTTCTCCTATATTGTTTTCAAGCGGGCACTCTTTTAATATGAGCCCAAGTAAACGTTACTTGACATTTTTGGTAAAGTAGTTGTGTTTTAACCGTTTCTGTACAAACATTACAAACTATTAGTTTTAATTTTGAAGGATCTTTTTCACCCTTTAAGTCGAATAATTATGTGTTTAAATTTTGTTTTAATAATCTTATCACCAACTCGAAATCATTAAATTACCATCAAGTCTAAACATCATAGACTTTATAATATGTAAAATGTTGTAATGCGAGCAATCGATTTTTACCCCATATATATGACCATGTAAAACTATTGATATTTTGACGCCCATTTTGTACAAATTAACTCATCGTTATATAGAATAAAGCTGTTATCTTGAATAATCTATCAGTTTTGTGTGACACCAGTTCACCCCGAATCGACACTTCATACTACACATAAAATCCATATATTATTATAGTGTTCAACATATTAGATAATAGTCATAGTTGTTAGTATATATGAAATAAAATTAAATATTTTATTATCATTTGAAAATAGTTTTTCATCTCTTAATTTCCATAATATTCTTATCGATTAGACAATATCATGGACCGAATATAGACTATTATCTAAATTGTACATTGAAAACTAAGACATTATATACAATGTACATAAATGGAAAATAATAGTTTTTGTCAATTGGAAAATTATATTGTTGTGCATATATGAAAATTAATTCCAATTCTAATCGTCTCCCATTATTTGTCTCCGGGTGTATCTTACTTTTGTTAACTAAGTTATTTATTTAATTAGAAAAATTACTAAAACTATTTATTTTCGTTCCGTCATGTTTATTTAGGTTATGTGTAGTTTTAGTTCCCCGACAATTTTAATGCGTTACTGATATGATATGAATGCATTTTGATCTCTCTCTATATATATTATGGTATAACGCATCCATCCCCTTTATTATTACAATATATGATGTTATGATCTTATGGGAATGCTACATATGGATGATAGTTTAACATATTTTCATTTTGAGCTCAAACGACCCAGACATCTTATATATACTTTAAATATAGATTTTTTAATTTAAATAAATAAATACGAATCGGGTTAGATGAATTTGACTTCGAAACACTGTCTGTATAGACAGACAGTTGGAATTCATACATATAGTTTATCAAAATATACATTTTTGACATATTTAACCTGTGCGTCTTCGTCATAATAGTGTAACAATATTATTTTTTTTTAAATGGTTGATGAAGTACATCAAAATTATTATATTGATTACTTCCTTCCGAAAGTGCTTTCGGTTTTTTTTTAAATGATATTATAGATAGGCGTTATGCTGGGTATAAATCTAATGTGGGAATGTAGTTTTTTTTGTCGAATGTATCTGTTAATTGCATTAATACATTCATGTATGAGTACGCATGTAGGGGGAAATTTGGAAATTTATGTACCAGAGATAATCTTAGGAATTTAATAATTAGAATACTGTGAATCGAACTTAGATCATTTATATACTTGCGGTTTTCAGACCAATGCTTCGTAAAAATCAGAAATCCTTTTGAACGACATTTTTTACAATCTTAGATTTAGGAAGTAGCCATAGGATTTACTAATTGTCTTATCTGCTCTATATATTGCTTTCCATGCAAGCATTTTGACAAACTATGGTACTGCTGTTTTTATTTAAAAATTGTTGCCAAGCCAATGAACATATCAACACAGAGTAAAATAATCCAACAACACCATCAAAATACGCATTACAACACTCTCAATACACGCAAAATCATGACATTTATATAAATTACAGACTCAAAAAAATCATTTAACACTAAAACCAAATGAAATAACCGTTAAACTGAAAAAGTACGTCATTGGAATACAAAAAATTTATTTGTTTATCACACATATTCCAATGTGTGAACTTAGAATAACATAAACGAAAATTAAGGTTGCCACGTTTCACCGTTGCCTGGTGAAAGCTAGGTCAGAAGAGAAAATTACTCACAAATCGGGCTACGAACTTCTAGTTACAGCCACATACGCTTGCAATCGTTCCCAATATTTTCATATGGCTGCATTGCGGTACTCCATAATTCACTATAAATAACTAAGAGAATGGATCAAACGAATTGGCAATGATAAGAAAGATATGGGTGCTGTCATATCTTTCTTATCACCTGGAGTTTTAAATTTAAGTTTTAATCACTTCAGCTTATCAATAAGAATTTAATGACCGCTTTTATCGAAGGCCTCAGCAAAGTCGGGATTAATTACGTTCAGTATATAGCAGTCTAGAATTGGTACTTTTAAACATGTCTCCTCAAGATTCGTAACCGTAAACCTACCGAAGAAAAATTCATATTGATCAGTATAATACACAATTTCAAGTGGAAAGACATAATATTTGAATAGTTATGATATGACAGACAAAAAGGTAATTTATTCATTAAACATAAAGGGATTAGGACTAGTCAAACTCTCAGAGCAATTTTAAAACAAGATGTGGGTGTGATGCCATTGCAAAAACCATACCAAAAAAAATATATAGTTTTCCAACCACGTTGAATATACTTAATGCGCCTTAAAGAATGCATACCAATAAAAAACAAGCATTCAGTTATCAAAGCCTGCTGAGGTAACAAATTGTAACCCTCTAAACTACTGAATATTATAGATTTATTACAACTGTGAAATGAATTTGTAATTTGTAACTGTGAAATGTACTCTATTTTTTAACTTCTTTACTTTCAGTCAAACTTTCAGTTTGGTTATGATAGCAACACACTACCAAATTTAGCATCCCCATTAAAAAAGAGCACTGCATCAGATTTTTTCCATTTTATAATATCAAACTTGATTTTAGTTTAAAAAGCTTTTGTAAAATTAATTAGTTATAAATATAAGCTTTTAAGCTTTTTCCATTATTAACTCAGACTTATTCCAGACAAAAAAGTTTACTTGTTTTATAATTTTTCAAATAATACTGTACTTGGCACATTTGTCATTATTTTATATTCGTTTAAAGCTTCAAGTACTTGTAATGAAGTTTAACCTTGAAAATTGTTTTAAAATTTTAAACTAAGTTCTGAGTTCAACCAGTGTGGCCATTAAAGTACGAGTAATTATAAGTAATGGCAACTAACTGAACGAGTTTAGATTTTAACACTGCAGAACCTCTTATAGTGATTTTAAATAAAAAAGCTTTCAAGATTTAAACAAATTTTTGGTCACTAATTACTCTGAAAAACACGTTTGGTTGCTAATTACAAATCATTTAATTACGTGGACATATTTCGAAAAAAGAAAAACGGTAAAAGCTCAGTAAAATTTAATAGTAAATAAGCTTTCAAAACCTCAATAGATGTTTAAATATTTAACAAATTTCTAATTCAACACCGAAAGCTTCCAAAAATGTTGTTTGATTTAAATTTAATCAAGTTGCACGAAAACGGTTTTAAGGTCATAATAGTTAAGTAAACAAAGCTTTATAAAACCGAAGATGTAAATTAATAAATTTATTAATGACCACCTACATCTTGGCCCTTAAGTTTTTAATTAATCGCTGGCTGAATGTAATTATATTAGGATTTTAAAAAGGAGATTTTTTAGGTGAGCTTTTTAAATAAAGCATCGATGGTACATAAATGACGTAATAAAAGCAAGGTTTCGACATATTATCCATACTGTTTCGAGTTTCTTTAAATATTAGAAGAGTGTTAAATCATTTCAATGCTTTATTACTTCATGCAGTGCTAAAGCTGATAAAAGTTGGTGACTGTAAATCAAAACAAAAAAAATTGAGTACGGCTTATAACAACGTTCATGTTCCGATTATAAATAAGTTTTTATAAATTAAAACTTTTAAAGATTAAAAAATTATATTCGAGCTTTTGTGAGCTTTTATATTTTAGCTTTTACACTAAATGCACTTAAGTTGAACATAATAATGGTTACAGTACTTAAAATCGACAAACAAGTATAATAACTATTATTGTGATATTACACTTAAAGCTTTAAGTTTCAAATAATTGATAACTTTTTGGTCACCAAATAGTTTACTAATCTTTATCTTAAATGAAAAAAAACTAATCAATTAGTTTACTAAATGTTATTTGCTGATCTCGAATCATTTTGTAACTTTGGAAAGTTCCAAAAACAATGAGCAGGAAAAGCTCGTTGAACATTAAATAAATGTCTGATTATTGTCAAATATTAAAGTAAAAGCCCAACTGAAGTTTCTAAGTATATACAGGTTGAATTTTCTTATATTAGTATCACAAAAAACTCAAAAAATTTTGAAATTTATTTTGAAGAGCTTTTTATAGAATTCATCTGTACAGTGCGGTGATGACGAGCTTTTAATTATTTTGATGTTTTACTTTTGTAAGCTTTTTTTTATTTCCAAAGAGTTTTTTATCGATGGATTTTATATTAATGACGTTCCAGAACTATAAATGGAGGTTTTCAACATTTTATTTTTCGGTTTATGTTAACTTCAAGGTGCTTAATCATTGCCACTTGCTGGAGCGGCATGTGATTTATTTTTATAGTGAAATTATATGCTTTGCATCGAGGATTGTGCCGGCGCACTGCAACGGGTTACGAAATAGGATCGTTTGTCTAATCCTATTGATCGTCTATTTTGTCCAATTCAAAACCAACTATTTGTATATTCGATATATTTCGGTATATTCGGGAAGTTCATTTATTATACTGTTGGATTTGGTATTCGGCTTGGAGAATCCATAAAACAATTTTTTTTTCGCTTTTTCAATTCTATTTGATTTCGAATCAGAAACTGCATGACTGCGTGAGTTTTTAAAAGTTCCAGTCCGTAAACACTTGAAAGTGTTGCACTTATCCATATAAAACAATGACCAGTGCACGATTGCGCCTCCGAAAGTTTTATAAATTTGACAATTTTTGCAAGAACCAAATGAATTTTTCCCAACTACCTGTGTCAAACACTTAAAAGTGTGACTTTGGTCATGTTGCCTCTTGCGAATAACATGATCTTTGAAATATTACAATTTTAAAAATTCATGAGACGTGATTGTTGAAAAAATCTGGACGAAAGACTTCAACCACGCATAAAAGTTAGGATTGTTAAGACATGATGCAGTTTCAGCCCAAAAGTCAGCCCTGGGTTTTGGACCAGAATTCATTTCAGTAGTCAATACTCACTTACAAGTTCAAATTTTGACTTAATTTAATTAATGATCACCATTATACGTTACGTCCTCATCGTAGCCTCCAGTAATTGTAATAATACACATGTAATATTGCAAGTTACAGTTGCATGTCAAAGTCTGCATATGGAAAAGAAACATCTGAACGTCAGACAAACAAACAAATTAAATTGGATGCATTATACAGTAGGTAAATCAAAAAGCTGTGCTTGCTGAATATTGCTTGAAGAGCTTTAGAACCACAGTCAATATCGGTCTCTCACTATAATTATAGACATATCGTTCAAATGTTTTCCAACTTAAAAATTGGGACCCGGCAATATAGCAAGCAGTTGTAAACAAGGTTAACAAACGCAAAGACTACTATCGTTTCAATAAATGTTTTGAAAAAGTATGTGGGAATCCCGCCTGGATCACTGGTCATTTATAAGCTTACTGTATATGGTTACCTATGGTACTTCGACCTCACCGTTTTTCAAAAAAAACACTGCATTGGCAACTTGGCATACTAAAAGTTGACAAGGGGATGGCTGAGCAACAAATTTTTAAAATGTCCTCGTTTATGAAACTGCGGTTCATTTATAACGCTAAGTAAAAGTACGATCTACAAAAAGTTGATATTCATTCCGCTTCAGAGTTGAGAAATTCGACAAATATATGCTTCAAAAAAGTTCAAGAGCAATAATTAAAATCGGATATCAATTATCTATACAAATGTGGTTTTGTACCAAAAAGCAGTCAAATAGAGCCGTTGACTTCGTTTATAGATTTGGATGTGATAGTGCCGACTAATTCAACAAAATGCATAACACCCCAACAGATGCACTGCATTTTGGAGGTCGATGTAAGGCTTATTAGATAAAACTAACGTCACATGCGAAGGGATGACAACTTTAATGTGTCAAATCGAAACTGTATTAAACTACAGGTCCCTTTATTCAATTACCGCGTAGACTAAAAATATGCAAATCAGAGATGTTGTGAGCAACAATTAAAACTGCAAAATTCCCATAAAAGCGATTGATTTCTAAACTGTGTGAACTTCCAACAAGCAAAGAAGAATAACCGTGTCCGTTAAAGCTAAGAATTTGTTAAAGTGAAAAACTTTATCACATCAAAATTTTCATGTATTTCTTGGCAGCAACAAGTAGTTCCAATGAAACCGTAATTTCCTATAATTTTTTTTTAAATTTCCAATGTCGTGGTTATTGCAAGTGAATGTATTGTCTATAACCGTCGATCATGGCAATATATAAATGGGGACTGAGGACGAATGAACAAGTATAATAGTGCAGCCATTCTGGTTTCGTCTCTCATTCCCACGGGAATGGAACAGTTCATTCGTTCTAGTCTCTCTAAGTCCTTTGCTCGCAAAGTAGAGAAAAACTTTGTGAATAGCAGGAAATCATCAATACCACCTCTGAAAGATGAGGACTACATTTTTTTTGCCCAAGAAAAGGCTAATCTCTTCACCTGAAAACTTACTGCAAACTATAATTTAGTTTATTTTAATGTAACATCCTAGATTATCTCTCTAGCTAGCTCGTCGATGCGCCGCATTAGATCCAGAGCTAGACTTGTCGTTATAGTCCTTGCAAACATTAAGAAAAACGGAGGGCGTTCAGCATGTGACTTAATTAATGTTGTCACTGAACAATGGAACAGAAACATTCATCAATCTGGTCAGTTACAAGTCATGGCGCTCGATATCTCGAAAGCATTTGATCGTGTGTGGCACAAGGGTTTGGTGTGCAAATTGAGGGCAGTTGGTCTTCACGATTCGTTTATTTTGTGGACTGAAAAATTCCTTCTCTGTATTCCTCAGGGATATGTCCGTTTTTCTAATTTTCAAATTCAAATTTTCTAATCAAATATACTTCTATGCCGATGACAGATAAATGACAACCTTTTACTGTTTACCTTCTTCTTCTTCTTAATCACGAAACGATGTTCTCGAGGAAAGAATGGCTATGAAGGATCTCGTTATGCAATAATTTATCGTTTTTACTGTTTGGTGAATCCAGCTTGGCTGGACATTTGACCAACTTGGTCTAACACATTTGAGCTTCTCCTCTTAACTATATCAAAGAGAATATCTTGGGCTGAAGAAATAAACAAAGCATACAAGACCTACATAAGACCGAGGGTGGAGTATAATTCCCATATTTTGGTTAGAGCACCGAAAAGTAATCTGACTGCACTCGATCGGGTACAATCGTATATCGAATGATTGAAGATGTAAAATTATTATCTAATCTTGATTTTCTTTCCCATATAGGCGTAATGTGGGAGCCTTATGCGTGTGTTACAATTTATGACTGGTTTGTCAAAGCTCGCGCGTAATTTGAGACGCCCTGTGCATCGAAACAATCTGAAAAGTGAATTTGCGAGGACCAATAAATTTAAAAACTTATTTTTTGCAGGAGTTCGCGAATGTGGAACGAACTGAACAACCAGGAGTTCCCGTTGGAATACAATTTACAGAAATTCGTACTTAATATCAACTGAAGAATGATAATCTTTATTTTTTTTATTGCTTCCCTCCTTATCTTTCTTTTCATTTTGCATTAGTGCTGTGTGTTTGTTGCTAGAACATTCATATTAAAGATAACCATCCTAAGGGGTTTGTAGCTACGTACTTAATTCAAAATATTTTGCAATATCACAAATGGCCCTGACACATCCAAATAAGAGCCTATAGTTCAAAATATTGTTTAAAACTGGAGACACATCCTAATGCATTGGCCCGGGACATTCTAAAAAAGCCCAGATATATATAGACGACAATAGGAAGATCAGATTCACTTGAACTAATAAATAAAAAATTTTAAAATTTTTTATTTCAAATACTAATTTTTTGAAAGATGTCACAAAAGATGTAGACAACACGATCCTGTTGCGAGTTTGAGGACCTAAGTAAAAAGTTCAAGAAAATTTTGAGGTAAAACGGTTATATTCGTTAAAACGGTTATAATCATTAAAGCTGTCACTTATACAAAATATTAATCTCGATCAGATGATTTGTTGCAATTGAATTGTTAGACAATTTTACAACAGTTAAATTCCACTGCAACCAGCATCTAAATGCGCGTAAATCCAATGACTTTTCATTATGATAATCAATTTATTCATTTTCAAGTAGATTTTCTTTATATTCACGATTATAAATTACCGTACTATTATTATTATGTGTCTGATAGATGTTACCCCGATGATCATCAATAATTTTATATTCATACGATCATGCGGATGATATTGAATATATTGATAAAGGCAACAAAATAAACGGAACGATTCTCTATATACGAGAATATTGTGTGTGGATATATACGATAAGAAAACTAAACAAATCAATTTTATGTCTTCTTCTTCTTCATACTCAGCAGTCATCTTATGGTTGACGTCTTACCGCACAGTTTCATTCATTTTCTCATGATTATATTGTAATTTTTATTATAATATATTTGTATAAAAGTTCAAATGAAAATTATTTTTTTGCAATTGAAATGTACGTTATTTATGGTATTATATCGGATATATTATATTTGATGATATTTATCTATTTTGTGAGATGGAATTAAATTTTGAGTATCTTTGAATATTATAATATATTTATTATGTTGTATATGTTGTATGCATATATGAAAAATGAATGAAGACGAAGTACTATACTCGCATGGTAAAAGGATGATGATGATGATGATATTTTATTGGATATAATATGGAAATATATTCTTCAAAATGAAACAACTTTGTCTTCTATTTTTCTCAATATATAGATTTCTTCATCGTTTTCTTGGTCGCTTTTGTCATTGTTGGCATAAAGACGAGATGAATAATCAATTACACAGTGGTTCTTATATATACGAGCATATTATATGAATATATGGTAATCTTACTAAATATTCTAAACAAACAAAAATGGTATTTGGCGCCGATTTATTTAAATATTTAATTATACATTAGACCAAAATATATTTGCACATACTAAAATTTAAAAATTCGTTAATTATTTTTACTTAAGCTATAGAGTATATCTTAAGTTGCGCGTCTCAGCGGCGGTACTTGTACACACAATTTTAATTTTTATGGACAAAAGAGTAACCGCATAAATATTGTAATATGATTTTAAATTAACGATCAAATTTAATGTTTGTTAATAAAAAATAAAAAAAAAAAAAATAACAAAATTATTTCCAATAAAATATAAATTTTTATTGAGTTTACTTAAGACAATTTTTTATATTGCATAAAATAAAAAAAAAGTTTTTGGTTGCTTGAATGCTGAGGATTAACCGTAAACACAAAAAAAAACTACTTAATCTTAAATATTATTAGCAATTTATTAAATGAATTTATATGTTTATTTATGTCGAAGACCACCGGAATTACATTCAAATTTGCTGTTCTTATTTTATATAAATGCGGATGATATGCATCGTCGTGTGTGCGGTGGATTAACATTTACTTATTTTTTATTATTCATGTTCACTTATAAGCGGTTATCCTTAAGTGTCTGTATCGTTTTTATTTTTTTTTTCTTATTTATTTTTAAGCTGGGGCTTAATATAATTTGTTTTCGTTTTTGTAATTAAAATTAAAACTGCGTGGCAACAGCTGTAATATAATGGTAAGAAGGGTATATTTGTAAGTACAATTTGCAAAAATATTTAGCTCTGCTGAACATAATAACATAATTATATCGTTATTACGTCCATGGATGGAGGATATAATCAAGTAGAGCGAAATAAATTAAACAGAAGTATTCTAACAGCTGAAAGGGCAGCAATTTTTTTTTTGGCAAAGGATATTAGTGTTGAACATCCAAGCTAAGTGCGGTTTGGTTCAGATCAAATTGAACTCGTAATCAGGCGCACTGATTAATAGCATACAATAATAAATAGAACACAAATTATCGAGCAATTGGTGTAGTTGTTAAAACTGCGGTGTTTAGGTCGGGAGGTACTGGGTTCGAATTTCAACGGTGGAGGGTTGAAAAAAGATTGTTCACCACTTAAGGAATGCGATCGGTAATGACGATGAACACAACTATGCTCCTTTGTTGGAGTGCAGTATCCATGGGCGGAACCAGTAAGCTTCGGTTCAGAAAAAAATTGGATAGATGAAACCAAAAAATAAATAAAAAAATAATACAAACCATTGCTTGACAGGCCATTGCTGGCCGTACCGAATTTAATATCCGACTCAATCGATTTCGGTCCCCAACTTTTTTGTCGTGTTGGTCTAGTTAAGCAGAAGAAGACAAGCTGTCTCTATCACGAGAAACCATCGTAGCCGACAGGGATATATGTGTGCCTGCCAAATTACGACTCTTTTCCCAGAGATCGCAACACCATCCGTTCAGGATCTTGTCGCAGAACGTGACCGAGTCAGCATACTCGTTGTCCTTTTACTTGATGGACGCAGGATTTTCATTAAAATCCTGATCTTGTGGTTGGCGATAACTCGGCAAATGTCGCCATCGTGGCGTTTGTGGTCATTTATTAAGCACATAACTCTGTTCTCAAAAATCATAAGCCACCTTTTATACTGTTCCATCAGAGTCTAGCTCTCACTCCCATACATGACCACGGGTCTGATCAAAGCCTTGAAGTTTAGGTTGTCACCATTTACAAGGTGAACTTAGAAGTGGAGATACAAGTGATCCGACGTTAACAAATAAGGTCGGTTAAGAACTAAAATTAATTCATAAGGAATCTAGCAGTATCATCACTTTTTATGTTATGCAACTTCTGGCCAACGAATTTTTCTTGCTCAGCATTATGACAACGGTGCCAAAGATATCGTTTTATTTTCTTCAAATTTTCAAATAGAATGGTTATACTCATTATCACGTCATCCTATTCCGACAATTATTTAAATATCCATGAAGCTACAAGAGGCGTATTTGCAGATACCATTAGGATAACGCTTACAAAAATTAGCGGTGTTTAATTGACTTTTCTGTTTATATAAGTACTTAAGACTACCTTTCGGTGTTGCTGGTGCACTTGGCATTTCCCAAAAAAATGGATAAAGGCAAAGCAAACTATTACCATAAATTTATTCATAACATTTCGCAAGTAGCAGCACCATTTAATGCTCTACGTCATAGAGATGTGGTTTTTGTTTGGACAGATGATCATAAACAAGCGTTTATGTAGGTCAAAGAGGAACTAATCAACAAGACAAAATTAGTTTATTTCTGACTAGCAATTCGATGAGTATGATCACACGTAAGGCGTACAAGAGTTGTATAATATTGCTGTACAAGAGTATCCAATCAATAGTCGTGTTACGGAGGACCATATACTAAACGGGATCATGTTTTACTACGAGTCAACAAACATATTCAACGGGGGTGGCCTGAACAGCTAAATAAATCTGATGCATGGAGATTTGCAACTATATTTCGTGCGTAAACTATCATAGCATACACGCTTAGTAGTTCCAGCCTGTTTCCAAGAGCAAATCAAAGACACATTACCCATAGTGCATTAAAACGTTTGAAGAATGAAGCAATGGCTCGAATTCGTTGCTCTTTGATAGACATTCAAACGGACACTGCCTCGCTTGTAAACAATTGATATATTTGCCGTTTAAATGTCAATGTCAGGATATTAGTTGGCATTAAAACCTGCCATATATTCACGAAGACCTCCGTATATCTCGGAAAACATTAATTCTTAGCCAGTGAAGTCACTAATTTTGGAACAATTGGAACAATCGAAGACCAAAACTATTCGGTTTGAATTTGGAAGTTAGTTCAGCGCTCTACCGTTTATACATTATTATTGCCAAATTAAAAGTAATACTTCTTCTGTACTGCAGGACACAATTTTTGGAGTAATCTTTGTTGTAACTACTGACATAAACCAAATCACCGCCGATAGCTGTATCAATTGATACAGACTACAACCATTACAACTCAAGATTGACCTATACCTTCAGAACGTTTAGGTAAATTGTACCAATTCGTACTTCGTAAAAAATTTAACTATACCTTTCTAAAAATCACCAACTTTACTGGAGAAATCACCTCGTCGAGCACTTCAAAGAATCAAAGAAAAATAATGTTTAAGGGAGAGGAAGTTTTAAGATCTATATGCCATACCTAACCTATAGTAAACTTCAGTTTTATTTGTTGTTAGTTCACCATTTCCATCTCTAATGGGACGTATTTGTTATAAAACGGTTAATTCAATTGATTGAATTTCATGTATAGTGATCAGGATGTTTCAATACATCGATACTCCAGCGCTAAACTTTCTTGCTTGCCTATTAAATTTTAATGACATTTGGCTTTTATATTTCTAAATCAGAAGCAGATGATCACTGTCCATGTCGGCACCTCTAATAGATCTAATAGCAATCTCATAGTAATGCTTATGAAGTGCCTCTTGGACATCATGACGTGGTCAATTTAAATTGCAATTTAAAGATGAAATGAAAACTTGTTCGTACCCCATATGGCTAAATGTCATTACTTTTGTACTGGAATGACCACATCATATAAAGAGAAATATTTTATACCAGAAATATTGGAACTTGGCGCTATCACTTATAGTTATAATGGTCTAAGGTTTTGTTACATGCAGTATATGTTAAACTATAAAGGAAGCTAAATGGAGGCTGATAATGGAGGCGCAATAGATTCATTATCTGTTAGTGCAGCAATAGCGTTTTTCTATTTAAATCGTACATATTACAAATCTTTTTTGTTTTACAGATCTTTCAAGGTACTGTGAACATTTTTTTTCATATCAATGAAGCATTCAATTTAAAAGAGCAGCATGTATAAAAGTTAGTTTCATATTCGTTGAATGGTCTAATCCTTTTTTACTGGTTTTATCTGTACTAATGTACTGGCTAAATTTAGAAAGGAACTCCCTCAAAATTTGCCAATTATGCACATTTGCCAAAAGTGCACACCACTTTTATTTGAGATCGTAATGATCAGACTTTTTTATATTAGCTATCAGAGTTTTTTTTACTACCAGAATTTAAATTTATTTTCTTTAAATGTCATTTGCTTTTGCAAATATTGATGATCACCTTTAAAATTTTCCCATGGTATATTGTTAATTATGGCAACTTTTTTATACTCCAGCTTTTATAGGACAATTTTTGCTTCATGCTCTGTTGGTGGGTAGGTATTGAATTATGATTCTTTTAATCGCTTTAACTGTGGTCCTATGATGTTTAGTTTGACCAGTCAATTTTTAAATATTTTTATTCAATGTTGTTTATAGTATTCGATCTCACCGCTTTGAAGTACCTGCAGATAGATCAAAGATGTTATAGATGTATCGACATCTGTTACTTTTATGAAACAGCGTCCGATTAAATTCTTGTTATTCGGTGCCTTCATCAGCTTGCTAACGAAAGTGAAGCTCTCTTTCCGGCAGGATCAAAGCCGATTCGAAAGGGCTTTTACGTCGATGACACGCTTTAGATAGCATTGCAGATGTCATACGAATTCAACGCAATGTTTTGAACATCTTGAAAGCAAGTGGTCTTCAAACGACGTTTAAAATCAGTATCGAAATTGATAACAAAAGGCTTTGGACTTCTCATGTTAGCCTGAGGAAAATGTTTTACGTTTCGGTTATTCACCGAGAATAAGTTTCCATGACAATTAAAGTTTTATCGGAGACGGCAGCACTGTTTGACCCATTGGGATTGGTAAATCCAATTATGTTGTTGACAAAAATCTTAACGCAACATTTGTGAATATTAAAAATTGGTAAGGATGTCCCGTTACCACAAATATATAGAGAGCAAAATTCACTCCTTTCCAATAAAGTCTAGTGTAATTCAACTCCACAGATTTTCGGATGCATCCGTATTTATCGGGGTATATATCGAACCGTCAAACAATTGTTCGTCACTTACGATGTGCTAAATTGCACCAATCAAAACTATATCACTTCCTTGACTTGAATTATCATGTAGTTTCGGAGCTATAGGAATCAAGCTTACTGGCGTGTTTTATTGGACAAACTCTGCAATTATTTTGAACAATTGCTCAAAATTATTTTACTAGCGGCTCATCCATCTAATTTGATTGCTTTTGTTTCGCATTTGTTGCCTACATTTCAGCTATTGACTAACGTGTACAACCAGAACCAAGTAGACCCGAAAAACTAAGCTGGGAACTTCGTTGCTCGGGGGATGTTACACGAGAATTAATTAAAAACGAGAATTGGGTTTTGGGAGTTTTGGTCGTATCATTTATAATGTACATTATAAGACTTTTTTTTGCAATGATATCAAATATTTTTCCAAAAATGAGCCGCTGCCCACAAAAAAATGTTCAACAACTTTTACGGGTTGGAAGTCTACTAGAGGAAGCAAACTTGATGTAAGATATTTCGTATCCCATATTATTGCAAAAAAAATCCATCAGTTTGCTTTTCTCCTTTTTGAATACTTTCATTTAAGAAACCTTCATGCTGGACCTCATGCTAGGATTTTGTGGCAATAATTCAATAACAATTTTGTGTTGTGGGAGGCATGGATATGGCTCGTCGAACGATTCATCATGGTATTATCTGTTTTCGGATAGACCATCTGTATCCAACGTCCCATGTTAATTTATTACAAACATCCAGGTTATCGCCCAAACAAAGCTTACGACGCCATTTATATTAAGTTGGTGAACGACTGGAGGCCGTCGGAAGCTAGAAGAGATTTGTTTGATATTATATTTAACATGAAACAAAAAATAGAATCGTGTAGATATGCTTGGAGTACATTATTCCTCCGGTGGTGCTTTGTGAAAGGAATCGGTAAAGTCTGCTAAACATCATTTAAATCGCGTTCCAGATAGTCCCGAAGAATTAAATACCGGTTTAATTAAAGTGGATACAGTCCAAAACTCCCCTGATTTGGGAATTTAAACTGCTGGACATCTACTGATTAAGCCGATCCACTTGATCTTTATTTAACCGTTCTAAACATTAATTGTCTTGAACATTATCAATGAATTCGTCATATGCAGCAGTATTTTTGGGATCATTTGTCAAGAGTGTTTGTTCCAGTTACAACCCCAATCTAGAAGATGGTGGACTCCGAAACAAAAAGTATATGGTCATATTGTCGAAATACATCCAGGAAGTAATAGTATTATACGTGTAGTTACAGTGAAGACCAAGTCTGGATTGCTCAAAAGAGCTGAACAAAAGCTCGCTACTTTCAAAACTCTACCCAGTTTTTCAAGTTCTTCGAGCGACGTTTCCAATATTTAATATTTAATATTATAAAATTGCACATTAAATTAGAATCTTTCAAATACTGTACACTTTTAAAGTATTATCATCTAAAATTTAACTAAAGTAACTAACATTTTTAGTAACTAAAAATGTCTATTTTGTCTTTTCCAAAATCCAGTCATGTAATGTTTGCTTTTTAGTAACTTAGAACAAAAATGTTTTGGGTTTATTTGTTTCAACGTCCTTTTTTTTAAATATCTTACGAAGCGATTACAATAGTATAGAACCATTAGTAACACTATGCCCGCTATCGTGTTAAAAACTTTATTGCCCAAGATAATATAGGTAACCATAAATCGGGTTATAAAATAACCAAATCACAATAAATCACTACATAACCTAAACCATATAAAGGCCTCAATCAATTTATCAAATCGTTTTAGAAAAACAAAAAAAAAACACTTTGATTTGACCTACCCCAAGAAAAACTGTCAAACATTTTAAAATTACATAAATCTCATTTGTTATATTCAATTGTGGAACTTTTTTTTTTTATCGATCATCTGGCATTGAAATTTTATAAAGAATTCAAAATTATTTTCCATTTTTATGTTTTGAAAGTAAAAATTTGAAGGTTAACATACGTTCAAATCAATTCAAATAAATCATAATCATTACTGGGATAAATCAATTTAATGATTTATATGAGCACACACACACACACACACAAAAATGATATATACACTATAATCTCATCTAATTGTAATGTAACACCAAACATATTTTTGGTGTACGCAAAGTATAAATAAATTAATTGGTGCGTACTGCAGCATCGTGATAAGATTTTAAAGGGTGCATAAATTTTATAGCCGAACGGGTGTATTACTAATGTCACCCCTATATATATAATGCATGCATATATATCATAAAACTGAGATTTTTTTTCTTCATTATATCGAGTCTGCGACTGTTAATAATTTTATCCATTTTTTTTATTTTTCATAAAAAGCATGACCAATTAAAATGAATTTAGTTTCGTAACATGCAGCTTTAGGAGGTAGATGATATCACCATAAATAAAATCAACTGAACTATTTTTTTATGTTGTTGTTGTTAGTTCCCTTCAACATGTTATATAGTTTTCATTATTTCATATTATGTTGTGATTATGTTGTGTCTTGGTAAATATGGATATACATTAAACAGTATTCACACGACATACGTTTTCACGTTTAACGTTGTGTATGGAAATTGGGAAATTTTATGGCTGGTTAAAAAATAATTTTGCTGTTGGATCACTGGGATGACTACACGCTAAAGTTTAACCGGACCCCGGATTATAAATGGACATGCAGTTTAGAATCGGTACGTAGCACATGCAGTCACTAAGAAACCCAGCCGTGTTTGATGCCACTATATCAGCCATGAAAAGTCTCGCTTGAAACTCGTTGCTCTCCAAGAAACTCGAAGACCAAAAATGGAGACCATGTGTCCCAAGGCAATACTTTGCTTTAGAGTGGAAATGGCCTCAGCAATTTGGTTTTTTATTCTTCGTCCTCAGGTGAAACTGGCTGCCTTGAATTTCAAAGCAGTTGACAATCGAGTGTATTAGCTACGTTTACGCATGCAACAAGCCAAACTGGCCATCATTTGTGTTTACAATTTAGATGATCTGATGGGTTCCATACCGGAACACGACGTCAGAATAGTGTCACTACTGTATGGTTGTGAAACATGAAAAACATGAAGGAAATCACATAAAGACTCCAGGTATGTGTAAATATATACCTCGGGCGATTTATAAAATGTTTCTGGCGAAACAAAATCACGAACAAGGAGCTCCTCCTGCAAACAAGGCAAATCGAGATAAACAAAAAAATTAGGTAACGGAAATGGATAGGGCACACACTTTAAAAGCCATTAAGTGACATTGTCAGAATGCCATTATAAAATGGAATCCGCAAGGAAAGATAAAAGTTTAAAGACAACCGATGATATTTAAAAGAACTAAGATATAACTGAAGCGAAAAAACAATTTAAGCCATGGGGTGAGTTAAAGGTCCTAACCCCTAATAGAGTGAGATGGTCCAGTCTAGTAGACGCTTTATGTTCTTAAATTGGAGATTAGGCTAAAAAAATCCAAATACCAAAAAACCCCGGATCAATCGCTTCATTATCCAATAAAATTTCTTAATTTATTGCGGCTAGCTGGATTTCCACCCGCACATATTTTTATTTTTGAAAGTTTGTTCACCAATAATTCTTTATCGTAATTTGGATCCACGAAAATTGTGAATGCGACTTTCTGTAAAGGAACTGATGCGAAATGAGATTTAGCAAAGAAATCTTGCCTTTGCTTTTGCAATGACTATTAAGACAATCATTGAGAACTGAGTAGTAATCCGGTGGATTACTGTAGAAATATATATATATATATATATATATATATATATATATATATATATATATATATATAATGTATTCAGCAATAGGGAATTATATTATGTTTATTAGATGCCCCATGAGAATTTCTAATATATTGGTTATATTACGAGTATATACCTCTAATGAAGAAAACTATTATAAAAGAATAAAAAAAGTTACATCTAAATCAACAATGCTATATAGTCTATTTCGGTCGTATATAATATATTTACCAGCCGTATGTTAGACATTTTTATGATACGAGTAAACTAAAACAAGCACACCACCAGTATATATATTCACAAGTAAGAGCGCTAGAGTGTAATATATTTATACATTAAACCTACTAGAGGTATGGGAAATTTGTCAATATATAAACTAAACAATTTACTGCATTGACGTTAAAATTTTTAATTTTCAAATCGTGTTTTTGTAAAATGTGTGGAAAAGTTTTGATATTTAGAATGCTTTTTGATTAAAATTCGTCCTGTAATTATCGTTTGCTTATTTTCAGATTTTTTTATTTTTTTTATTTAACATAATTTTTATGCACATTATAAAAAAAAAAATATGTTGTTAGTTTGTTCGGTGCAATATATAGCTATTAACTTTTATGGTATTTTGATGCTTAATTTAGCAAAAATACGTTAAATAACCATGCAACCAATATGGAATTTTATAACTCTGTTTATATTTCAAACTAATAAAAGTTGTTGAAAGTTTATTGCAGCTACACTCATTAATGGAATTAACTCACGGCAATATGTGTACTCTATATATATAGACTCGTATATTATGATATATATATATATATATATATATATATATATATATATATATATATATATATATATATATATATATCCTGATTAAGTAAAATAATAAAAACTATATTAGGTTTCTACAACCAACAAGTATTTGGTTTTAAGCATGACATTAAATTGTAACGCAAAAACCTCAGATTAGAACAATTAGATTCGACGTAAAAATCATAGAAGCTCTAAAAATTAATAATTACTGAACCCTGAATTAAATAATAAGTATTAGTTTAAAGTGCAGTACTGGATATAAAGTTAGTGAATTTTTGTTAAATATTACAGAGAAGTATTCCACTCGAAAAGGTGTTAAAAATAAACGATGCCTTCGCATATTTGTTTAATGTTGCAATTTACCATAAACAATCGCGAAGTCAATTAATTTTAAACATTTTATTTAAAAAAATTGTTCAGCTTTATTTTATTTGTATTCGGTCAAATATTAGGGATAAGACACAATGCCTTGGATTCACTGTTCTAATTAAGCTTCCAAAAAGATTATAACAAACTACATACCTATTAGATCGAAGTGGCAATCGATTTTCTATAGTTTATTAGAAACCGAGAATGTTCCTGAAAAAAATACTCCAGCAAAAGAAAAACCGACACCAATTTATTTGAAAGAAGAATCCTCAAAAAATCTTATGGACTTAATAAACAAAATAACGAATGGAAACTTTTATATTTCCGGGGTGAAAAAAGGAAATATATAAGATACGAAAATCCAATCTCTTAACATTGATGCTTACAGAGCATTAATTACCCAATTCGACAAAGTTAGAAGTAGAAAGTAAAAAAACAAAAAAAGGCATGGAATCTATTACTTGACATATCTTCTGCGTAGAAGAATCATTGTAGAGGAACCCAGAAAAACAACTGTGCCAATAAAGTGTATTAAATTCCAAGAATACGGACATATTTAAGCTTATTGTACGTTGAGCGATGTCTATATTATCTGCGGGGAACTACATAATTCCAAGGAATGCAGCAAAAACAAAGCCGATACTTCTGTGAAAAGATATAGCAACTGCAGGAAAAATCATCCGGCAAATTATAAAACGCGCCCAATATATTTAGCGCTAAAACGAAGAATTAGTTCACGGCAGCGAGAAGAGCAGCGTACGCCTAAAATGTACTCAACCGAGATAAAAGAAATGTATCCAGAAGTTTCGCCCAACAACATTCAAGATGAAAATCAGAACTCAACCGTAAACAGTAACGTACATAATGCAGTCACATATGCTAGTATCCTTAAAGGAACTGCTTCAAGAGAGAAACATGGATTTAATGATGCAAAATATGAATATGATGATGCAGCTGATCGTTAAAAATCAAAAATGAATGTCATTAAAATAGCAATATGGAATGCAAATGGCCTAGCACAATCCGAGGTTCAAGCATTCCTCATTGAGCATAATATCAACATAACAGATATTAAATTTATGACACTAAGCATCCGGATGGCACAGCAAATGGTGGCACAGCTGTTCTGATTAAAATAAGGTTAAAACACTACGAACTTAATAAATACGAGAAAGAATATATTCCAATAACGAGAATCTGCCTGCAGAAATGGTACGGGAACTGTATAATATCAGCAGTATATACTGCCCTCTGAAACACGCTATAAAAAAACACTGTTCATGGATTATTTTAACCAGTTGGGTAATAAATTCATTGCGCGAGGGGGGGGGGAGATTATCATGCTAAACATATTCACTGGAGGTCAAGACTAATATCGCCGAAAGGCAGACAACTAATCAGCTGGTCAACCCACCTACTGGCCAACAGACAAAAAAAGATTCGTGATCTAATTGGCTTTTTCATAACGAAAGGTATTGCACGCACAAATGTTTAAGCAACCAACTCCTTTGATTTGTCCTCTGATTATTCACCTGTAATAGTTATGTTGAGTACCGATGTTCTAAAGGCGGGAAAGCCAAAATCTTTCAAAAACTAGAAAACTAAATGGAACCAATATATAAGGCAAGTCGAACTAGGTACTTCTTTAGATATTCTACTCACAACACCAACCGATATTGATGAGGCTGCAGAAATGCTAAACGAAGTTTTAGAGAGGACCGCAACAAGTAATAAGAGTATTATCACTACCTGATAAATGTTTAAAACTAATAACATTGATCTTCAACGCAATCATGCGAACTGGTTATATACCACAGAAATTTCCCTTATCACAATGATCTTTAACCCGGGAAAAATGAAACGCAAATATCATCATATCGACCAATAAGCATGCTTCCAACAATATCGAAGCTTTTCAAAAAAATGATACTAAGTAAACTTAAACCAGTATTGGAAGAGCGTAAGGTTATACCAGACCATCAATTTGGGTTCCGAAGTCAACATGGAACCAAAGAGCAAGTACACAGGATTGTAAATATAATCCTGTAAATATAAATACAATTTTCACTTAGATCTGAGAAATTATCTTCTTCAAAGGCAATATATCGTAAAACTAAATGAATCAATCACTGGCCTAAATTATGTTAGAGCAGGTGTCCCTCAAGGCAGCGTTCTTAGACCAATGTTATACTTATTATACATAGCCAATCTACCTATTAGTAAAAAGGTAATAATATCAACCATTTATTGCAAAATTGAGCAATGGTTAAAAAACTGACGAATAAAAGTGAACGAAAATAATTCTACTCACATCACGTTCAATCTGAAAAAATTCAGATTTGCCCCACCAGTCAAATTAAATGATGTAAATATTTCTCAACAAACAAAGGTTAAATACGTAGGTATTACACTTTGACCGAAGGCTAACCTGGAAAAACATTATCGAAGCGAAGCGCAACTAAATTAAAATAACTTTTTCGAAAATGTACTGACTAATAGAAAGAAAGTCAATATTATCTCTATGCAATAAAAGTGTTGCTATACAAAGTGATAATTATGCCCATATCAGGATAGATTCACTTGCACTAACGGATCTTTAATTTACATAATTTAAATATTCAAGGTTAATGTAACTAAAGAAATTGTGAACTCTAATATATAGTAAGTATTAATAGTGGTTAAGACTTAAAAAACTGTAATAATTTTGGGTTATAAGATTTGAATACTTCTTGTTAGTTTCTTTTGTAGAAAGATACAAGAATAAAGCCACTGGTACCATTTGTTTAAAAAAAACAAATATAACATTTCCAAACCCTTAAACTACATTATGGTAATATCATCTTAATTGCACCTTAAAATTTGTTGCAATCTTTTAAGCTTAAATCTTTTATAGTTCTACAGTTTATAAATTTAGTAATTCATCAGTTAAATCACAACAATTATATA